>JALMQS010000227.1:1178883-1406603 GCA_024734495.1 Forficula auricularia | reverse complement strand
AACACAGTTATATTTTTTTCATTTATTTTATTTTATTGTTATATCAAGGGACGTTTCGACATATACATTCATGTCATCATCAGCCTAAAAATAAAACCATCCTTTCATTATTTCCAATATCTATAATTTTATAAACAAATGAACACATCACATCTTTTTTACATTATTTACATTCTTTCTTACATCAAAAAAAGCATCAAACATACCTTGAACAATCTTAAATTTATTTGATCCAATCAAATCACATTCTGATTCATCTGAATACATATCACAATTATTTCCTTTTTCTATTTTTACTATTTACTGATCTATACGATAACACAAAGAACTCCAATTTTCAACACACACAGCACCAGTGAATACACATCCCGAAACATTAAATCCCCTAAAATGTATTGCCAACCCAAAAACCTTCCAGTATCCCCCTAGTATTCTAAAATTTAATCAAAAAACATTAAAATGTCCTTCTGTCCACACACGGAAAAAATAATAAAAAATCCATCACAATACTAATTTCTTTCGCTGATCTTATTCAATATTCCAGAATAATATCTGCTATTATTTTCTGTATCTACCTTGAAGTTCACAGTTCTTTCTAGATTTTTTCTTATAGATATAGATTCAAAGAATTTTCTTTTGAAAGTATTACTTTCAGCGTATAAAATTTTTGCGTCGTCAAATTTAAAATTATGAACCTTATCTACTGCATGTATTATTACAATTTTATTATGTCTATTAACACAAAGAAAGAAAATATAATGGTTTCAAATAGTAAAGTTTTAATGAAATATTATTATATTAATGGAATAGTATATAAGAAATAAATAAAATTATTTTATAAAAATAATCAGTAAACGGTTTTTTATTTGTTAGAAACTATAGTTTCGAACGTTTGACCTTCATCATCAGTCTGCATTCGTTTGTAAAGTGACCATCAGCTTACTATTACAACAAAAATAATTTATTTATCTCCAATCGGGTATTTGAACTCTGAGAAATAAAAAATATAATATTTCTAATTAAAAAACCGATGATAAAGGTCAAAACTTTGAAACTATAGTCTCTAACAAATAAATTATATATATAGTATATATTTGCGTTAAGCAGAGGACAACCTCAGTGATTTATCTTTATGAATCAACAACTTTGCTACTTCTCGGCAAAAGAATATCTTTTCAAATCAAAGAAACACTTTAATTGAAGAAATTCTTGGTGGGGGGTTCAGAATTCAGAGCTCTTCTACTAAAATAAGGAAAAATTGAAACAACTATTTAAATAAAATAAAAGGATTATTTTTATTTTTTATTATTATCATGTAATCTTATAATTTACTTTTAGCCCTCTAGCATAGTGGTCGCCAAAGTGGTCAATACCGACCCAAAGGGGTCAAAATGACATTAGTGAGTTAGGGGTCAATTCGGGCTCAGGGATCGATAGGAAAATATAAGAAATTATTCTACGGATAATATTTAATTCGTTCTATAGTTCCTACTAATAACGACGATAATTTCGCACCCTACTACTTTTTTTTTTTTTTTTTTTTAATGATATTGATGTGAGAAGGAGATACACCAGAAGGTGGATCCCCTAAAGGCCTGTATGGGCTGGCCCCTCCATCGTGAAAAGAACAGGAGTAGAAGGAAAAGAAGCCGGGATCACGAGCCAATCTCAGAAACTTAGATACAATTCAATATCCAATTTACTAAGGTTTTAGGGGCTTCGAGCAGTGGTAAATTCTCCGCGCGATAAATTAGGTTAAATTTATCTCCCACTTAATAAACTATACGATACTACTCTACTAACTACTGTTTATCTTTTAGGTAAAATAAGCAGCATTAACTGAATAAGTAAGAAAACTTTGAAAATAATTTTTTTCTCCCTTAAACTAAGTAATACTTGTCTTATTATAATTATATAATAGTAAAATAGAGGGTGTCGATAAAAAGTCAAGAACTCTTGATGGATTGACTATCAAATAAGTTTGGCTACCCCTGTTCTAGCATATAAAAATTAATTCGATATGGTCAACTAAAAATCTTATTTACCTGTCTATCTTTCTAAGATTTACTAAGAATTTTATCCCACTTACAAGAATTAAAAAATATTAAATCAAAACAGTGCCAAGAGTGAGTGATCAAATACGTTTAGTATATCTAAATTTATTAGTTTTTAAGGAATTTGATGTTGGTACTTGGTGAAACATTTTTTATTTTTTCGTTTTATTTTTATATCTTAATGTGAAACCTACCAAGTATTTTTTATCCAATAATTCTAAATTTATTTCATAAAAAAAAAATTATAATAGTTTGGAGTTGGTGGTGTTTCACCGCGTTCTTAGAGTTCGAGTTTTTTAAAGAAGAAAATTAGTATGTTTGTTTGTCTGTTTTTGATGCTTTCACTATAAAAATTAATTATCCAATTGAGATCAAATTTTTTAAGTGTTTCACATGGTCTTATGAGCGCAATATGTCCTCTCGCTAAATCGTTGAAATTGAAGCTGTTCAAATACAAGTTTAGTATTAAATTATTAAATGAGATGATTTTGAAAATTAGAGAAAAAGTGAAAACTTTTTCAAGAACCCTATACGTTTCTATGTCCTATGAGTGCTCTGGCAATTTTTTGTAAACAAACAGTTTGAACTAGAAAATTGAAAGTTGGGAGTAGTTTATTGATATAAACATGAGTGCCGAATTTCATCTCATTAGCTACAACCCTTCAGGTTCACTTTTTTTTTTTTTTTAATGCAATCGAATGCAAGAGGGGTGCACCAGTAAAGATTCTGCCCCTAGTGGATCTCGAAAGACCTTTGCATTACCGAAGAGAATGGAAAGTTGATTAAGTAAGAGGGTGGAGACGTAGGTGTTTATGCACTCGGGTTTTGAAGGTTTGAAGATTATAGGTGCTGGGAAAGATGGAGGCTGGGAGAGAGTTCCAGTTCCTTGAAGTCATGAGGGATATACGTAATGGCGAATAAAGTGGCGAATTTGACCCCAAAAGAGTGTTGGGAGTCGGCAAGAACGCGTGCTACGGGCGAAGCATGCTTTGAGGGGAATTACTGATTTTATCTCATCAGAGCACCTGCCGTGATAGTATCTATAGAAAAAGTGAAAGGGCAGAGACATTTCTTCGATGAGCTATCGAGTCAAGGGAGTCGGTGAGGGTAAAATCGTCAATTAGCCTGACGGCTCGTTTCTGAATTGCATCCAGGGTAGCAAGAGAATATTTAGAGGCTCCTCTCCATAGATGAGAGCCGTATTCGAGACAGGGGCGGATTTGGGCCTTGTAGATGGTGAGAAGATGTAGGGGCGTGAAAAATCGCTTGGACCTGAAACTAAAATAGATATTTCTTATTTTCTACATTTTTAAATGTAACCTTCTGAAACTAGAAAAACCCAAAATTTAATGTGACCCTTGTTTTGCTAACTCACAAATTTTGGCACCAAATTGAACTTTCTACGACTTTTTGTTCTTGAGTTATCGTAAGTATCGTAATCCAGACATACACATAAACAAAAAATCATGGTTGAATATGATTTTCCCTAAGTTTCAGACATTTCTTAACCCAAAAAAAAAACTGTTTGCCAAAAATTAGTGAAATCTAATGTTCTGCCAAGATCAACATCATCAATTTATTAAATGAGTCGAGAATATAGTTTTTTTTACACAACTGTTTTTGTTGAGATTTCACTTCTTTTTGTAAGTTGGATGTGAATTTAGCCTGTAAGATTCACAGCTTTATTTTAAATGCTGATGAAGGATCTTTTTCGATTTCTCAATTTATTAGTGATTCAAGTTATTAAACTATATCAAATTTTAGCATACTAGAGTCGTTGAATTTTCACTTTTAGTTAATTTAGCTCATAAATTTCACTACTTTATTTTTAGATGCTGAAAAAGATTCAGTTTTTCAATTTCACCCTTTATTAATGCCCCAAACTCTACTAACAAGCCAAATTTTAGCATTTTTTTATTGCCTTTGAATTTTTACTTGATGAGAATTGTACACAAAGTCACGAGCCGGGCTCTCAAAAATGCCCCCGCGGGTAGGGGGTCGCGTCATGAAAAAGGTTGAAAAACACTGCTGTAAAAGGGTAGTCTGGCAGTGCACGTCCCCTGCTCGAATCGAACTTGGCTGGGGCACTGCCCATGCCCATGCCGGTGCTGATGCCCATGCCCCATGCCCATGCCGATTCCCATGCCCATGCCTATGCCTATGCCCATGCCCATGTCGATTCCGTGCCCCCAGACACGAATACGCATGCAAAAAATTTGAAGTGAATTCATATCTTTGACAAGAGAATAATTTAAACTATCGTTTTATCGTATTTACTAAATATAAAATAAGTTCCAAAAGGAGAAAATAAATGAAATATTTTAAGAAGAATAAATTATTTTTATATTTAAAATATTCTTTGAATAATATATTTACAAAACTAAAACAAACACAAAATAAATAATTAAGTGAAAAATTACTGAAATATTTTTTTTTAATTAAATATAATAACTTATAATTAAAATAGTGACTTAAAATATTTTGCTCTGGGCTATGGATGGAGGGGGGGGGGTGAACCCACCAATTCGCCCTTTACTACTGTATATACTTATTTACAGCAATCACAACACTCACTGTGATTTATTCCCTATAAATTAAACAGCTCTTTTACTCTTGAATTTTAAAAATTAGAACTGTATAGAAAGATACTTCAAATTAACAATTAATTGTAGTTATATTCAAAATATGTTTTGCAGGAGCGGACCTATAGGTATATGGGCTTTTTGGGCTGCAGCCCAGGGCCCACAGCCCCCATCGAAGACAATGAACAATATTGCGAATTAAAAAAAAATAATCTAAAATTACAGCTGCCGTTTGTATATCTAAGTCATATAAATAAATAAAATATTTTATTGACATAATTTTTTTCTATACCGTATACGGTCATTATAGAAAACAGTTTTTTGACAAAATGGCAATTAGTTTGATTAATTAGGTAGGCCCCCAAGTAGTTTTAGCCCAGGGGTCCACAAATTCACGGTCCTCCCTGATATTTTGAATTAAATTTTCATATTATTTTGATATCAGTAATAATTATAATAATCATTATTTTTCTCTTAATAAGGTAATGACAACGATGAAAGACTACGCCCCGAGTGCGCCCATATCGACGGGGACTTTTCCAAGATCTAAACAACACTTCAAGAGAGAACAAGTTGAGGAGGGTAAGGCTACTTAACATTTTTAAATGTTTATATATTCGTGTACACATGGTCAAATAATCTTACCATCAACAGGTAGAGTTCAATTACAAATCTATTGGAATAAAATTTTCTAAAATCATTTCCTTACAACGAACTCTATACACATTACACACACATATATATCGTTGCCTTATAGAGTAAACCTGCTAACTCACAACAACTAAATTTTACAGGGCAGAGAAAAAACAAACAAAATTTAATATTGTTGTTATGGAAAAAACTATTTTTCACATTTTTTTTCTACAACTTACTATAAGTAGCAATTTTTCTTGGACGATGCTGGATCTCTTTTTCTTTCGAACGGTATTAATATGTCATATATGATAAAAAAATGGAGTTAGCAGGTTTACACTCTAAGCCGACGACATATATATATAGGTACATATAGATATAAGGATATTTCTTATAAAGTCTGAATTGACAAATTAAAGTATACGATATTGCGTTCCTCTAAAAATAAAGATTTTTATTTGATTATTTATATAACTTATTTACATTATTTACAGGATGTAATATTCTTACCTAAAAATAAAGAAACGACATTTAAAGTTTATTGCCAATTCCTTTTACAGTATTAATTAATTTTTTATCAATAAACAATTATAATGTGAATGAATATGTCATCAATATAAGATTCTCCGTTAAGTTCTCCCTCTGCCGTGCAATACATAAACTACTCCAATCTGCACGGCATATTTTAATAAAGGAAATACATTTTCTTTACATATATATGTAGAGTTGAAATATTATTATAGAAATTTCTAATTGCGCTCATCTGCCACACAATGTGATGGTCAACTAAAAGCCCTTTCCGCAAACAAACGAACCCTTGCAAAGGTCTTTTCATTCTTTTCGGCAAACAATACCATTGTCTGAAACTTGGGTAAGTGAGGCGTGAATAAGGTGGAATTCCACAATCCCCCTACGTGCCTGTTTGAATTCCATCCGTAATTGATAATATTTGTCACATGATGTATCCTCCCACTACCCTTATGAAATGATGTCTACGAGAGCTCTAGCTACACTTCCGATCCGACCATCAAACGAGATACACTTGCTAGCGAGACTTCAAAGCAGTCACACGAACACACGCATTACGATACACGATAGATTCACCCCCTTTACGAACTCTCTTAACGAATTACGATAATACAATTACGTCTTTATAATAACGCCCTTCGAATGAAAGTTGTCATTCACCTGTATATAGAATATTATACTTGTTATCTTGTTAATAAATATTTTATCTTAAGTGAAACTTTTATTTGATAAATCTCCTACCCTAGACAAATAACGCAACAAGCCACACGGAACCCACACGCAGGGATCAGTGAAGAGTTCAGTTCCCACATATATATGAATACCTTTTAACAAGATAAACATCTTTAATGCAATTTGAATTTTATTTCTTCATCAACCATTTATTTATTTTTGATGAACAAATGTGAGAAAATGTTATTAAGGAGTTCTAGCACGGTTTATTTTTCTTATCCTCCGCCACTTAATATTGTCAAACTTGACATTTCTAAAATCATTTCATAAATATTGATATCTAACTTATAATAACAAATGTATATAGAAGAATATATTAATATTTATATTAGATTAGAGAGGAATTTAATGTTTGCTATCTCTTATCGTTCATCATAATAATATGCATTTTTCCTTTTTATATTGTCTTTTGAAATTTTACCCACTTTAAACACAGCCTCTATTGATCTATTTTGTTCAATATATTCATAGTCTCGAGTAAGTTAGGCTAAAACTATGCTGCCAATGCCGGGGCCTAACGAATGTTCTACCACCACACAGCCTTTGGGGGCGTCTTTTAATTACGTGAGGCGATTTTGACAATTTTTCGACCCCTCCCCCCTAATCTCATGTGAGATCTTTCAAAATGCCTATTTTTATTGAAAATACGTTAATCTGTGCTTGATTGCGTTAGATTTATTTAAAAATGATCATCTGCTTAATCAAAATCGGTGTTTTTTAATTGGGTAATTTTCGTAGACCATGGGGGTCTCTCAAAACGCGGGTTGGTTCCGATGAGCGCGCTGAACCCGCCTTGCCCCGGTTCTGTTTCGATTCATAGAAAATCCCAATCATATTGGGAAAGAGAGGGCGATATAATTAATGCTTTCCTTCTCTAACCTTCTAACTTTATTAGCAAATAAACTGTAAACACGGTAATAATTAAAAGAAGCTATCGAAGGATATTTTTGTTTTTTAATAATATAAATAATTAAATAAAGTCAATTTGGTCAAGAAGTCAACCATTAGATAGTATCAGTACTCACTTGCTCTAGAATTGCCCGTTTTGCTTATTTCCAATTACTAATATTAAATAGATTTCTTAATGATAAAAACTCGAGACTATTTCAAACGAGTCAAGCATGCGTGTGCATGGACAAGTTGAGACTTGTTGGCGGATTAGTTGGGAAAAAAATGTTTTCTCGAATATTTCGAATTTATTCATTTTTTCTGATGAAAAAATATCAATTAAGTAAAAAAAAATATTGATAACTATCTAAGATACAAATTATTTTCATTTGGTATAAATGGTTTTAGTTATACCTAATGAGCTGAAAATTGGTACGCAAATATGTATTTTCACATTACAATGCACCAAATTCTTATCTTATACCTGAGAACGTTTCCTGAAAATACAAAATGCCAATCTTGAATGATTTTAGTTAATGAGCTGAAAATTGGTACTCAATTATTTTACAATGCACCAAATCGTTTGTGAGTATAAATTCGTCAATCTTAAATAATTTTAGCTAATGAAACTCGATTCGAATCTATGTATTTTAACATTACACTCTACTAAATTTTAGCTTAATACCTGAAAACATTTCGCGAAAATACTATATATACATTTTTTTCAATGACTGTAATATTTTTAATATCGTTTATATTTAATTGAACAGTAAAAAAAGATATGATTATAAAATGGGCCGATGAAATAAATTCAAACAAACTAAACTTATATATGGATCATTATAAAGCTGATTTTTTAAAGATGGAAAACCCCATAATAAATATTAAACTAATTAAAATAGGAAAATAATTGTAAATATTTATAGTGAATATACAACATTGTATAATTATATTAAGTTGGCCAATTATTTTTGCCACAAAAGGAGTACCTACGCCGGCCGCCCGAAATTGCCTCTCAAAACTGTCCGAATATTTCTGAGCCAAGAGCCGAATGTCGTTTTTTTTAGGTCTCGTATTTTGTGTGACGTGATTGGGGATGTAAAAAAACTGAGTCTTCTACAAGCGACTACATATTTTTTAAAATAATATGAAAATAGATACAATAGCAATTCTAATATTATTTAATTATTGAAATCATATTTTTGCGTTGTATGAATTTTTCTGGATAAGTCTGAATTTTCTTCCAATAGCGCACTCACGTCAAATCAACTTGCAACACCCATGTTGAATTTAACGGTTAAAAACTGTACCTAGCGTCTTTACAGATAGTTGAATTCAAAATAGAGACAGTCATATGCATAGTGCACACTAATACTAGCAGTGATATAAAGTTATCTATGAAATTTTCATAGATAACCTAACACACGTATAACAAGTTGCATATAATAATTGTTATAGTTTTTATGTTTTTAGGAGTACACAATAATGCAATGGAGTACAAAAGGAGTAGAGGTTTTAAAAGGAGTAGGCACGGTTGGTCACCTTCTAATATATATATATATATATTACTGTGGGCAATAAATAGTAAGACTTTGTTCTTAATTTTAAAATTCTTTATTTATTCTTCCAAATCTATTTCGTCCCCCTCAAAGTAATCCCCCCGGCCTCAATACACTTGCGCCAACGTTTTTTCCAATCCTCGAAACAGTTGTTAAAGCCAATTTCCGGAATAGCCTTCAATGCGCGTAGCGATTCGCGTTTAATATCTTCAATTGACTCAAAACGGTTTCCCGGAGCGGTCGTTTGAGTTTGCTGAACAGCCAGAAGTCACAAGGAGCTAAATCAGGCGAATACGGTGGTTGTGGAACGATATTGTTTGGCGAAAAACTCACGAATAATCAATGCAGTATGAGATGGTGCATTATCGTGGTGCAAAAACCAAGAGTTGTCGGCCCATAATTCCGGACTCTTTTTACGAATAGCTTCGCGCAAACGACGCATAACACTCAAATAGTATTCATTGTTGACAGTTTGGCCAGTCGGAAGGAATTCGGAGTGCACCACACCTCGATAATCGAAGAAAACTGTCAACAGAACCTTGATTTTTGACTTGTTCGTCGTCAACTCCTTCTCGACTCTCTTTGAACAGTTTGTACCAATCAAAAACACTTACTCGCGACATACAATTATCACCGAAGGCCTTTTGCAACATTCTGAACGTTTCGGCACCAGAAATTTGATTCCGCACACAAAATTTAATGGAACTTCTTTGTTGAATAATTTCACTCATTGTAAAAATCGCCGAATGCACTTTTTGTACTTCAGAAAGACAAGCGTATACTAAACACCAATGATTATTTTGATGTGACATTTGGCACAGATGTCACTGACAGTCATACCAACCTAGAAAAAATATATTTCGACGAATGGGTTTCCGCGCGAAATTTAAATTAAAAAGTCTTACTATTTATTGCCCACAGTAGTATATATATATATATAACATCACGCGATTTAAGTCTCGTAACTTCTGCTTTATAAGTTTTAAATTTTCTTCCCCCGAAGCCAATTATTAAAAAAAAATTCTTCAAAATTAAATACAGATCTTGTCACCAAGAAAAAATACAATACCTTCCCCATGCTTCGGATTGGATAAAGTAAAAGAGTCGGGAATAGGGTGTGTCTTGGTCACAGCCACAGGTTTTATTTATGAATAGATGTGTTTAACAGTAAGGGGTTTGACAAAGAAATCGGTTGATATTATAAATTAAAGATTAATGCAGTCTCATCCAGACGAATCTTGTGAGACCGATATTACTACCTTACCTCTACAGAATCTTGACTTATACGGATTTTATTACGTTTGACCCTAAAATGGCGGACGTCCTTCCCTATGCCGGACCATGCGCATGATGAACTTGAAGTTGTTAATTTTTAGAATCATTGATTAGAATGGACAACCTCACCAATACCGCCTCTCTTGACTCTCTGGCTGAAGAAACTTTTCCTCGCTTTCCCTATTTTATAGATACTATCACGGCAGGTGATCCTATTATTTAAAATCAATACTCCCTTCCGAATTTTTGGGGGTAGGACGCCAACTCCCAACACCTCTTCGCAATTAAATTCGAAAATTCACTTCATTCGTCACTTGATGCGCCAATACGTTTGAATAAATATTGCAACTCTCTTCGGCCTCCTTCTTATTTAACTCTTATAATCTTCAAATTTTCAAGATCATATTATCCTCCAAAACCTTCGTCTGCATCCTTTCCTTTGATCATTTTTTCCTTCTCTCTTCGGCAATTCATTAACTAAGGAGACTGCATCTTTTTAGTGCTCTCCTTCTCATATTCATACAAATAAAAAAAAAATAAAAAACTTTTCATGTCATTTAGTAGAATTTAGCTAGTTTTTATAGTTTAGTTTGTTCAATTTTAATAAATTATGTCGGTCAAGTTTTCCTAGGGGACACCCCAACCCCAATAGGATCATTTTTAAAGACAAGTATCTAAGTTAAAAATTTGTATGTAAAAATAATTACTAAGTACGAAAATTGTTTGTAATAAGTGTAAAAATGACTTTATTTCATGTTTTTCATTTCTTGAATATAATTAAAAAAGTAAAATTGAAAATACTTTCTTAATTAATCGAGTAATACTAACTAATTTTATTTTTTCATTAATTCATAATTTATTTTTTAAATGAATGGATCATTATCATTTATGTATTTTTCAACCTTTATGAGTTATGTAAAAAATAAACATTAAATACTATTGTTATATTCTAAATTATTTTTTATTTTTTTTATTATTGACAAAATAAATCCACACATCTTATAAATTATAATGTATAATATAAGTTACCCTATCCTTGATAAGGATAAATTCTTTATTTAAGAGTTAAAAAAAACTTTTTGTTAAATAAGTATTATATGTAGGTATATTTATAATAATACATGTTTGACAATAAATCAATAAATATTAATAAAAAATAGGTCAGAATCTCTCGAAAGCATAGAAACACTGTAACACAAATACCATCGTTGTATATAAATAAGAACAGAAATATACACAAAGTTTTTCTAGTCGGGGATTTAGGTTCGTTGACCTCCCAGTTGCCATCCCTCCTGATCCTAATAATTTTCATTTGTTTTATTTTACTTCTATTTTCATGAATTTTTTTAAATCGCGATTCTTTATCAACAATTCTCTCCAATGCGTAAATTTCTTCAATGGAATGCGGAATAATGTTTTAATTTTATTCACTTTTACAAAATGAGATTATCTCATAGTAAGTAATTAACCTAGTTTTATAAATAAGACTTATATTCAAATGGAGAAATTGCTTAGGTAGTTAAAATCCGAACTACATTTTTATTTTTCAGAAAATAGCTCGTCATTTAAAGTCATGTTTCGTCCCCTCATTTTTAAGGATTCTGAACAAAGATAAAACGGAATCCTGGTATTGTCGCTACAATGTCTGTGTTGCTATGTTTGATATGCAATCATTTTACCTGAAATCAAAAAGTGTATTAATATTTTAATTAGATGATTATTTTGGGAATGGTCGAATTTTTTGTAGGCATCTGGGATATCTTTATCTAAATATTTTACTAAGTACAATTAAAATGTATTTTTTTTTAATTTAAATTAAATACGGGTATGATCTATAATCGAGTTCAAAAGTACCGTGTACAAACAAAATTTTTGATAGTACTTAGAAATTTTATAAATTCGTTTTTTCTGCTTATGAACGACACGTTTTGACAACAATTTTACTCAGTGGTGTACCTAGGGGTGGCGGTCCGCACCGGGCGGCACATATTTTGGCCGGCATTTTTATATTTAGTTATAGTTGTAAAAAACAACTTGTTCACTTCATACGTTTACTATTCGATTTCCACGAATTATGAATTACTATTGAAGGAGACAATAAAAGAGTATGTCTTCTGCTGGAATTATAAATTTTATTTATTTATAACGATTATATTTATAATTCCAGCAGAAGACACACTCTTTTATTGTCTCCTTCAATATATAAAAATTCTGCTACTCTCGGCAAAAACTTTCAATTTAATATGAATTACTATATGATTTCGAATATTTTTCCTCGTCATCAAGTCAATGTAGGGTAGAAAATATAAATAAAATTACAAATAATATAATTTTGAGAGCATTATACACGATTTTTTAAAATGAAAGTTATAAGAGTACATATATAAATATGTTTACATACACATATGTGTACAATTTGTTTGTTTATCCAAAAGAAATGAAATTATTTATTTATAAATATAAAATAAAAAATATTTAATGTTTTTTTTTTGTTTTTTTTTGTAAATTAGGTATATGTTTTGTCTAATAGGTGGGGAACCTGCGGCCTCCGTAAGTTTCTTGTGCCCTTTAAAAAAGTATCTTGTATTTTTATAAAAGTTGCATTTATAGGTATATCAACTTATGCGGCCTCCTTTATTACTGCTTAATTTAAATATTGCATCCAATGGTAAAAAAGTTCCTCACCTATAGTTGGTCTTAATTGCAATTATTTATTTATGTTTATTAATTTATAAAAACCACCATTTAATTGACTTAGAAAGGGAGGCAAATTGGAGACTGCCCCGGGCGGCAAAAGTTCTAGGCACGCCCTGATTTTGCTTTTTCAAGTATTTTGAAAGATATGATCGTTTTTCTTACCTATATTTCTCTTAAAGTTTTTTACAATGTTTTTTCTAAATATCTTTTACTATAGGTATATTTAATGAGCTTATCATCTTCGTGGTTTTTGGCAGCCGGAAGTGCTCTAAGACATTTTGAAAAGCCCTTATTGCCGGGCCGAAGGATGGGTAAATATAATTATAATTTGATAATTAAATAATAATAATATTAAATCGGTAACTCGCTGAGAGTTTAGCACTTTTTGAAAAATGCTATCCAATAATTGATAGAAATTCTATCAGCCAAAGCTTCTTAAATTATTTGCGAGCCCCATTTACTCTAGATTGCTTTTGTAAATTTTCAGGTTGTTTTTCTACTTAAATTTTTTTATAACATTATATTTGTTATGGAAAAAATAGCGAAATATGCACATTCACAATGCACAATGAATCCACGGAAAGAATTTAACAAACATTTGTTCATATAATCCTAAGTAAAAATAAAAACTATGTTTATATTCGATTCAAAACAAGTTCAATACGTAATTAAGCTAGGTTCAGTTCTATAACTTCGTTTCTTTTAGAAAAAAAATGTTTGATTCGAAACAAGTCTGAGTCTTTTCGGTAGAGTTGTATTCCGTTCGGTTAGGATAGGTTAAGTTTGGCTCGGTTTTAACTTAAGGTCGGTTCACACGAGGCTTTTTCTGCTACTTGCTCCTTACTTGTTTGCTCTACTTGCAATTTGAAGCTAGTTCAGTCAGACTGATTTTTTCCCTGGTGGCTTCACACGGAGCTTTTTCAGAAAATATTTCAAGTTGGCCGATTATTTTGCGCGCGCAAGTGTCAGTCCAGACCAGTGGTTCCCAACCTTTTGTGGCTCATCGCCCCTTTCTGGAGGTTGACTAACACCTATCGCCCCCTTTTCATTTTCATTGTATGCCTAATTTTAATTTGAAGTAAAGTGTAAATACTAATGTTTTGTGAGGAGCTGGAAAATTTTCAGGGGGGGGGGGGTCAATGCACAAAGCAAAATATTTAGTGCGAATTTTTTTTTATTAAAACAAATACTTAGTCCAGTTAAATTGTGTTTTTACTCGGAAAGTTTTGGGCTAGTTGTAATTTCTTCGACCCTTCATGTTTTTTGGTGTGCTGAATCCCAATCTTATGTTTGCTAACAAAATTTCGTGATGAAACATTGTCAAAAATGCCAAAAAAAGGTGAAAAATCTCATTTTTATCGGATTTTTTGGCTTATAACTGGAAAACTATCAACTTTTTGTAAATAATCTTCCTATGAAAATGCAAGTTCATAAAATTTCCAATAAATTTCACCATTTAGGTTTTTTTCTCCGACCAACCGTTCGTTCGGGCTCAAGCGCTAGTTGAAAATTGGAGTATTTTTTTTCCGCAAATCCCAAAAACTCGCACTTTTTTCGATTTTTTCCCATTTTGACCATGAAAGAGCACGTTTTCGCCAAAGACCACTCTATACATTTTTAAACTAGATTAAAATTTTTACAATTCAAACAAAGTTTCATCTTAAGTGGATAATGGTAACCCAAGGATGAACTTTTGAAAAACTGAAATTTTTTGCAAAAAATCGCAGTTTTTCCTTCATAAAATGAAAACCACTCAGCCTAGAAACTTGATTCTCATCTCATTCTCTAGGAAACTTTGTTGACTTAAACGTTTCCTTGGACCACTTTTTTGTTAAAACTCTTAGATTTATAGATATCTAGCATTTTCCATGACACTTTTGAGGATTCGGATCATATTATCTTGTCATGGAAAATCCTGGATTTCTATAAATTTAAGAGTTTTATCAAAAAATTTCCTAGAGAATGAGATAGGACTTAAGTTTCTAGAATGAGTGGTTTTCATTTTATAAAGGAAAAACTGCGATTTTTTGCAAAAAATTGGAGTTTTTCAAAATTTCAACCTCATTGCGGCACGGGTTACCATTATCCAATTATGTAACCTTGTTTGAATTGTAATTTATTTTAAAAATGTATAGAATGGTCTTTGTCGAAAACGTGCTCTTTCATGGTCAAAATGGGAATATATCGAAAAAAGTGCGAGTTTTTGGGATTTCCGAAAACAAAAAAAAATACTCCAATTTTCAACTAGCGCTTGAGCCCGAACGGTTGGTCGGAGAAAAACCTAAATAATGAAATTTGTAGGAAATTTTATGTACTTTCATTTTGAATAGGAAGGTTATTTATGAAAAGTTGATAGTTTTCGAGTTATAAGCAGAAAACTGCCAAAAAATGTGATTTTTGCCATTTGACAATGTTCCGCCACCTCAGATTCGGATTCAGCACACCCAAAAACAGGGGTCGAAGAAATTAAAACTACCCCAAAACTTTTCCGCGAAGGGCCCTTTAGAGAACAATTTAACTCGACTAAAAAGGTACTTCAATAAATTAAAAAATAATTCTTGATTAAACATATGAAATATAATTAATTACGGTTAGTTTTCCATAAGAAACGGTTTGTCGTTGCCGTTACTTATTGCATGAACTCGGCCCTTGAGGGGGGGGTCTGCCCCCCATGGCTACGCCTTTGGCTGGACAAGAGAACTAAATCCTTTTTCAACTAAATATGTTGACGGGAACTAGATGAGAAGTGGTTCAATTTTTTCCCCACAGTTGTGGATAAGGGTCCATAAGCTTCACCCAGCCTAACTCGTAACCGCTCTGCTTGAAAATGATTTTCGCCTCACAGTCATACTTCAGATCTAGAAACTCCGTCTGCAAAGAGTTTTTAAGCTTATCCACAGCTTCAAGCAAGAAAGGATCTAGAATCCAATCAGGAATTTGTAAGTTGTCATATCTTCAAATCTTGATTCCATGTCAGTTTTTAACTGGTCAAGTGGATCAGTAAAAATTAGTATTTTGTCTTCTGTGAGTCCAGGAGTCTCGTTATCTGACACTGAACACTTTTTAAGGGTGGGAAACTGAATCAAGCTCTTTACGGCCAATATTTACCTTGTGAATATCTATTTTACTTATGGAAAGTGGTGTAGGTTTTAGGTGAAACATGATGTTAGTTAATAGAGTAAAGGGTGTGTAGTTTCACAGTGAATGAAATAAAACTCAAAGAGGTTTATACAAACTCAATATATTTCGGATTATTAGTCCATCATCAGGAGTTTACAGGTCAATACTAATAATGATTGAACGAGTGGTCGCCATTCTTGACATTCAAATCATGGTTGCCAATATAACAAAATATAACATTCAAATCTTACACAAGAAAAACACCAAATAAAATTTAAAATTTAAAAAAATTTTTAAAAAATTGTTTTACAAAGATTTTTCTTTTTTAATTATAAAATATATAAATGTAAATATAAGAAATCTAAGTAAATATGAATATTAATATAAATGGGAATTACAAGTATAAATATAAAGTCTTTTTAGAATTGAATTAGAAAGTAAAATTACAAATTTAAGTCATAGACACAGAATTAATTATAAATATCAGTTTACAAATAAGCCTAAATAACATATAGAGATGAAGAATTAAGATAAAATATAATAGGGATAAATTAGATGAGATAAATTACAATATACAACAATTTTTGTGGTTGTCTCATATATCAAAATGTCATTTGTTTTACAAGACTGAAGGCGCGTGATTTGAATTTAATTTTGATTGTAATTTGGGAAATAGTATATATTTGTGAATATCTAACTTAGCGATGAATGATGAAATAATTCCTTTGGCCTTGATAAATTTCATCTTGTTTCCTTGAAGCCTTATATTGACTTCATTCATATTTTCAAAAATATCTGTAAGATATCCAAGTTCCAACTTGCGATGCTTCAAATTCTCACTTAAAACAGGATCAGACGTGACGAGAAACTCAGTAACCAGTGTCAAATAATTAATAATAATTTAACAACTCGCAAGGGAAGTGATTTCATTTCTTTGCATGTGAGTGTATTTTAATCTCCCCTTTGAATACTCATCGCCCCCAATCGCCCCCTACTTATATATCGCCCCCTGATAATCCAAATCGCCCCCAGGTTGGGAACCACTGGTCCAGACAATGAACCTTTAAGTTAAACAGCTGGGATATCATCTTTCAGTTACAGCTCAGATGCAAACAAAAATGTCTGACAATAATATTATTGCAAAAATTATCAATCGCAGACGAACGGCAATTATTGCTTTTTTGTCAATACGGAAAACACTGCTAAGGAAGTAAATATCAGCTGATGTTTGATGCCAACGCACATGTCACCCACGTGATAAAATAATGCTTTCCGATTGGCTGCTACTACTAGGGTCAAGTAGCTTAACTTTTGTTTTAGAACATGCCCTATCTTTTGAAACAAGTAAGCATGCTAGCAAGACAGTAAGAAGTGACGTCATTTCGACCCCCTCCTTGCCTCCAAATTGCAAGCAAGACGAACAAATAAGGAACAAGTAGGAGAAAATGTCTCATGTGTACCGGCTTTAGTGAGGTCCAGGTGCATCTGCATGCTTGCAGAAATTTAAGCTGTCTTCTGGGCTCTAACTTGAAATCCTCAATTTTTTTAAGACCCGGAAACAGAGACGCCTTGGTCTCTAACCTTCACTCTATCCTCTCCTCTTCGGTAATTCGAGGGTCTGTCAAGATCTATAGTGCACCACTTGCATACAATGGCATTAAAAAACCAAAAAAAAGACGTTTAATTATAATCTTTCGCTCGCTGGGCTGGAGCCATGGAGCCACCTAGCCTTTGCGACAGCAGCCGAATTGATGATTAATTTTTCAATCAGTAAAATTACTATAGATTTGAGAATCTTTTTTTTTTTTAAATAAGTTGGAATGTTTTTCAAAAAATCACCTCAGGTTAAAACTAACCAATGTTTATTAAAAGAGAAAGAATTTAATTTTTAGGACAAATTCTAAGATTTTAGTAGAAATATTATTAAATTGCGATATCAGAGGGGATTCATCCCCTCAGGAGTCGAACCTGAGAACTAAAATGCTTTTCGGGCAGTCACCTCACACACTCGAGACAAAAACCTCTCTCTGAATCGAAATATATTATATAAGCACAGAAATTTTTCACTCCATTCTTCTATAACGGAAATTAAAAAAATCACCTTAAAATGAAAAAATGTTTTTCATACTAGTCCTTTTATTTAAATATAAAACTAAAGATTTGAGCATATTTTTTTTTTAAAAAAGTTGGAATATTTTTCAAAAAATCATCTCAGGTTAAAACTAACCAATGTTTATTAAAAGAGAAAGAATTTAATTTTTAGGACACATTCTAAGATTTTAGTAGAAATATTATTAAAATGCGATATCAGACGGGATTCATCCCTCAGGACTCGAACCTGGGAACTAACTTGCTTTCCGGGCAGTCACCTCACATATGATATCGAAATTTAATAATATTTCTACTAAAATCTTAGAAGTTGTCCTAAAAATTAAATTCCTTCTCTTTTAATAAAATTTCTATTACAATATTACAATCCAGAGGTAGGGGATAACACCGTCTCACTCACACCTGATCTCATATTACTGAGAAGTTGATTTAGATTTCTTCACAATTTAATGAGGATTAATTTTTTTTTCGTAATAAAACAACAAATTTTAATTATTAATTAGAGAACAATGTGAAAATTTTTTAAGAATCAGCAAGTACGTTCTTTGTAATTTATGCAAATGGTTATGTGAAGGGTGAGCTATCACAGCCAGCAAGAGTTCTATTGTATAAGACAGAGTTTAACAAACAATTTACCGCGGTAGTAGGTTAAAAGAGAGTCTACCTAGTAAGGCTTAATTTTATATGGAACAGGCTCGATGCAACACTAATTTAATATTGTGCCTAATATCAAGAAAATTTGTAATTCCAGGATCCAAAATCATCCAAGTCATAAAGAACATAATTTTACTTTACTAATTTTATGTGATATAGAGTATATCGTATTTTAAAAACTAACATTTAAGAATATTTTTTTCTTAACTTGTTAATTTGATTGATTATTGATTATGTATATCTATCTACCCAGCATGGTTGTGGTCAAATAAATGATCTGCAAATGCCGAGATGTAATTTAATGGGGGGGGGCATTTGGGTTCAAACTATTCACCTGTAGCTTGCGAAGTGATCTCATATGTTCAACATGAAGCTGATTGAAAGATCTGCCTGTCTGTCCGATATAAAACGCTTCGCAATCATCACATTGCAATTTGTATAGTCCACTTTTTGTTATAGGTTTAATGATATCAATTTTATTGTTAACTAGTATGGACGAAAGGTTATTCCTTCGGGGCAATATTAAGTTTGTGATACATATTAGCTATAGGGTAGCTGAGTGGTGAATGGAAATAAATAAATCTTTGTATTTTAATTTCTTTTTCTCCTTGTGAAACACCACCAACTCCAAACTAATATAATCAAATATTTAACATGGAAATTTAATGAAGTTTTACTCCCAATAAGCCGGCCAAGTGAAAGTTCACATACCGAGGACCTTACTCTTATATCTCCCAAAATACTTGAAAAATCAAATTCGTTCTTATTTGTCGTTGATAAGGAGAGAATGAGGTAATTTGTGGATTTTTCATTGTTTTAATGTAAGCCACTTCTGAAGGCCGACAGGTACAAAAATCATCTAAAAATGGATATTTTGGAGCCCTCTCATTTTAAAGTGAATTAAATTTATAAAAATTTGGCAAAATTTTACTGTAGGAGATATTATACTAAGGATACCTCACAGCCCATGATCAAAAATTATTTTTTATTTTCGACCCTACAAAAACTCGAACGTTCCCAAAATAATCATACGATTAAAATTTTAATAAGATTTTTGATTTCGGTGTAAATTATTCTTTATTATGAATTGAGCAATTCATAAATACTATATCTATATAATTAAAATGAATTTTTGTTTCTTCGTAAGCGCAGATCTCTCAAATGCCTGGACCGATTTGGCTAATTTTTTTAAATGTTTGTAATAGTCCAATTCAAGTTAATACGTAAAAAAATTTGGAAAAGTTGCCCGGAAAATTGAAAAATTCAGGAAAAACCAAAAAAATTCAGGTTAGCCAACATAGCTTGCCAAACAATAAAAGAACTAAACTAGCAAAAAAAAAACATTGAAGGAGACGAGAAGAATTTTATTTATTTATAACGAGACTATAGTTTCGTTATAAATAAATAAAATTTATAATTCCAGCAGAAGATACACTCTTTTATTGTCTCCTTCAATATAAAAAATTCTGCTACTCTCGGCAAAAAACTTTCAATTTAAAAAAAAAACAAGTGTTGGCGGCCCTGTTTGTAAGATTTTTGAGTGTCATTCATTCTCAATAGTTCTAACCACATTATCATTGAAGAAGAATTTAATACTGCAACAAAGATTTAAAAAAAACTATCTATTTTTTAATGTACATTTAAAACCAAAAATTAAAAAAAAATCGTCATGATAACTAAATTTTTTAGTAATTTAAAAAAAGCTATTTTTTCAAAAATTCCTAACTTCTTTTGGGTTGGGTGAAAATTTTTTAAAAAAATTCTGAAAACCGTCTTTAATAGGGTAGAAAAAAATAAAAAAAGTTTCAGCCAAGCTTTTGATTATATATATAGATGAAAAATATTTAATTTAAAATAAAATATGTTATTTAAAAATCATTTTTCTTAAAAATACCCTTGGGAATCTCACTTCATCTTTTTTCTATTGTATTTAAGACCCTCAGCCATTTCAAAAGAACTAAGCCTTTTGGCTTTTGTATTCGAGCTCATTCATTCATTTCAATATTATTTATTTATTTCGAAGTTAATTATAAAGGATTATTGAAACTATACTAACTAAACTAACTGAAAGGAATTAAATAGCTTTTTGGAATTTCTTTAAAAATATATTTTAAAGATTAAAACCAAAATTCAATTAGCCCGTAGAATTCTTTAAAGAAAACAAAATCATTTGAAAACCCATTGTTATATTGTTTTGAAATCTAGGAAATTTCAGTCTATTGAAATTATTAAAAACCTATTTTGAGCGTAATTAAATCTAAATTTTCTATAATCTAATAATAAACTTTAAAAGTTTACAATAAAACAGCCACGTGGGGGTCCAGGGAAGCCCCTGGCTAGTAGAAAAGCCCGCCAAAGGCGGGCCTTGAAGCTAGTATAGAATAGATTTCTCGAAAACTGCTCTAACAATTTGGATGAAAATCACGGATTAGTGGGTTTTTGGGTCGACAAATAAATCTCTCAGGGTGTCATCTTCGGGTAACTTTAACTTGATATTTTTTTCTTAATTAAATTAATTATTCACATCCTGTCAATAAAAATGTATAGTTAATTACTTTCACATTTATATTCATAGAATATAATGTGGAAGTATTGCGATGGCTATATAGTTAATTACTTTCACATTTATGTTCATAGAATATAATCTGGAAGTATTGCATGGCCTGACTGGGTCCTGACTCTTTGAGAGCTTGTTTTTATCAATTTCCTTTCATTAATTAATTGTTTGTTAATTTTAAAAACCACTAAAATGTCATTATAAATATTATTATAGATTATTGATTTATTTATTTATTTATTAAAACATTGTATCTATTATATTCATAGCCATCTAGCCCCTTTAATGTACAATTTTAGACCAGAATATTTACAAAAAAATTAATTAAAACAATACAAGAAAAAACAAAAAAATCAAAAAGAAGAAAAATACATACTTAATATATGAAACAAAAATAAAAAAAGATACAAAATATATAGAAAGAGAGGAGGAGAAAAAGAAAAAAAAATTACAACATATAGGATATAAGAACAAAAAAAAAATTACAATATATAGGATATAAGAACAAAAAAAAAATTACAATAAACAGGATATAAAAACAAAAAAATAACATTTATAGGATATAAAAATAAAAAAATAACAATATATAGGATATAAAAACAAACATATATATATATTAGGCTAGGTGCCTCCGTAGCTCTGCTTCTTCAGGGCGAAGTGTACTGGTTGGTTGCTAGTTTAAACCTCGCTGAATGCACCGGGATTGCTAGGCTAAATGCCGGTGGAGTTCTGTCTCAAAACGATCAGGGCGCACTATCCTCCTCAATTCAACCGGCAACGCGTTCCACACTTTCGTCGCCGTCACTTTGAAAGAATCCGCCACCATCTTGCAATTAGAAATTAGAAAATTTAATTACCACAATTAGAAGTATTTTCTAATGAAGACGGAGTTGTGGTACTTAATGCTAAATTGATACAAAGGCAGACCAAAAATAAATAAAATCATAAATTGCGAATACAAGAATTTATTACAACGACATTTTTATCCTCCTAAAAAATCTTACGATTTGTAGAGTAGTCTCTCCTACTTCTGGCTTTAAAGGTTCAACGAAGGAACCTCCATGCTACAATAATATCTTTAGTTGCAATAAGTTCAAAACTTTATGCAGAGCGATACTTTAATTATGGCTGGAGCAGATCAAAAAGTTGTCAAAAAATAAATGAAATTTTATTTTCTTCTGGTTGCAAATAAAAAGCGACATTTTTAACCTGAATTTATAATTAAAAATAAAATTTAATATATCGATTTTAACTAAATCAAAAATTACCGAGCAACTCTCGGTTCTCCTCGTACTACATCTAATTTGTTAATAAAATTTAGGGAACGCGGTGTTGGTTTATAGTGAAACATTGTTAAAATTAAATTAGGTTGGAGTTGGTGGTGTTTCACAAGGACTCCTTGTGAAACACCACCAACTCCAACCTAATTCAATTCTAATTTGTTAATTACAAATTTGTATCTTATTCAATTTACGAGCTACAATGGTCTGACAGACACATTGTATCGACACTAATTGAGGTGCCCTTTTATGTTTGGACAGAACTATTAAATGACACAACAAAGATCCATGTCCGTACCATCGGTTGAGAATCGCTGATCTATGATAAATAAAAACACTGCTCGACAAAAATTGTTCCCCTTAAACCTAACAATTGATTCCAGTAGAGTTTTATACGCTGATTATCATGCAATTTCCCGATTTTTTACAACACGTTAGATTTGAGATATTATCGGTCAAAATGACGAAAAAGCCCATTTTGACTCTATTTTCGAGTCCCATTAAAAAATTAAACAGCAATATTTGAAATCAAAATATTTTGTTGACGTAATAGAAAATAGCTTTCTCTTTGATTTTCAAATTACCACTTGAATTTAGCTCAATTAGAACTCGAGTTATAACTAAAAAACTAAGATCTTATGTTTTTATCTATGTTTATTATCCTTTATAATCACGTAGTTTTAGTTTTTTTAGTTATAACTCAAGTTCTAAAAAAAGAGCTAAAAATAAGTGGTAATTTGAAAATCAAGGAGTGTGTTTTCTATTACGTCACCAAAATATTTTGATTTCAAATATAGCTGTTTAATATCTAATGAGTCTTAAAAATAGGTCAAAATGGTGCTCATCGTTCTGACCGATAATATCTCAAATTCTGACGTGTTGTAAAAAATCGGATTTTTTCGAACAGTGTAATCAGAGCCGTGCTTTACAGATGGGCTCGCTGGGTTGGAGGCCAGGGCCCTTCCGAAAGCACCCGAACTGATGATTAATTTTTCAATCAGTAAAATTACTATTACAATCTAGTTTAGTCTTAGCTAATCTGTTACAAATTGTTTTGTTTACTTTTCTTACCAAATAATAGTTAAAAGCCAATGTTTAGTTAATCAATTAGATAATTTTTTATACTATGTAAAATGGAACGCGCGCGATCCAAGTAAGCCAACACGCACAATCGGGACTTTTGTTCGATTTACATTCACTCGGGTATTTCCCTAACGTTACTTTTTCTCGGGACTGAAAGTTAATTCACTCACTCACAATTATTTAGTGTTTTCGAGTTATTTCTTCTCTTTGCTATTGTTCGCCACAATAATTGATTATTGTAGATAGAAAATAGTTTTAAATTTCAGTGGCATAACTAGGGTTTGGTGCCTCTCTCTCCACAAACGCGCATTGCGGGGTTTGCGGACCCTATTTTTACGCCACTGAGTAAATTTAGTAAATGATTTGCTATGTTTGTAAATTTTCAAATATAAAAATAACAAATTATACTAAGTAAAAGGTTGTTCGTTTGTGTTAATATCGATGCTAAATTTCTCTTAAAGGGGGCCCTTATATACCAGAAGTGCCATGAGCCCCGCTTGGCTTAAGACGGTTCTGATGATAATGATGACAGAATAGAATAATATCAGCTAACGTATAGTAAATAGGAAGAGGATTTTCTGGCAGCTTGTTTCCCTCCACCCCTCTCCGAAATGGACCAGGTTCCCGATTGGCGGCCGCAGTAAAAGCCAAGCTGCACTCGAACATCGAACATCGACCATGCCAGCTGAAGACACTCTCTGCTATCCGTGTCCTCAGCCACCCCGACGCTCTACTCCCGAAGAGGTAGTTTCATTTGCAGAGGTAGGCCTCACACTCACACTCACACCTCATCTCATATTACCGACCAGTTGATTTTGATTTTTTCACAATTTAATCAGGATTAATTTTTTTTTCGTAATAAAACAACAAATTTTAATTATTAATTTGAGAACAATGTGAATTTTTTTTTTAAGAATCAGTAAGTAGGTTCTCCGTAAATTATGCAAATGGTTATGGGAAGGGTGAGCTATCACAGCCAGCAAGGATTCTATTAATAAATTTAAATACAATAATATATTAAAAATTACAAATACTTAAAAAACAATCAAAAAACACTTTTATTAAGGAGGTTCTTTCACGACAATCCATACAAAAAGTTTTAGCCTCGTAACCACTCTATAAATATGAACGGAACTAAAATTTTAGGTTATATTTTTTTAACGTGAATGTATCACTCACACTACGAAATCTCTGTATAGATACACACATACTTGCAGGATCGTTTTCAAGCCATTATGCTTATATCCACTCCACTAAAAATAATCGCTGAAATATGTTTTTTTTTTGTTTTTTATCAAAAGTACGTGGTAAATAATTTCAATTTTTTTTTAAGTTACTCCGAATATATTATTCTAACAAATATTAGTTTTCCATCAAGATGGTAAAAGTCCTTCAATGAAAAAAATAAAATAATGATCATACCCCCACCCTTTCCCTATCTACCCTATGTTAAAAATGTCATTTTTAATTGCAATTATTTCATGTTTGGTGTGGTAAATCGTCTTCAAATTTTAACAGTATGTGAATTATGGTTTTAATGACTTATATTCCAAGTTTCAAAGAGTTATTGAATTTTTGCATTTGTGAAAGAACTACCTTGAAAGGTCAGATATGGATTGTCTTTCGAATGTTTATGAAACATTTTTGAGAAAAATAATTTTTCATAAATATTTATATTTTTATTTAATCTGGTCATCAAGACAATATGTACAATTATCTTTATAAAAATATTTAATATCTTAGTGTTGCTTTCTAAATTTTAGAGAGGCAACTTTTTTCTCTTTTGCTTTTTTACAAAAAATTACCATTGAAAAAGGGAGATATTGTCCCCAAAACGTTTGGTTTTCGAATAAACGTGTTTTGGTATTTTTTAAAGAGATTTGCTTTTTTATATTTGTTATACAATCTTTTTTCTTTTCAATAATATACACATATAAAATATTAAAATTTATTTATTTATTCAAATGACTTATAATAATTTCAATTTCATAATTTTAAAATATAAACAATAATTTCTAATAATCTATTAGAGGTTTTAAAATAAATTATTAGCTAGTTTAATAAAATGAAATCTTTATATCTTGATCATTAATTTAAATAAAAACATCAAAATAATGTCTGCATTTTTGTACCGGAAGTTTTGAAGCTAGAGTGGCCAAAATCTAATCACTTCTCGTATTGGAGTACGATACAAACATTTTGGCAACAAACAGATTGAACTTTATATGACTTTTTATTCTTAAATAACTCAAGGGGGTATCAGAATTCAGACACACAAACAGAAAAACATCATGGCTGAAAATGATTTTTCTTTCAACATTTTTAAAAACAATGAGGCAATAAATCAAGAAAATTTGAAACTTAACTAGTTATCGGCTAGAAAGAATAGCAAGCTTTTGGCTCAAATTGGCCAACCAGAAGTACCTACCCCTTTACTTCACAATTTCGGGATGTAAATTATCATTGTTAGAAGGTATAAATTTTATTCCTAGTGAAATTTTGATTAGGCGTGTCGTAAAAAAAAACTAAAAATTTACTTGAAAATTGGTGAGTTTATTCAGAAAATAGGAGAGTTGATTAGTTGGATGGGAATTTTAAAACTCCTATATTTCAACATTGTTAAATCAATTTGGACACCAGCTAGAATTAATACAGCAGTTTTTTGTTCAAATTGGTCCACTGGAAGTACTTAACAGATCTTTGCAATACAGAAAAGAAAGAGAAATGATCAAGGGAAGGGGTAGAGACGAAGGTCTCTCTGCTTCCTCAAGGGTCTTTAAAGAATGAAGATTGTAAGTGGAAGGAAAAAACAGAGAGTATTCAACTCCCTGGATAAATTTATTGGGTGCTTCATTGACTTCGAAGTACATAGTATTCGGAGTCAGCAAATCGCCAAATTCCAATTATTTTCCCAACATTATTTTTAAATTAGATGAAAGTTTAAATTATGCCACTTAAAATTAATTAGATAATAAACGTCTTGATTTATATCTTTGAACTCTAGCCCAAAGTAAAAGTGAATATCTTTTTTTTATCCTTATTATTTTGAATTCTAAAAATTTTGCTTAGCTATATCCGCCAAAATATCTAGATATAGCTAATTTTTTACAATTATTCTTTTTTAAATTAATTTATCTAGGTATTTATTTTAGCAGAATGAAAACCAATAAAAGTTATTTTTTTAATTTTATTATTATTTACTCTATATTATGGTTTAAGGACGCATCAACAACTTAGGTTATTGAAATCGAAATTTGTATGCATACAATTATTAAGCTGTAAATAAATGAGCTGAAATTTGGCACAAACGTTTGTATTAATAAGCTACACCTTTGCGTTAAGTTTTATGGTCCAAACTTTGCAGAAAGCATTATAAGTCTTAAAATTTTTTCACATTATGTTTCAATTTTGATAAATTTTATAGGTAAGATTTTATTTGCCGAGAATAACTTAGAGCTTGCTGTTGATTCATAAAGAGAAATGAATGAGGTTTTTCTCTTGTTACAATAAACTTCTGTTGAGTATCTTTGTTAAAATCAAGTGGGATGTTAAAATTACGCCAAGATTTTATTTTATTTTTTAATTTTAAAATATTTTCAGGTATTCTATACACAAAAATACAAACCGTATATAATTTTTCCATTTTAAGGAGAGAATAAATAATTGTTTGGAAAACAGAAACAAGACATTCTTGATTCAAGAATATCATCAATGAATAAATATTTCAGAAGATATACTAGGAGAAACGATTACTGTACATTTTTTTATTTATGAATAAAATAAATATTATGGCTTCTGTTTGAATTGCTATAATAAATATTTATATTTATTGGCTAAATTATGTTTGTACATACAATGCCTACCCTTAAGGGGTATAATCCTTGCGATTGAGAATAATGTATTATAAGACCCTATATGTATTTATCATTCATTTCAGAAGATGTGGATATGCTGTAATACGTTGTTTCTATTCGATTACCCATTCGAAAACAAATCCCACCATAAGTTTATGGCTTCTGTTTGAATTGCTATAATAAATATTTATATTATGGAATGCAATAAGTTATTCCTCTAGTATTAGATAAATTCTAGAATTTTTTGCTTATTTATGTTTAAAATTGGTTAAAATGCTACTCATACTTGAGTTGCATACCAAAAGAATTTAGTCATTTTGATTTTAAGTCAATTCATCCATGTTTTCAGAAGAGTTACCATTAATCGTCAAAACATCAAAAATGGAATGCAATAAGTTATTCCTCTAGTATTAGATAAGAATCGATCGCTATTTTTGATTTTAAGTCGATTCCTCTATGTCTTCAGCAATGGTTACCAATAATAACCGAAACGTCAAAAATCCAATGTAGAATTGTTATTCCTCAAGTGTTAGATGACAATCAATCGCTATTTTTGATTTTAATTCAATTCCTCTATGTCTTCAACAAAGGTAACGGATAAGAATACATCGCAGTTGCTATGGTTACTTATAAAATTTCGTCTCAAATTTTTAGCATTTCACCTATCCATTCTTACTTAAGCAAGGTTAATATTAAACCGATCATATGAATAAATTTTAAGGAATTTAAAAAAGTACTATCTTACACTAGGGAAAAGTACTTTAAAATATAATTTTACTAAAAACTTTATTTAACCTTTTTTGTAGTCCCCAAGGTACTTAATTAGGATATTAAATTTCATCAAAATTAGTTAAGTCATTTTCAAGATATTTAAGAAAAAACTAAAAAAGTACTGAAATAAATTACTAATGTTTGCATGGCCGATATGTACCAAAAACTAATCAGCGCTTCATTTTGTTAAACTAATGGTAGGTTTTCAATTTCATTTCAATCGGTGCAACGGTGTGGAAAAAATCTTGGGCGGAATAAACGACCAGACACACTCATCCATCCATCTACCGTACAGACTAAATGAAAAAATCGCACTTTTTGGCATATGGACGAGACCCCATGTAATTTTTGGCAAAGTCGTCACGTGCTAAAATTCAACCTAATTAAATACTACAATTTGGGACTTTAATTGAAACCATAGGTTCCGTGGTCTTTACGTGAGGACCCTTTGAAGTCTCGCTTGCCTCGAGACTGATTACAATACTTTACCCATGTTTCGCATTGGATAAAGTAATTAATCTTGAAAGATGAACTAAAAGATGTTTGGGCAAAAGTATTTGCTTTAATGAACTCCAATTGAATATTCTCTCTCTCTCTCTATATATATATATATATATATATAACGAGTATCGTTTTGGTCCGAGTGCAAAAGGCCACTTAAGAAGAAGATCATTGTATCCGCACTCTTTGTCGTTAATTTCATCGATCAGATTCTAATGAAAGAATAGCTCACCCCCACATTAAATAATAAAAAAAAGTGAAAACATTTTCAAGACTCGGTACACTAGAGCTGCCCTGGTAATGATTAATTAAACTTAAATATAAATTGTTCATTTATGGCTATACTATAAGATTCCTCTTAAAATCTCAATCGAATATCCAAAAAATATTTTCTGTCTTTTGAACCAGATATCGCAAAATCTAAACAGTAGGTACTATTATATATATCGATTATTTTTATATCAATATATAAGTATCGATATACTCCTTGCGTATATATATCAATTATCGATATATGGCTTGCGATATATATCGAAAAATACTAGGCAGATCAAAAAGTCTGGAATAAGTGAAACAAGAAAACCTTTTTTTGGCCAAATTCCGTTTTATTTTTCAACACACATTCCTTTTAAGTCAATACAAAGAGTCCAACGTTTTTCTAACTTTTTTATTCCGTCCGAAAAGTAATATTTCAGAAGCTCTCCAAAATAGACCTCAGTTTCAGCTATGACTTCCCCATTTGACTGAAATCGCTTACCGGTGAGCCATCTCTTCAGATTTGGAAACAGGTAAAAGTCGCTGGGGGCCAGGTCTGGATGAGGAACCAGTTCAAATCCGATTTAGTGCAATTTTACTTACGCAACTAACGATGAATAAGCAGCCGCATTGTCGTGATGATAGAGGATTTTTTCTTCTTCAAATGCGGCCGTTTTTCTGTGATTTCAATTTTCAAACGATCCAATAACGATGTATAATATTCGCCAGTTATGGTTTTACCTTTTTCAAGATAGTCGATGAATATTATTCTACGCGCATCCTAAAATATCTATTGCTGAGTTTTTGGACGCTTCGGCGAACTTTCACCCGGAGAAACCCATTGTTTTGACTCTGGTGTGTAGAAATGGATCCATGTTTCATCCATGGTTATAAATCGACGCAAAAACTCCTTTGAATTTCGCGTAAACATTGCCAAATTCTGCTGGGAAGTCGTAGCACGAATTCGTTTTTGGTCCACTGTGAGCAAATGCGGCACCCATCGCGCGCAGAGCTTTTTCATACCCAAAATATCATGTATGATATTGAACACACTGCCATACGACATCTTTGTGGTCTCAGCTAGCTCCCTCAATTTCACTTTGGGGTCGTTCAACATAATATCATGGATTTTTTGGGCGTTTTCTGGTATCAGACCTCTTTTCGGTGTCCAGATCGTTCAGCATCACTTGTGCTTGTTCGGCCGCAATGAAAGTCAGAAAACTACTTTTGAATTAATCGACGGTGCAGAGTCCGAATAATACTTATCTAGCTTGGCTTTGGTCTCGGTTATCGTTTTCTTGCGTAAATAATAGTGTTTAATCAGAACACGAAACTCAGATTTTTTCATTTTTAAAAAACACGGAGGTTGGTTGCTTTTCACTGCTGTATCTTGTAAATGCGAAAACATGAATGGTTGAAATTTTGACAGATGTCTAATGGAGAATGAAGTTAGTTATGAATGGTTCACATTGGTGCATACTAGCCCTATTTCATAGGATTATTCCATACTTTTTGATCTGCCTAGTATATCGGAATTTTTTTTCACTTGCAAATACCAAAAAACTGTTCCAATTTTTTAATTGCACAATTTTATACGAAATTTTAATTTCACAACATCACAACTATTAAAAAATAATTTGACTAGGTGCTCTAAACTCAAAAAAAATAAAAATTTATGTCATGTATTGTAATAGGGATGCGAAAAAATATAAAGATAAGAGTAAATAAATATTTTATTTAATATGGATTTACTATGAGTTAAGGATACTGGGTCACTTATTTCACATTAAAATTAAAAAATTAAAAGATATAAAAATTTTTTTTTCTTTTTCAATATATATATTTCGGGCTATCGACCCATCTTCAGGAAATACAGAAAGTAACTAATTTAACTTATTGAATAACAGGCTATATATATGTTTATTGAACAGAGAGACAGAATTTATAAAATTATTTTAAAAGGACGCTTTCTCTTAAGCTGTTGTTCAGAAAGAATATCGGGTTGACCTTTATTTACATAGGATTGTTTGGGTAAAAGGCAAGTTTGTGAGGTCATTGACTTATGTCTCTGGGTTGGGGATGATTTTTTCATTTGGATATTAAAAGATCAACTATTATATTTGGTTTTACATCTAGTTGATTGTTGATAACATTTTCATCATTCGACAAGGCATATTTTATTTCCATGGATTCAAGAAGGTCCAATCTTAATCCTTTTCTTTCGAAATGAATAGGGGAGGGGTTAGAAGGTGAAGGTACATGATCTAAAGCATATAGATGATTAGCAAATGCGGAAGTGGAATCTGGATTTATGGGCTGGTTTCTTATTAATTGTCTGTGGGAAGCTAAATGTTCTTTATGCCGTTTTTTAAAAGATCGTCCAGTTTGGCCAATATAAATTGCCTCGCAATCGTTGCAATTTAATTTGTATACACCAGATCTATTTATTTTATCAATTTTGTCGAGTTTATTATTTATTAATTGGGAGGATAAATTATTTATATTATAAAGGGCTGGAGTGATACCATGCTTCTGGAGAATATTTGCTATTGGATAGGTTATATGTTTAGAAATAAAGGGGATTCTTAATACTCATAATACTAGAAAAATAGATTCTTAATACTCATAATACTAGAAAAATAGCGACAAAAAACTGTCCAAGCTTTTGTTTTTGGAATCATTTTATGGAAAGTAGTTTTTTCATGTTTTTTGTGTTTTTTAAGTTAATTTTTAAAATTAAAAAAATGTACTCCACATGACTATGACTATTGACTACTGTTTTTGTTATATAACCTTAGGTGAAACTAGCTTTGAATATAAAAAAAATTGTATTTTTAAGTTTAAATTATTTTTACTATCATAGGATGTTTTTATTTCTCAATAAGTTATAATTACTGGTTAGTTTTTGATATGTTAATATCTAAAAAATAATTAATAAAAATATATCGATATATCGTAAATATCGATATATTTGCTGCGATATATTTATGTATCGATATAGCGCTATAAGCTATATCGTTACATTAGAATAATTTGCCATCCCTAGGTAGGTACTATGTATTGATACAAAAGAACTTTTTGACTTTCCGTTGTTGGGCTATCGTGGGTATTTAAATTCAGACACACAAAGAGAAAAAAAATCATAGTTGAAAAATATTTTTCTCCGAGTTTCAGACATTTTAAAGCACAATGAGCAAAAATTTTGCTTATCCGAGTTTAACAAAGTCTGAAACTTTCTGAAAGTCTGTCTTTGTATCTCGATACTGATACGTAAGAAAACACGAGGAACGTGGAAAGTTCTTTGGCTGAAATGTTTCTAAATCCATTTCAAAGAGCTAGTTTGATTTTGGGCTTTCTAGATTCATGCAATTCAATAAATTAAAATTTTACACAAAATTGAGTCTCTACTTTTGTTTCATGTTTGAACTTATTACTCCAAACGTTTCCTAATAAGAAAAACCGGTCAATACCCAGAGTTCCGTACCTTATATTTTTCAAAATATTTTAGGTTTAAAATTTGTTCTTTTTTTACCGTTGATAAGGAGGGAATAAACGAATTTTTTAAGTTAAGCCACTTTTGAAAGCTAAATGGTACACAAATCACCTAAAAATGACCATTTTGGAACTCTCTCACATCGAAATTTTAAAATTGATTAAATTTTTTAAATTTAGCTTAATTCTACTTAATGAGGTATTTACAGCCAGGTAACACACAATATCCTCAGAATATTCTAAGAAGATTTAAATTTCCTTAGAATATCCTTAGAATATTCTTAGGATATTGTGGTTACCTGGGCAGGGATATCACTTACACACTATAATAATAAAAAATGTTTTCTACTCCACAAAAAATTTGACCCTGGATAATTCGATTAAAACTTTATAACGCTTTTGATTTCGGGGAAAAATGAATTCATATAAGTTGTAAATTTCAAGAATGTATCATATTTCGTTTAGTAGCTACAAAGCTCTTACTGTCGGATAGTCTTGACATTTTTTCTCTCTTTTTCTCCAATTTATATTATTGTTCATTAATTACCATTTCATTTGTAATTTTTTTAAGACAGTGAAGTTTTCTTAAATTATTTTTTCTAGCTGTTTTTACTCAAATTTCGGTTCAAAATAAAAAATATCTCTCTTTTAACGAAACATGATGCAAATATAAGCGAATATATAGTAAATAAACTTTTGAAATTTGAAACGGCGCTTTCAAATTCGTAATGTTAACCTCATATTTCACCTTTCTTGAATAAGTTTCTCAGCCAGGGGTTGTGACATAAAAAATAGTTTCGATATTTCAAGTAGAATAATATGTAAAGTATTTGAAATATCGAAACGTTGGTTTCATTTTTGAATTCTTGTGAAATTCATCATTAATCCTTATTTTATAATTATAATGAACTGAACGTTTCTTTTCATTCATCTTTAAGAAATAAACAAGAATTAAAATAGAAATTGAATTAATTGTCAACGTCTACATATTTCATTCATTCTAGATATTTGTGGAAAATAGTAATCTAAACATTGGCTAGCGCGGTCGTCAAAAATGACAAGCGTAGAAAGATTTATTAAAAAATATTTCATAATATTTATATAATTTATTATTTTTTTATTTTCAAAACCACCTATAAAATTTAACATAACAATCATAAATATCTTTGAGAGAAAACGGCTGTATGCGTATTTTTGGAAATATTGTTGTTTTCCATTTGGCTTGATGGGTTTCGAGAGCAAGCCGGATCTAGAATAGTAAACTCGTCTGTCGGTTTGTCATTAGACACTTGCCTATATTTAGAGTCCAAATGTACCGATTATTAAAAAATACCAAAAATAAACATCAACTTCCGGTTTTTTGATTTTAGCCAAAATCTTAAGGTACTTGTTCTAGTCTCTAGATCAGGGGTTCTTAAACTTATGTAGTCCCAGACTAACTCCCTCTTGAACAACATTTTTTTTGCGGACCCCTACCCAACCCTAGGCATTTTACGTCGTTCTTCAGATTTAATTTCTGAGTCAATAATCTCATAGGTTCAGGGGCGGATTTAAGAGACCCAGGCCCCCTAGGCATTTGACATTTGCCCCCCCCCCCCCATCTCGAAGCTATTTTGGAAATTTAGCAAATTAAATGCACTAGTACAGATTTTTTTTTTTTTATTCTAGAACATTGTATTTGTAGGGGCATCTAGCATTTTTAATGTACAATACTAGGTCAATTTAATTACAAAGAAAATAAACAATATGATACAAACAGATCAAGTAAGAGAAAAAATTTAAAAAGGGAAACAACAATTATATGGAACAAAAACAATAAATATACTGAATATAGAGAAAAGAATAAAACTAAAAAATGACAATATATATAGGATATAGACAAAAGAAGAGAGGAAAAAGACATTTTTAATCGACCTTAATTTGTTTAATAAACATCAGAATAATACAGTCTATGTTACTATAAGTTATTCTATAAAATGTATACAATATTACGGCGAACTTTCTTCTGTGCAAAAGAGAACGAATGACGTCTTCATAGTCAATTGACTGCATTATTTCTGACTCTATGTACATTACAGAGAGTGAATTGAGCCTATGTTAGATCTTAAGTAATTCTTTACTCTCTTTAGCGCTGAAAACGACCGTTCTGCTGAGCCATTTGACGCTGGTGTACACAACAGCATTCGGAATGCAATTTCTACGTTTGGATAAATGTGCCTATGTAAATGGAGCAGCATTCCAACGTAAAAACTCTTAGTAATTTTAATGAGAATGTTAAGCGATATTTGTTAAGCCAGAGATTGTGATTGCATACTTGTATGATATTTATAATGCCTGTTGTAGATCCCTTGTGATCTTTTTAGGTTGAAAAAAAAAAAAAGATTCCGCAACCGGGCCCCCAGGCCGGCTGGGCCCCTAGGCCGGGCCTTGTGGGCCTAGGCAGAAATCCAGCACTGCATAGGCTCCGAGGCTCTTGCCTTTTATCGTCTTCTTGAACTGTTTTAATCGTTCATATCTCGATAATGGCTACGCGTTTGAGAATCCCCAGTTTGAGAATCGCTGTTCTAGATAGCTTCAGTTTCAAATCCCGAAGCTCAGCAACTTTCCGTAGACGAGATATGAACGATTAAAATATTTATTTTGCGACACTCCTAATTTACACCCTCTTCCTTTGTTTCAATCGGATTAAAGACTAATAACTTTTTAAGTACACCAATTAAAAAAAAATCGTTACAGCTTTTTTTGAGAAAATCACAAAAAAAAAGAAAAAACGTTTATTTATGCTTATAATTCGAGTATTATAATGCCGCCTTACATCATTTAAAAAAATGTTTTTTTTTTCAACCATTATACATATTATAAATTCTACGGAATATCAACGCTAAGTCATAACAAGATCCATTGGCACTCTACTATATATTCTTATAATGGTGAATTTCATTTTTCTCATTTAAAAAATTAAAATGTTGATTCAAAAAATAAGGAGGTGATAAACGAAATAGATTTTGATAATAAATTTTGAATCATCAGTTGCTCTATTGAAATGAGTGGATAAAATTGCACAAATTCCGTGTATTTTCTTCCAAATGCGAGGAAGTAGCTGAAGTGCGTGGGATGAGCTCTCGGGTTGTAAACAGCTGTGGTCCGAAATAAGAATAGGGCCGTTGGCAAGCAAAGGGGCGAAGGGCTCCTCCAGGCTGCAGTCAACAAGGCCCCGTGTAAATAAACCAAACCAATACCCGTCCCATTTACACCGGGTACGTTTACGCGTTTTCGTGTTTTTCGCTTTGACGGATGCCAGGACACGAGGGAAATATTTACGGCTACTTTATATTTCCTCAGCTGTTACGATCAAGCTCATTTTTATGATCGTTTGATCGATTAACTATTGAAATTTGTTAAGCAGAGAGAGCCTGTCGTGAGTCACCCGGTGATTTTGTATGATTAATTGAAACTTTATAAAAAAAATTATTTTTAAAACATTACCAAATATTTATTCATTCATTTCTTTAAGAATTTCTTCTAGAGATAAAAATAAAAAAAGAATCAATGAGAGATTCATGCGGAAATAATTTTAATATTGACTTCTTATAAATCTCTAGAAGCTATCAAAATATTTTTATAATCTCTATTATACACTAAATGTTTCAATTTGCCAGAAAATGTTATAATAGCGATGAAGAATGAAAAAAAGTAGTTCACCAATAAATAGTGAAGTCTTTTAGTTTCCTGGTCAACTATCACTATAAGAAAATCATAAGATGGTGTCATCTATTAAATCCGATGGTATGGAATATTTTTAATTATATGTCAGAGGGGTTGTTTTTCACCCCCATTTTACGCGTTTACATATGTCAGAGAGGTTCACATCCCGCAGGTGAGCCAGATGGCCCGGATTGCTGTTACTGGCACTCGGGTTCGATTCCCGAGGGTGTGAAAAACAACCCCTCTGACATATAATTAAAAATATTCCATACCATCGGATTTAATAGATGACATCATCTTATGATTTTCTTATAAATTTGAATCTATTACCATAGGAAAATTAATATCTTTCAAACTATCACTATAGCTGTCTGTTTCACTGTGTAGAATCTTATAATAGAATTTTGACTCACAAGGAGATATCAATGAGTTGTCCTCTGCTTAATGCAAATAAACATATATATTGGACACGATTTTGATTTTTCTATTCTCAAAATTTTAGGCAGAGCCGGATTTAGAAAAAAATAATTAATTTTTGATATGATCGAAATTTTAAACAACAAAAATTCAATCAACAGATATGGACTGTTTTTCTAATAGGTATTTATCAAAAATTTTTAGAGAAAAATAATTTTTCGTAAATATTTATATTTTTAATAGATATATTCAATAACTTTTAAGGAGTTCGGTGTTGGTTCTAGGTGAAACATTTTAATATAATAATAAAACTTGAGTAAGATACGAAGTAGGTTTCACAAAAATTAAAACAAAATTGAGTTTTGAATTCGATATATTTCGGGGGTTATCCCATCGTCAGGAGTCTAAGAAAACTGATTATATGATAATCAGTTTTCTTAGACTCCTGATGATGGGCTAACTCCCCGAAATATATCGAATTCAAAACTCAATTTTGTTTTAATTCTTTTGTGAAACCTACCTCGTATCTTACTCAAGTTTTATTATTAGATGTATTCAAGGTAATCATCTCCATGACAATTTGTATCATTGTCTATTTTTCGAAATATTTATTTGTTTAGTGTTGATTTACCATATATGAATTACATAAAGCAACTTTTTTTCTTTTTTGAATTAATTAAATTCCATTGGCATAGGGAGAAATTCTCCAGAATCGTTTGGAGCTTCAATAAACGTTTGAAGATTGTTTTTTTATCGGTCGTTTATCTACTCTAGTTGCTTTTATAAATCATTCAAAAAATGAAAACTTCTTATGATATGTTTATAGAGTCCTAATACTGGTTTGACGAGATCACGAATCTCCATTTGACTCTATCCATGCTAGTTATTTCACATTCCATATAATTAATAGGTCTAAGGAAAATATTCAAATCTGTCTTTCCCTTTTCTTTCCTATCTCACCCTCTAAAAACCCTCTAAAAACTTTTTATTAAACATATACTTTATAAACCATAAAGCCGTAAGATGCCAGCCCCCTACCCACTCTCTAAACAAATTTTTACTTTATCCAATGCGAAGCATGGAGAAAGTATTGTAATCGGTCTCGCAGCAAGCGCGACTTCAAAGGGTCCTCAGGGAAAGACTACGGAACCCATGGACTCAATTAAGGTCACAAATTGTAGTATTCAATTAGGTTGAATTTTAACACGTGACGGTTTTGCCAAAAATTGCACGGGGTCTCGTCGAGAGGCCAAAAAGTGCCATTTTTTTTGGACGTGTGTGGGGATGGATGTATAGTATGGATGTTATCGTTTTTTCCACCACGATTTTTTCCACACCGTTGCACTGATTGAAATGAAATTGAAAACCTACCATTATTTTAACAAAATGAAGCGCTGATTAGTTTTTAGTACATATCGGCCCACAAACGTATTTTATTTCGGTACTTTTTTAGTTTTTTCTAAATATCTTGAAAATGACTAAACCAATTTTGATGAAATTTAATATCCTAATTAAGTATCTTAGGGACAACAAAAAAGGTTAAATAAAGTTTTTAGTAAAAGTATATTTTAAAGTACTTTACTCTAAAGTAAGATAGCACTTTTTTTTAAAATTCCTTATTTTACCAAAAATTCTATATTCGATTTTTGACGTTTCGGTTTTTATTGGTAACCATTGCTGAAGACATGGAGAAATCAATTTAAAATAAAAAATAACGATCGATTCTTATCTAATACTAGCGGAATAACCTTATTGCATTCCATTTTTGATGTTTTGACTATTAATGGCAACCTCTACTGAAAACCTGGAAGAATCCACTTAAAATCAAAAAGACTAAATTCTTTTTTGGTAAACAACTCAAGCAGGTTATTCCTCTAGTATTAGATAAGAATCGATCGTTATTTTTTATTTTAAGTAGATTCCTCCATGTCTTCATCAATGGTTACCAATATTAATCGAAGCGTCAAAAATCCAATATAGAATGGTTATTCCTCGACTGTTAAATGAGAATCGATCATTATTTTTGACTTAAAGTCAACATGAACTGCAAATTGCAAGTGATATCTGATTAATAATAAAGGAATAAAAATATTAATATTCCAAATGAATTTGGATAAAGTTTAGCAACGATCCGTTGCAGTTTATTTAATATAGCACGGAAATTAACTGGGTTTACTTTTTTATATTTACAAATAATCATTACTTAGGTTTTATTTATATTTACCATATTTGTCTGCTTTCTTCTCAGATAAATTCGGCAGGTGTTGGAGATCTTGAATATTTTCAGTCATTGTAGGCATGTCATGTGTGGGTTTTATTAATAACTTCCCCGTCTACCCTAACAGTTGTTCGTTCAGTGCTTCCTGGAAAATAAGCGATACATATTGAAGAGAAGAGTTTTTTTTTTTTTTTTTTTTTTTTAATGCAATCGAATGCAAGAAGGGGTGCACCAGTAAAGGTGTAGCCCCTATGGATCTCGAAAGACCCTTGCATTACCGAAGAGAAGGGAAGGTTGATTAAGTGAGAGGGTGTAGACGTAGGTGTCTATGCACCCTGGTTTTGAAGGTTTGAAGATCATAGGTGCTGGGAAAGATAGAGGCTGGGAGAGAGTTCCAGTTCCTTGAAGTCATGGGGATATATGTATTCGCGAATGAAGTGGTCCGGCACTTTTCCAATTTGACCGCAAAAGAGTGTTGGGAGTCGGCAAAACGTGTGCTGCGTGCAAAGTATGCTTTGGGGGGAATTATTGACTTTATCTCATCAGAGCACCTGCCGTGATAGTATCTATAGAAAAGGGAAAGGGCAGAGACATCTCTTCGATGAGCCAACGAGTCGAGGGAGTCGGTGAGGGTAGAATCGTCAATTAGCCTGACGGCTCGTTTCTGAATTGCATCAAGGGTAGCAAGAGAATATTTTGAGGCTCCTCTCCACAGATGAGAGCAGTATTCGAGATAGGGGCGGATTTGGGCCTTGTAGATGGTGAGAAGTTGTGGGGGTTTGTAAAATCGCTTGGACCTGAATAAGAAGCCAATCTTCCTTGCTGCAGATTTCGCCACAGAGGAGATGTGTTCATTCCAAGACAGGTCAGATGCGACAGAGACGCCCAACATGGATAGGCTGTCACACATTTTCAGGGTATTCGAATCGAAGTGAATATCAGGGAAATCTCTATTTTCGCGCCTAGAAATTAGACAACATTGAGTCTTATTTGAATTAAAGTTAACTAAATTTTGAGAGCCCCATTTATTCAGATTGTCTAGGTCGAGAGTAATTGAGGAGGCAATATTGATTCGATTATTCGGGAGAGAGGGTTTGCCGTGTAGAGTGCTATCGTCGGCGTAACAATGAGTGGGGTTTGCCGTTTGATCAATAAGGTCGTTTATATAAATAAGGAAGAGTGTGGAGGAGATTACAGAGCCTTGGGGAACACCAGAGTTTGTAGAGAACGATTCAGATGATGTTCCATCCACCACAACTTTTATACTTCGGTTTGTCAGAAAGCTTTCTATCCATTTGCGAAGTGTTGGTGTGAATCCAAAGGCTGGCAGTTTGGCAAGAAGATTTTTGTGCCAAACCTGGTCAAAAGCTTTGGAGATATCAAGGGCTACAGCGAGGGTTTCTTTTCCGGCCTCTAGAGTATTGTTGAAGGTGTGGGTGACATAGGTTAAGATGTCGCCTGTGGAACGATTTTGTCTGAATCCATATTGCCTATCGTGAATTAATTTATTGTTTTCTAAGTGATGAAGGACGTGTTGGTTTATGACTAATTCCATTAATTTGGAAAGAACAGAGGTGATCGAGATAGGCCTGTAATTAGAGATTTGAGATGTGTCTCCTTTTTTAGGAATAGGTGTGACTCTGGCTATTTTCCAGCTTTTGGGGAATATGCCCGACTCGTAAGAGAGTTGGAATAGCTTGGATAAGATAGGGGCAAGTTCAGGGGCGCATTTTTTAATGAGAATTGGTGGGATGTTATCCGGGCCTGCGGCGGATTTGGAATTTAATTTATTAATGGCTTTTATGATTATTTGGGGCCTGAAAATTATTTTGTTCATGAGGTTGGTTTGGGGGGTATAAGTGGGCGGGTTAAGCCCTTTGTCATCTAAAGTGGAGTTAGTTGCGAAATAGGATGCTAGTGATTCGGCTTTTTCAGCGGGGGTCGTGGCTACTGAACCATTTGGGTGAAAGAGGGGCGGAAGTGAGGGGGACGCGAAATTTCTATTTATTGCCTTGTGTAACGAGAAAAAGGCCCGTTTTCCATTGGGGCAAGATGCGAGACGGTCAGCTATCCTCTGGTCGAATGATTTCTTTGCCTCAGAGATGATTTTTTTGCATGAGCTTCGCGACTTGGTAAATGCAACTCGGTCGCATTCTAGCTGTGAAAGTTGCCATTTCTGAAAATATTTGTTTTTTTACGGACGGAATCTGCGCATTGTCTACCAAACCAAGGCTTAGAATCCTTGTTCCCTTTAATCAATTTTGAGGGGATATAGGTTTCTAAGCCTATTTGAATTGCCTCGTTAAGGGCGTCTGCGAATTCTGAAGCGTTTTTATCTCTGATGCAGAGTTCATTCCACTGGTAAGCGGCAAAAAAGTTACGCATGTCATTCCAATTAATGTTATCGTTATCGACTAGCCATATTTTTCTGGGGTTGGAGTGGGGTGACGGGGGTTTTGGTAAATTGGCGGAGGTTTTAATTTTTATCAGATTGTGGTCAGATTTACCTAAAGGGGCCGAAATTTTTGCTTCATAGGACGAAGGGTGGGAAGTGATGAAAAGATCGAGAAGATTGGATTTTTCATTGGCTTTGTCTGGGATTCTTGTGGGGCCGTTAATAATTTGTGTGAGGCCACATGCCGTTGAGAAGATTTCAGCGTCGGAGCCTGCGGGGGAATTATGGCTAGAAAATTTTAGCCAATTTTTGTTGTGGACGTTAAAGTCACCTAGGAAAGATATTTCAGAAGATGGAAATTCTTTCAGGATATTGCAGTGGCACTCAAGGAGGTAGTCAAAAAATTGTTTGTATCTGGGGTAGATGGAATACATCTTTGCCTAACATTCCATCTGATAAAAATTTGTTCTGTTTCTTCATTTTAGATGTTTATTAGTAGCAGAATAGATTTCGTAGAAATCTCATCTCTCTGTCATCAAGTTCAATTTCTGGTATAGTAAAGTCTCTGTAATTCGTATATCGGACAGATGGATATCAGATTAGTGTAAATTGTTGGATTATTGAATTTTGAATAAAAAAATAGAATCTCAATAATAAATCATATTGTTTATTCATATACCAACTTAGAAAAACTAATCACACAATTCAGAATAATATACAAAGCACCAAAAACTTGAAAAAACTTATGTAGGTCATTGTTAGTTATAAAGTTATAAATCCATCTTCAATTACAGTGCATTTTACAAGAAACTCAATATTTTTGTGTATGTGCAACAAAAAACTAGCGACTGCAAGTACTTATAATGCACATATCAACAGGTCGTAACACAAAAATCTTATATACCGACCTTAGTGTCGAATTATTAGACATGTCAGACTATGCGGACAATTGTACGTGAATGTCTTTAAGATTGACTTGATCAAACGCTTTTTTTCAAAAAGTTGAAAATTATATTATATCGAAAAACTTACGGTTGCGTCAAACCAATCTTAGGACTTTAACCTCAATGAGGATGATGAAACTTACGTTCTAACCTTAAAGAAGTGTTAATTAGAAAATCCAAAGAAAACTTAACTGTAAAGTGAACACAATACCATATGACTTTTACTCTTTTATTACAAATATAAATCTATAGAAATATAATAGGAGGACCCCATAAAACGAAAGTAAAAGCTTTTGGTCCCAGAGTTCTTATTCCAGCGAAGAATAATATCGAATTCTACTTTAATTGAACTCTTATGTTTTGTAAATATTAAGTACTTATTGGCCAGCTCTTCTGTTCAACACATTATACCAGAAGTTCTCTCTGTGGTACGCGCGTCCCATTTCTGGTGGTTCAGACATCGATGTTTATTGAGTACCTAATTCATTTGAAACTATAAAGGCTTGAATTTATATTCAATTTTTTGACTAAAACATCATTAAATTTTTATGGGAGATATTTATATTAGACTTAAGATGAAGGTGGCCTTCCGAAACATAAACAATTTTTCGAAAAAATGAAATTTATATTCATTGGTTTGTTGTTTTTTTATTTCTTAATTTTATTCTTTTTTGAAAATTTATATATAGAAATTTTTTCTTCTTTGACTTGCTTTTGGGGTTTTCTAAATTAAATTATTTTCTTTAATGGATGAAAATATTTATTCTTTATTTTAAAATGTATATATTTTTAAAGTATAAAAATGGCTAGAAAAAAATTATAGAGAACACAATTTTTGTTTGGAGATATTTTAATTTTTAATTTGGGTTTTAGTGGTAGGTAGGCTTTCTAAAAAGAAGAATCACTGCACAATATCTTTAGTATCTTGAGGAGATAGAAAATGGCAACTTCAGTAATGGAGGCTTCATTTTCTTAAAAACGAAGAAATCAAACGTATAAAATTTTATCCTACAAATGCCAATAAATCAAACAGATAATCCATTATATTTTTCCATTCTGATCAAAATTTATTTTGTTTCGTTCCGAAAGAAAATAATTCCGTCTGCCATTCATTATTTTTCTTTCTTTGTTTGCTCTCTCTCTTGTAATAATAACAAGCTATTATGGGTTTTCTCTAGTAACCAATTGATAGTTAAAGATAATATAAAGAAGACATAGGTACATATAGTATATGAAATATAAAAATTTAATGGAATAAATTTTTAATCTCTTATATTAAAATGAGAAATTAATAATTATGATAATTAAAATAAACTCTGTAATTTTTGGTTATTTTGAGGAAAATATGTGAAATAAAATGAATAAATAATATTAAAGGAAAGGGTGGCCCTAGAATTGAATTTACTCGATTTTTTTATCTATTATGTTTCAAAATGTCTCAAACATGGAGAAGAATCATTTTCAACCATGCTTTTTATCTGCCTGTTTTTCTGGGGGGGGGATTCCGATACCCATGAAAAATCAAAAATTAATCGTCGTAGAAATTTAGTTCTAGTGCCAAAATGTTTTTATTTCCAATGCGAAGAATGGGTTAGATTTCGGGCTTTTAGCTTTCGATGGGCTAACCCCCGAAATATTTCGAATTCAAAACTCAATTTTGTTTTATTTCTTTTTTGTGAAACCTACCTCGTATCTTACTCAAGTTTTATTATTATATTTAAATGTTTCACCTAGAACCAACACCGAACTCCTTAAAAGTTATTTTAGCTTTCGAACTTCTTGTTGAAAAATGTAGAAAAAACATTATTTTTTGTATTTTAACTAACATGTACAATTAATTAAATAATTTATTTCATAACCTACTAATAACTAATAGTAAATTTTTTTGATTACAAATAATTTATTTATTAAAATTAATAAATTTTATATTAGAAAATAAATTTCTAATACCTTATAATATAACGAGCTTTTCGTGCGTGCCTTCGGCACGCCCTCGAAGCTCGGCCCCTCCGAGCTGGTGCCCTGGCGGGCAGCGTCTCGGTCAAAAAATGTTATTCCTCTTAAAAAACCACACTCCAAATGTCTACCCGTAAACTACCGAAAATACATCGTCTCTTAAAAGTTTTGCCTCTTTAATTTTTGAGTGGCGAGGGGGGGGGGGGGAGGAATAATAATCAATATATTTAATGTTTCTTAATTTAAATGAATTGGAGTCTTTCATTTCGAAATTCGAGTCCAAATTAAAATTATATTTCAAATTTGCCTGGTTAATTAATATATATTTAATGTTTTTTTTAATTTAAAATCAATTGGTGTTTTAAAAAATAAACAAATAATATATAAAATATAAATCAAATAAGATGTGAATAATTTCTTCTGTGCGCAAAGAAAAGCGAATTGAATATTAAATTTTTGAGTGGCGGGGCGGGGGGGGGGGAATAATTATCGATATATTTAATGTTTCTTAATTTAAAATGAATTGGAGTCTTTCATTTCAAAATTCGAGTGCAAATTAAAATTATATTTCAAATTTGTCTCGTTAATTAATATATATTTAATGTTTTTTTAAATTTAAAATCAATTGGTGTTTTTTCATTTTCATTCGAGTTCAAATGAATACAATATTATCTCGACACAAAGTCTAAATCAAAAATTTATAGTTTTAGTAACAGAAATCATGGTATAAATATTAATGTCAGATTGGTCTAGTGGTTAAATCTAATGACCTTAGTTCAAGAGTTCGTAGGTTCGATTCTAGGCAAGGCAGGTGGTTGCAAACCTAATTAAAATATTTAATGTATATTATATAATCTGTCAATTATTGCCTAAATCTTGTAATATATGTACCTGTATATGTTTATTGTAAATAAAAACTTTTGAAATTGAAAAAAATAATGACCTTAGTTCAAGAGTTCGTAGGTTCGATTCTAGGCAAGAGGGAAATTTTTTTAGAGAAATTTCTCTTAGCGTTGTTACAAATTAATCTAGACAAATATTATATACAATAGTATATGGAATTTTTTATTACTAGGGACTAGGGCGGCTCTAAATAGAAAGCGTGTCTTTTGCACTATTTCCTGTAATATTTTTATAGCACGAAAATTATATCGAATAATATTGTGGGTTGTATAACTGATGAATAAATATTTACAATAGTAAGTGTTAAATAGTTCATTTATCCTATTTATAAATAGTAGTTTATTTAAAGACAATGTATTTTTATTGTAGTGGTCAAGTTAAAGGTGGAAAATATTTAGCTAGTGTTAAATAGTTCATTGTAAATAAGTGTTTTAGTTAACGGGGGTATTATTAACGCAGTCCTCGTTGGATATTAAATATTTAAATGCTTGAACTGACAATATACATAACACACTTTTGCCAAGGGCGCAAGGAACTCTAGATACGCTTAAGAATGCCGCTTTGTCTTCATGAATGAAGTAGTTCTTCGATTGCCAAAATTAATTGCAAGAGTTTAAATGGAACTTTCCTATTTTTCTTAAAAACCAAATTTCTATTCGCTTTTATGACTTGCAATAGTTGCGTTTTAATTCAGTTTATCTAAGATGCAATTCTTTGATTGTGTTGGCATTTCAAAAGTTTCTTTCAATTATATTTATTTATACTTTTAGAATTTCTATCAAACGACCATATTCAAAATAAACTTTTCAAACAGTGTATACAAACGAATTTTTTATTCTTTTACTTCTAATAGAATGAAAACAAAACAAAAAAATCCATGACAGCGATTTTTCAACTGACGCAACCAAACACAAACAAACCTATTTTCTTTTTTTTTCTATTATTTGCTTTTGTTTTCAATTTTTTTTTCAGTTTTTTTTTCTGTTTTTACTAAATCGTTTATTTTTTTTAAATCTTGATCACCAGTAGCCCTAGTAGGTCCTCTATCGAAATTTCTTGGGAGGGGGGCCCTTTTTCGGAAACACAAAATATATTTGAAAATAATAAATGGTACTTCCCCGAAACAGAATATTATAGAGCTGTGATGGAGTGTTTTATTATTCATTCATTAAGACTGGGCTTTTATAAAAATAACTTAAAAGTATGAACAATTATTTATTTATTTCAGAATTTATAAAGTAAACTTATAAATTTTTAAATCAACAATAGGTTAACATTTTACGATATATTGCTTTCGCATGTTGGGGCCCCTTTAGTTCGAGGGCCCTGTATCACTGCTACAACTGCTACAGCAGTAGGTACAGCCATGTTTGATCACACTTTTATAATATTACTCAGTACCCGGGAGGCTGGCTTCGCTTTTTATTTATTATTAAGTGAATATCGAGGAGGCAGTCCAAAAAAAAAGAAGATAATTTACACTATCTTTTTATTCATAAAACCGACGTTTCGGAGGCTATTCCCTCCTTCTTCAGGGTCTGTAATTAATTAAAATGGGATTTGGGCATCATTACAATCAAGATTATTACAAATTATTTTTTTATATAAATACAATTAATATATAATTATATGGTATACAATTTTTTAATCAATAATATTCTACTCACTTTGAAAAGTCAGTGAAGGAAATCCAATGCGGCATTCCCCTCTGTCTCCTCTTTCAGTGGCAGTAACAATAATATCTTGTATTTCATTCTCAGCAGAATTATAATGTAATAATGATTTGGAAATATTTTTTTTAAATATAAGTGCATATCATTAGCCATAACCCCTCTCAGATAAACCCTGCGCAAAGCAGTTGTGCGCATAATTATTTATTTATATAGTACAACAATATGTATTTCGCTTTAAATTATACTTTACACATATATATATACAAACTCTTTATAAATCATTTATTTATTTATTTTATTTCATTATTTTTTTTTCGTTTTTTTCCTCATAAATCTTAAAAATGTTTGTCAAGTGTTTAAAATAAAATTACGAATTTACTATTTACAATTATTTACATATTATCTATTACATTGTTATATTTTAATTATACAAGTTTTAGATCACCAATTATGCCGTCCCAGCAAATACTCAGCTCTATTATGTCCGTTCTGTAATTTACGGCACGTGGCAAGAGATTTTTTTATAGCTATCATTTCCAGGATTTTTCTTTTAAAATAATTATTCTCTTGGAATATAATGTTACAATTGTTGAAGTTAAAATGATGCTTTTTTCCTGGGCTAAAGCCGTGTTGTTTTTAATGGTTTTTGAAACCGAAAGCTCATGTTCACGTAATCCCTCACCAGTGTGGCGTTTTGTTTGGCCGATATATATTCCATTGCACGCCAGTACACCGTCCCCCAAGCACTCGATCATGTAGACAGTGCCAGTCCGCGTTTTCGCATCTAGTCTATCTTTGTGGTTAAACAAAGATGCTATCGAATTTGTTGGCTTCAACGCGACACCGACAGAGCCCACCGAGAGTAATTTTTTTAATTGGTCGCTAAGTCCCGGGTAAAACGGAACACTGACGTACAATTTGGGTTCTTTTTCTGTATCGGTTTGCAAGTTATTGTATTTGTATAACGTTCGTCGGACTATAGACCGTGATTATGCAAACTGGATAGTTATTGTCAGAAGCGATCTGTTGAATAATGTTAATATTTTTATTCCAAAATATTTTGTCAGATATTCTGGCCATTCTCAGAATTAAATTTTGAATGGCACTAATTTTATAGGTGAGGGGATGAATCGAGTTAAAATTTAGGATTCTCGATGTTTGTGAGGCCTTTCTATACCAATCTAATTTTATACAACCATTGTTGTCTCTAATTAGAGTAGTATCCAAGAAATTTATTTTATTTTCAGATTCTAATTCATATGTAAACTTTATATGTTCATCATATGAGTTTAAAATGGTGATCGTTTCGTCGACTTTTGAGGGCTCAATACAAGCAATTGAATCATCAACATATCTAAAGAAAAATTTTAGATTTAAATTATTGATGATATTCTCCTCTAAGTCTTCTAAGACTAAATTAGCGAAAAAACCTGAAGTTGAACAGCCCATGCTTTGGCCACTGTGTAGCTGGAAGATCTCTTCATTGAACATGAAAAAATTTGACTCCATAATAATTTTAACTCCCCGAATGAATGTCTCGAAATCTAAATTTGTATGTGATTGGATTAAGGGCCATTTTTTAGTTATTATTTCTAGTACCTTCTCATTTTTAACATTTGTATATAGTGATTCCACATCAAAAGATATTAATTTAAAATTAGGGGGAACGTTATTTATTTCTTTGATTTTTTTAACAAAATCAAAAGAATCCTTGATGTGGAAATCACCTTTTCCAACGATATTATTTAGGATTTCGGAGTAAAATTTAGAAATATTTTGGGAAGGGGACTGGCAATATCCACTTAATTCACTTATCAGTCCGTCTCCAAAAATTACTCCAATTTTATTCATTATTATTATTATTATTATTATTTTAATAAAAGGCAAATTCGAATATTAGCAGAGTTAAGATTTCTATAGAAATTCAAGAGGTGGTCAGCTATTAAATTAGAGGTGTTATGGACAAGGGCGGATCCAGGAATTTTTTATGGGGGGGGGGGTGAATGTATATAAGGTGCCCGATGTATATAAGATCTGCTTTTTATCTCGGAAGTGTGTCGCGATCGAATTGTCCAAGCGGGGGGGGGGGGGGGGGTCAGAGACGCCGCCGCCCCCCACAAACACACACATACATTGAACTTTATTTTCAATTTTTTTTTTGCCAGGCACGGGCCTCTATGGGGGGGGGGCGATCGCCCCTCCGCCTCCCCCCCTGGATCCGCCCTTGGTTATGGATTATTTTTATTATGTTAGAAAGGTTGTATTCATCCCTTCGGGAATTGAACCTAAATGTCAAAATATATATATAAAGCGTAAAACTTTTTGCTCAAAGATTTAATCTTCATCATTAAAAAATTTCGCATTTACTTAAATATAATATTTAACGAGGGGTGAACCGCGATTGGAATTAGGTGTACACGTCTTTGGAATTATGTGGAATTATTTTGGAATTCATTAGATAATGCCCCTTCATCTATTGTCTTCTATTTGGAAATGGAAGTGGAAGTAGGTGTACACGATATTTGATCGCGGTTCATCCCTCGATATTTAATAATATTATATAAACATACAGCCGAACCACATATATATATGAAAAATTTTGATGGTTTCGATTTTTGAAAACTTTCAAAATCGAATGGAAATGGATGAGTTGCTTCTTTGAATATAAAAGTTAAATGCAAATAGTAGCAGAGTTAATATTTCTATAGATAATCAAGAGAAGTGGTCATCTATTGAATAAATCCGTTGAATTCGGGTTCAATTCCCAAATGAAAAAAAAACAATCCTTCTGATAATGAAAATGATTAATAACACCTCGGATTTAGTAATTTACTACCTCTAAATATTTTTTATAGATTTTTTTTTATTTATGTTTGAAAAAGTCTGAAAGGTTTTTAAGCCATCATTTTTCTCTCTCTATATGTATGTATTCCGAAATCCACAATAACTTAAGAATGAAACTGTATTAGATGAAGGAGGAGGTATCAGCCAAAGATGGAATCACTGGGTCCAATAAAACACCTTTAATAAAACGTTTCGGCCTGAATTTATTTGGCCATCTTCATTTAATTAGGAGTTATACACAAAATGCAGTACACATGTGATCGAACCAAGCCTTGTCAAAAATAATAAACATTTTTTAGTTTCATGTAAATTTATAACGTGCCTGGACCCAAAAGTTTCATTCTGAAAACTCATTCTGAAACTTTTGGGTCCAGGCACGTTATAAATTTACATGAAACTAAAAAATGTTTATTATTTTTGACAAGGCTTGGTTCGATCACATATGTGTACCGCATTTTGTGTATAACTCCTAATTAACTGAAGATGGCCAAATAAATTCAGGCCGAAACGTTTTATTAAAGGTGTTTTATTGAACCTAGTGATTCCATCTTTGGCTGATACCTCCTCCTTCATCTAATACAGTTTCATCACAGCCACGAGCTCTAACAATATTAAGAATGAAACGTTGCAGAAATTTCCTTCTGATGACAAAATAATTGTATTCACAATGCGGAGAACTTATTAAATTCGGAGCTTTAAAACTTCCGATCAAAAATACAGAAAATAGCATTTTTTTTAAATAATTTTATTGGGATCGTAAGGCGTTGTGATAATAAAGGCATATAAAAACAATCAAATTTGTTCAATTAAAATGATTAAATTAATCAAATATTTATTTTTAATCCTACTGATATAGCTTATTAAAAATAATTTATTAGTATATTAAAATAAATTAAGAAATTGAATTTATCATAAGTTAATTAAATTAAATTAATTATTTCTAATAGGAGAGTGTACCGAATGTTGAAAAAGTTTTCACTTTTTTCTCCAATACTTTAAATAAATAATTTTTTTTATTCACCAGAGGCTACCCATTGGCTGAATCCCTCTCCATTACTTAATTAAATAATGTTTAAATTTGAGGAAAACGTAAATTTTTTAAAGACTCAGTACGCTATCTGCAAAATTTCGGAGATTTTTTTTCTTCAATTTTGAACCCCATTTCCCTTCTGTAAGGAAGTTTATGAAGGTGTTTTTAAATTTCATTTCTTCTTAGCCTAAGCCAAAGCGTTTTTTTTTAAATAAATGATCGACAATTTATTTTGGAATCGAAATAAAATAATTAAATTAAATAAGAATTATGTGTTTGTTTGCCGATATATGGTAATAGGCGGTGCTATTTCTTTTTAGACAAAATGTTAATCAAGCCGGAAAGACGGACATGCCAAGCGAGTTCTAATCTCTAGAAGTCCTAGAGATAAAAGAATTTTCAAATACGTTTATTCAGTTAGTATTTAATTTAATAGCGGAGAGGTGTTGAATGTTTAAAAATCGAGTATTTTGGTCAAATGAAGCTTTAGGAGGGATTATTGATTTTATTTCGCCAAAACAAAGCCCTTGGTAGTATCTAATATAAATAAAAGAGAAAGAGCAGAGACGTCAGCTAATGCTGGATCTCCTATTAGTCTGATAGCTCGCCGGTGAATTGCATCCAAGATGCTATAAGAATGCTTGGAGGCTTCTCTTCACTTATGCTACCCATATTTGAGACAGGGGCGAATTTGATCCTGGTTTAAGGTAGTTATTTCACAAATGCAAAAATTCAAGAAGTTTTTGAAACTTGCAATATAAGTCATTAAAAGCATAATACACATACTGTTAAAATTTGTTCCACAAATGCAAAAATTCAAGAAGTTTTTGAAACTTAGAATATAAGTGATTAAAAGCATAATACACATACTGTTAAAATTTGAAGATGATTTACCATACCAAACATGAAATAATTGCAATTAAAAATGACATTTTTAACATAGGGTAGATAGGGAAAGGGTGGGGATATGATCATTATTTTATTTTTTTTCATTGAAGAACTTTCACCATCTTGATGAAAAACTAATATTTGTTAGAATAATATATTCGGAGTAACTTAAAAAAAAATTGAAATTATTTACCACGTAGTTTTGATAAAAAACAAAAAAAAAACATTTTTGGGCGATTATTTTTAGTGGAGGGGATATAATCACAATGGCTTGGAAACGATCCGGCTAGTATGTGTGTATCCATATACAGATTTCGTAGTGTGAGTGGACAGTCACGTTAAAAAAACGTAATCTAAAATTTTAGTTCCGTTCTTATTTATAGAGTGGTTACGAGGCTAAAACTTTTTGTGTGGATTGTCGCGAAAGAACCTCCTTAAGACAAGAAGCTGAGTGGGCGTGAAAAAACCTCTGGCCGGGAAAAGAGAGCCAATCTTACATGCAGGAGCTTTTGATACATAATTAATATGATCATTCCAAGAAAGGTCAGATCCCAGTGACACCCAACATATTATAAACTTATATACTTTTATATTATTTAGCAAAATTAAACACTTAAAAAAAATCATTTATTTTAAGTAATTAAATTTTGTCCATAGGTCAATTTTTATTATGATTTTTATTTTTATATTCGAGAATTTTGTACTACTATTACATAAATCAGGGGTCGACAATCATTTTTGGCTGCCGGTCAAAATGAATTAAAATGTGACAAGACGTTTCGGGTCACTGGATATTTTTCATTTTAAAAGAGTCTTAACATAAATTCAACGAGTCATGGTCTCAAACGAAGTTTTAATATCCATTTAGGTCGTATTGCAGGAAGTGGTAATTTTACCAGAAATAACTCCGGGTCTTGTACAGAGCCCAAAATCTGCGCTTATATCATTTAGCCCGTGTGGATATAATTATCGATGGATTCAGTTTTTTCATCTACAAATTTTTCCTGGCGGGGGACAGAGTCGAGTGGAGACGGATTGTTGCATCAAACCAGTCTTCGGACTGTATACTCAATGATGATGATGAAATTTTTCCACACCGTTCAACCTATCAAAATGAAATTAAAAACTTACCATTTCACAAAATAAATGGTTAATTTTTGATACATATTGGTCCACAAAGATTTAGTTTTTCTAAAATTTTGAAAATTCTCTACTTAATCTTGATCAAATTTAATATTGTATTTAAAAGATTTGATTTTGGATGCGAACAATGAAATATTAATATTGTATTTTGATACCTTGCGTACACCAAAAAAGGTATAATTTTTTTGTAAATATACATATTCTTGTAAGCTAGAACAATTTAATATAGCTTAAAAACTATGTATTTAATGGTAAATCACTCGTATCCATAATAAGCATTAATTAACAGGAATAGTAGGGAATTGGACAAAAATAAAAAACAGAGTTTTTATTGAATGGGCCAGACGTTTCGTCGATTAATTTCGACTTCCTCAGTGGCTCATTCTATCACTCTTTGTCAAAAGACAATTCCACTACGCGACGAAACATACTTTAATCCTTTTTATTTAAACTATTAAAAAAAGGATTAAAGGATGTTTCGTCGCAGTAGTGGGATTGATCTTTTGACAAAAGTGATAGAATGAGCCACTGAGGAAGTCGAAATTAATCGACGAAACGTCTGGCCCATTCAATAAAAACTCTGTTTTATTTTGTCCAATTCCTACTATTCCTGTTAATTATGTATTTAATATATGTATCAATTTTTTTATTTTATTTTTAAATATATTAAACTCCGTATGGATAAAGCCTGGTAACCACCTTTTCACTTGAATATTTCTTATATAGGAAATACAATGGTTAATTTTCATTTGGCGATACATTTTTCGCTATACTACGTGTAATTTCAGAATAAAAGTCTAATTATTCAGAATTAAAAACTACATCAAATTTATTGATATGTTTAAGTGGGAATATTATTAAAACTTAATGCCAACCCCCTTCCATTTGATGGAAGAGGCCTATATTCAGCAGTGGATTGTCGCTATCGACAGGCTGATGATGATGATGATGATTATTATTAAAAGATAGAAAATACCTAAAAACGTAGATACAAAAAATAAATAAATGAATCAATTTTTAGAGTGAATCCAATAGTCCAGATCGAGGAGATAGTGAGTTTGGTAAGATATTTTAGAAATTGGGGGCTACGACCCATTCTACCTTCTCCCTGGATTTATACCCTGGTCCTACGGAAAGATCCCTTTAAAATTTGAATACTTAGAGTTTATTCAATACTTACGTAGATTATTAATAGATTAAGAATCAATTATACCTTGATATTGTATTGTATAAGATGAACTGTGTTTACAGGTCATTTGGGTGAATTCGATGACACCGAGGTGTTTCCGTCTGCGCCGCCCCTGGAGCTTATGGACCATGTCCTTGGCTACGACAACATTTCATTTGATGCTGGTTTGTTTATTTTCGAGGCTTTATTGTTTGATTATATAACTTTTATTCCATCTATATATGTTGATTCCTAAATACAATCTCTCATTTAAATAAATTAACCAATTTAGACTGTTTATAAAAGAATTTCACTTGAAATCAAACATGTTTGTAAATTTTCGTCTGTCCTGTACAACTTATGTTAATTTTTAATGAAAAAATTTGATTTGAATTACTTTATTATACTTATTTATTGGTTGAATTAGTTTATTTCTAGTTGTTGGAAAAGTTTAATTGCCATGGCTTGTTTCAATCGTTATTTGTACTCTATAGTGAACGTCCCTCCTCCATTAAGAGAGCCTGCAGTGGAGAACCATGAAGATATATCCACCTGGGAAAATGGCACAGGTGCTGGTGAGGATCCAAATCAGAAACCTCGCTTAAGTGAGGCCCAAGCGAGGGCAAAACTTCTAGAATTCGCCCAAAGTAATTGCTGTTATGGGAAATCTGCAGCTAGAAATATGGCAATTATTAAATTGGAGTAAGTATAATCTTTTCATTTTTCTACCTGTTTTATTTAACAACACTTTAGAACAGGCGCGGATCCAGACCTCTGATTTGGGGGGGGGGGGCACTGAGTTTTAGCCTCCCCCTAATGAAAAATGGGTCCTATCTCAAACTAAATAATAAGAGCATTATATTTTTAAATTTCCTTTTTCAACATTTTTTATAGAGATGGGAAAAAATGTTCTTTTTAGGGAATTGTTCTTTTATAGTTTGTTCATTATATGGAACTAGTTCAATTGGACTATATAGTTCAGGGATAAGATCTACTTTTTATCTCGAAAGTGTGTCGCGATCGAATTGTCCAACAAGCGGGGGGGGGGGGGGGGGGGGGGCAGAGACGCCAAACACACACACATACATAGAACTTTTTTCAATTTTAAAATTTAATGTTATAAAAAAAAAAAAATTATTTTTTAATAAACATATAAACAATGTTGATCTCCAATGCTCCTGATGGTTTGGTAAATGGCCAAGATTTTCATTTTTTTGACCCCCCCCCATTTTGGGCGGTTAGTTTTTGCATTTTTAGACTTCTGGGGACCCACTGATTATGTATACAAAATTTGGTTGAGTTTGCTCAAACGACCTAGATTTTAATTTTTAACCCCCCTTCGTCCCCCCTTAATTTTGGGTCGATATGCACCAAAATCTAATCAGCTCTTAATCTCAATGGACCAAAACTATGTGTGAAAGTTGGTTTAGATATTCACACTAGTTTTTGAGCTAGCTCGTCCACAAATTTGGTAACGCACAGCATAACTAACTAACTAACTGACATTTTGACAAAACAATTATATAATTTTTTCGATGTTCACTTATTAAAACTTTTTTGTAGAGGAAAATGCCATGGTTTAGCTCAATTTTTTAATCAAAATAGTTTCAGCCGTTTTTGAGATATTTTGAAAAAAAGAAGGAATAAAACCACTTTATTCATGCACGATTACAATACTTGACCATACCCTTTATGGTAAAGTAAAAATACCAAAAATGATATTACCTTTATAATTTCTGATGCTGCCATTTAACTGACATTATGAATGAACATTTTCTCTTATTATTGAATTTATAGCTATTCATCTGCTTATCATTACGAACTACAAACTTTCACAGAGAAGAGGGAAACCGCCTGGACTTTTCATCCCTACACAGGAGGACCCATTGACTCGGCTGAAAGTGGGACGGCGCCTTTACCATGGGACATAGACGTAATTCATCATTTTCTTAATATCTTATTACAAAAGATTATCAGTTTGCCTTTTAATAGAAAATTCAAATAAATTAATAATCTTATAATAAATTATGAAACAGTTAAGTGTCTCGAATCCCAAAAAAGCTAATCTTTTCAATTGTAGTGATATTTGAAATTGTAAACAGACAATTCCTCTTGTCTCTCTGCAACCCTTAAATTTTATTATATATAAAATTTGATTATGGGATCTAGTCAGGGGATCCATCGCCTAAATGGAGAAGGCATCTGCGGGCTTAACGCGGAAGATGTCGGATCATACCCTGCTGGGTCCTGTATCTTTTTTTCAACTCTTGGTTCACTATCAAAACGAGTTTGGTTCCAATTGCACCAAAATAGGGCAGTGATCGGATAAAAGTTTTAACTTTCGCTTTCATTTAATGTTAACATATAAACATTCTAAATAAAATTTATTATTGAATATCTGAACAAAATTCATCTGTTTCGATTCCCCAAAGAATCAGACAGATGGGAATTGTAGTAAATTTATAAGAACCATACTATTAGGAAAGTAGAAGAAAACGCGATTGAACTAGAGAGTTGAATATATATATAAAATTTGATTATGGGATCTAGTCAGGGGATCCATCGCCTAAATGGAAAAGGCATCTGCGGGCTTAACGCGGAAGATGTCGGATCATACCAGGCTGGGTCCTGTATCTTTTTTCAACTCTTGGTTCACTATCAAAACGAGTCTGGTCCCAATTGCACCAAAATAGGGCAGTGACCGGATAAAAGTTTTAACTTTCGCTTTCATTTAATGTTAACATATATATATATATATATATATATATATATATATATATATATGTGAATTATATACTAATATATGGAAATAAATACCTTTTTTTCTTAATTTATATTGAAAATATTGATTAGACAAATTAGACCGAAAAAAGGCAGCCCTGGCCAATTAATATGCACAAGCTGGAAATAATTTTAATCGATGTTAGGAATCCCAAATAAGAGTTATATGAGTTTTCGACCGTTTCTGGGTGGTGCTAAATTTTTGATGGCCTAAAATCCACGAAAATTTTGGACTCGAGAACCATGCGTCCAACAGAAAATGTCACTCTTACCAAAATAAAAAAGCACAAAATTTCGAGTCAAATAACGTACTTAAACGTTGAAATCGGTTCAGCTGTTTAGCCACAATCGATCGTCAAAGATAGGCAATTTTTACCTACTTGGTGGAAAAGAGAATTATACTCATTAGGTGGTTACAAGAAACCACTCTTCGAATTTTTGTGGTGTTAATGCCCATAATAGTTGCTAGTTGGCTAAAAAATGAGATTGGCAAAGTTTCATTTTAATTGGACAACGTTAACCGCAATGAGGTTGAATTTGAAAACCACTCATCGTAGAAACTTGATTCTTGTCTCATTTTCTAGAGAAATTTTATTGGCTTGAAGTTTAACTTGAGCCACTTTTTTGTTAAAACTTAAATTTGAAAATATCCAGCATTTTCCAAGACAGGAGATGATCCAACTTCATTGCGGCACGGGTTACCGTTGTCCAATTAAGATTAAACTTTGTCAATCTCACTTTTTAGCCAATTGGCAACTATTATGGGGGTCAGCACCAAAATTCGAAGAGTGGTTTCTTGTGACTAACTAATGAGCATAATTCACTTTTCTCCCAAGTTTGGTAAAAATTGCCTATCTTTGATGATCGATTGTGGCTAAACGACTGAACCAATTTTAACTTTTCAGTAAGTTATTTGACGCTAAATTTTATGTTTATGCTAAATTTTTAGGCCCTCAAAAATTTAGCACCAGCCAGAAACCGTCACAAATTCATATAACTCTTATTTGGGATGCCTAACGTCGATTAAAATTATTTCCAGCTTGTACATTTTTTTTTTTTTTTAATGCAATCGAATGCAAGAAGGGGTGCACCAGTAAAGATGTAGCCCCTATGGATCTCGAAAGACCCTTGCATTACCGAAGAGAAGGAAAGTTGTTTAAGTGAGAGGGTGTAGACGTAGGTGTCTATGCACCCTGGTTTTGAAGGTTTGAAGATCATAGGTGCTGGGAAAGATAGAGGCTGGGAGAGAGTTCCAGTTCCTTGAAGTCATGGGGATATATGAATTCGCGAATGAAGTGGTCCGGCACTTTTCTAATTTGACCGCGAAAGAGTGTTGGGAGTCGGCAAAACGTGTGCTGCGTGCAAAGCATGCTTTGGGGGAATTATTGATTTTATCTCATCAGAGCACCTGCCGTGATAGTATCTATAGAAAAGGGAAAGGGCGGAGACATCTCTTCGATGAGCCAGCGAGTCGAGGGAGTCGGTGAGGGTAGAATCGTCAATTAGCCTGACGGCTCGTTTCTGAATTGCATCAAGGGTAGCAAGAGAATATTTTGAGGCTCCTCTCCACAGATGAGAGCCGTATTCGAGATAGGGGCGGATTTGGGCCTTGTAGATGGTGAGAAGTTGTGGGGGTTTGTAAAATCGCTTGGACCTGAATAAGAAGCCAAACTTCCTTGCTGCAGATTTCGCCACAGAGGAGATGTGTTCATTCCAAGACAGGTCAGATGCGACAGAGACGCCCAACATGGATAGGCTGTCACACATTTTCAGGGTATTCGAATCGAAGTGAATATCAGGGAAATCTCTATTTTCGCGCCTAGAAATTAGACAACATTGAGTCTTGTTTGAATTGAAGTTAACTAAATTTTGAGAGCCCCATTTATTCAGTTTGTCTAGGTCGAGAGTAATTGAGGAGGCAATATTGATTCGATTATTCGGGAGAGAGGGTTTGCCGTGTAGAGTGCTATCGTCGGCGTAACAATGAGTGGGGTTTGCCGTTTGATCAATAAGGTCGTTTATATAAATAAGGAAGAGTGTGGAGGAGATTACAGAGCCTTGGGGAACACCAGAGTTTGTGGAGAACGATTCAGAAGATGTTCCATCCACCACAACTTTTATACTTCGGTTTGTACATATTTATTGGCCAGCAGAAGACTAATTTGCCTGGGCTATAAAATTTATCAAATATTTTTTTCATTTTCATTTGTTAATTTTTTTATTTTTGCTTTTACTTTCATTTTTTCCTTGTCCTGGGGGGGGGCTCCAGTCCCCTTAGCCCCCCCGTGGTACATATATACAAAATCAGAGTAAGGTAGCAAGGAATTCATGATGGGGGTGTCAAAACTTTTTCCATTATATATGCAAGGGCAAAATTAAAAAAACTATTTAAATAAAATTCTGAAAATATTTTTTTATAAGCTAAATTTGATTATGTTGTTTTTTCTATAGAGATTTAAATGATCTCAGATTGATAAAATTTATTATAGATTAAATATTTTTCACTTATATCTCTTCCACAAAGCGCTTTTTTTCTAAACTTATCGAAAACTTCTTGATTTGTCATTCTATCCACCCATTTATCTTCAACAGTCTATCAAAATATTACGGATAAAAGGAACCATTTTGTGTTCTCCTATTCGACCAAAATCCAATCAAACAACAGCTTGCAAATGAGTTGTTTTTTGGTTGTAGTACTGAATGGGAAACAGAGAAAGTAAGACAAGAGTCCTTTTTGGGTTGTGACCTTTCTTCTTTCTTCCAAAGAACTTAGGGCCGTTTACACGATTTCACATACATTTCGAAATTTCGAACTCTTGTTAAATCAGAGCATTTTTAAAAAAACTATAATAAAACTATCATTGAATATTACAAATGATGTATTTCTTTTACTGAACTAAATTGAATATTTTCTTTTTTTCTTTTAATAGATTCGACCTACTAAATTATTTCAAAATGAAGTGAAAGCAGTTTCAGTGCCTCATACTTCTTCAATCAAACCTTGTCATCGATGTAAAGGAACAGGAACAACTCTTTGCCATGAATGCCATGGGAAAGGATGGGTAAGTTAAAAAAATAATTATAATTAATTATACGAGTCCCGTCCCATCTCAATTGGCCCACCAATATTTTTTCTTTTTAAATAAAATTATGCTAATTCACGGTAAATTTAATTTAAATATTTATTTTTATTATCATTTGGAAAAACATTTTAAACAATTTAAAACATTTTATTGTAACATTTAATTTAAAATTATTTTTTAATTGTTAAAAACGAGGAAAACATACAAAATCCAAAACCTTTACCACTGTGTGACGTCGCCTTTATTTTTAATTACGGCTTGAATTCTTTTGGGAAACGTACTTATTAAGTTTTGACACTCATCTTGAGTGAAAGTATCCCAAATATTTTGAAGTTTGTGTTTTAATTCCACTACGTTTCTAGCTGGTTGTATTCGTAATAGCTTTTTCATTGTGTGCCAAAGAGTTTCTATTGGTGACAAATCGGGACTGTTTGCCACCCACTCCAAAAGTGGCACATTATGATCAGAAAGCAATTTTAAATATTTTCTTGATGTATGGCAGGCCATCCCGTCTTGTTGGAACACAAAATTATTATTATTTTGCAATGCATCTGCCATTGTTGGAAGTAACGATTTTTTTAAAATCTCTAAATATTTATTGGTGTTTACAATTCCATCAATGAAGTGAAGTTTTCCAACACCTCTAGCAGACATTGAACCCCATACCGTAACTGAAGCAGGAAATTTTACTTTCTTTTTTAAAATATAATTTTACTAAAAACTTTATATAACCTTTTTTGTGGTCCCCAAGGTACTTAATTAGGATATTAAATTTCATCAAAATTGGTTAAGTCATTTTCAAGATATTTAGCAAAAACTAAAACAGTACTGAATTAAAGTACTAATGTTTGTGGGCCGATATGTACCAAAAACTAATCAGCGCTTAATTTTGTTAAAATAATGGTAGGTTTAAAATTTCATTTCATTCGGTGCAACGGTGTGGAAAAAATCGTGGGCCAAAAAAACGATAACATACATCCATACATACATCCGCACGCACTAAATGAAAAAATCGCACTTTTTGGCCTCTCGACGAGACCCCATGTAATTTTTGGCAAAACCCTCACGTGCTAAAATTCAACCTAATTGAATACTACAATTTGTGACTATAATTGAATCCATGGGTTCCGTAGTCTTTACCTGAGGACCCTTTGAAGTCGCGCTTGCCACGAGACCGATTATAATACTTCCTCCATGCTTCGCATTGGATTAAGTAACAAATAGATGATAAATAGATAATTACTATAATTTGTTCATTTTTATGTACATAGATGCGCTGCTTGAGTTGTCATGGAGATGGAATTATACCGGATTCTTCAGGATACAAGGAAAGATGTTTTTATTGCCGTTCATCAAGTCATGGAAAAGGGCGTCAAGATTGTTTAAAATGCAATACTAAGGGCAAGATTAATTGCACTTCTTGTGATGGGACTGCTTGCATTCTCTGCTACATACAACTTACAGTCACTTGGTATATTTGTTTTTACCTGTAAATTTACTTATTTATAGTACAAGTAACTATATGCTAAAGATGAGAATCGCTATGATAACATGCTTGAAAACTTGGGGTATATTATGGAATTTTTATTAATGATGGGCCTCGGGTTAGATTGAGGAATTCTCACCACTGACCATCAAAATATATTGCGTCCGCTCTCGATATTTATTTTTGATTTTTTATTTCAATCACAGGCTTGACTAAGTATGGTGTTCAAACTTGCTAAGTCGTGAGGTGTTGCTCTGATGACAACCAGGAAAGTCTTAGTAGCTAGTGATTGAGGTTGTTTGATTTATTATTATTAATGGAGAATTTATGGAAAGACAGCCCAATGAATAGTATAAATTTTGAATAAAATAATTTATTAAATTGAAAGTTTTTGCCGAGAGTAGCAGAATTTTTATATATTGAAGGAGACAATAAAAGACTGTGTCTTCTGCTGGAATTATAAATTTTATTTATTTATAACGAGACTATAGTTTCGAGGGCTTTGCTCGTTATAAATAAATAAAATTTATAATTCCAGCAGAAGACACACTCTTTATTGTCTCCTTCAAAATAATTTATAGTAACCTCACTTTCATTCTCTTCTAAACCGACTTATGGAACTTAACAATTCTATAATGCACTTATACACATTCCACTTTAGCTTAGGATGCTCTGGAATTTGTTCACAATTTTTACTGCTATCAAATACAAAATAAATAAATTTGCACGTTCTGATATGGCCATCCACATGACTTTCTTTGCCATACACCCTGCCTGGCCCATCTCTTATATTTAATATTTAATAAAATTATTTATAATCATGTAGGAGTGGTTAGTTTTTACATTTTTTAGACTACTAGGGGCCCACTAATTATGTATACAAAATTTGGTTGAGTTTGGTACAAGAGCCTAAAATTTCACCCTCCTTTTATTTTGGGCGGTTAGTTTTTGAATTTTTAGACTTCTGGGGGCCCACTGATTATGTATACAAAATTTGGTTGAGTTTAGTACGAGGACCAAGATTTTATTTTTTGACCCCTAATTTTTTCCCCAGGAAAAAAATATTTTCGCTATTATAGTTTCATTTTATAGTATATTTCATTTTTCTGGTTTTTTTTAGTTTGAAAATATTATAATTTTAATTTTTTAACCCCCCCCCCCCCCTCACCTTAATTTTGGGTCGATATGCACCAAAATCTAATCAGCTCTTAATCTCAATCCACCAAAAATACATGTGAAATTTGGTTTTGATATTCACACTAGTTATTGAGCTAGCTGGTCCACAAAAATTTGGTAACACACAGACTAACTAACTAACAGACTAAGGGCCTGTTTCATATAAAAAAATTATCCTCGACTTACTCAACTCTGGGTTGAGAGTTATCCTTGAGTTCCAAACAATATGATTTTCATAAAACAAAATAGGGGTCGAATTACGGAATCAAGGATAGAAAAATAGGTTGGCAACGCCGAAATTCCCTGCATTTTAGTTATTTTTAGAAAAAAAAACATATTTTTTTGAAAAACGAATTTATCTGTAGAAACTGGGATAATTAAATAAAAAAAATATAAAATTGATGTTAAGGTAGTTGTTCCGCCAAATGCCTTTTCGTAGGATTTTTCTGAAATTTAGATATATTATTATTGAAATACTTGTGCATCGATTGGTGGCAAAACGAAATTGATGAACAATACAGTTCCGGAGATATTTAATTTTAAAAATCGATTTTTCGGGCTCTTTTAGCATTGCATTATACGGGATATCGGAAAGTTTAAATACATATTTAATTATAATTAAGAAACCCTTCGTACAATTTTTTATAAAAAACTAAACCAACATTAAACAATAACCAATACATATTTTAAGACAAGTTCATTCATAGTTACAACACAGTTTCTGAGATAATAAGGAATAAATAATGAAAAATGTATATAAAAAAATTCTCACTAAAAACATTTTGGCAACAGCGCATTTATTAAACCAGCGAAAGAGGGAGTAAAAAGTAGAAAGCGCGCGTGCGCTAGATTTTTTCAAAATTATAAGATGTAACGTAGGCGTTGATTACATTTGTTAAAAAATAACAAAACGATATTTTTAGAAATTTTTGAAAATATTATTATTTTTATTATTATTAGTTCATTCTTTAAAGTATATAAGTTTAATTTTTTTCTGGATAAGGGTATGGCTAATCATTTTTTACTTTACCATACAGGGTGTATGGTCAAGTATTGTGATCGTGCATGAAATAAGCGTTTTTTTCTTCTTTTTTTTTCGAAATAATAATAACAATAATTGTTTTCTCAAAATGTCTGCTAGTCTGTTAGTTAGTCTGTGCGTTACCAAAATTTTGTGGACGAGCTAGCTCAAAAACTAGTGTGAATATCGAAACCAAATTTCACACGTAGTTTTGGTTCATTGACATTAAGAGCTGGTTAGATTTTGGTGCATATCGACCCAAAATTAAGGGGGGGGGGTTAAAATTTAAAATTATAATCTTTTCAAACTAAAAAAAAAACAAGAAAAATGAAATATACAATAAAATAAACCTATAATAATGAAAATATTTTTTTCTGGGGCCAAAATTAATGGTGGGGGGGGGGGGGGCGAAATCTAGGCCATTTTAGCAAACTCAACCAAATTTTGTACACATAATCAGCGGACCCCCTAGAAGTTTAAAAATACAAAAACTAACCACCCAAAATGTATGTTTCTTTCCAGTACTGACATGAGTTAATGTATAGCAATCTTGACATTTTATTGAAAAAATAAATTCAAAACTAATCGCCTTTCATCAACAATATTTTTTAATAAAATATCTTTCTGACAGTGACAACAGGTTAGGTTATTCGCCGATTCGCCCACTTTAATTATTCGGGTACCTACATTAGCACTCTTAGTACACATTTTTTTTCGTTTTTTTCCCTCATTCATTACCGCAACAGCTTTTAATCGTTTATTTAGAACTTTTTGATTAATAAATCCACCTTTAAAATGTATTTTATCATTCATTTTATCTGTCATTTTAATGTCATGTATAAAAATATTCAATCTCTTTCAATGTTGCCAAATTTCTCAAACGAGCACGGGATTGGCTAGATTTGGTACAAAAACAGCAAAAAGTGTTGGCCTTATGAACTATGAATCCTTATTGACTGTTCTATATACTTGAGCATTAACTTTTTGCTGGTATTGTCGCGAAACAACTACCTTAAGGTTGTTTTGTAAATATTATTTAAGATTTTGATATTCGATAATTACTTTTAAAAAAAGATTCCATATTTGTTGGATAGTCGTTGCTAGGCAACGGTGGCAATTCTGAATGTTTATTGTTTTGTTTAGTTTTTGCTATTCTAATGTTGTATTTTATTTAATAAAGATTATTCGTTGACCATTTGAGTTGTTAATATTTTACTATTATAATATTATGGACACAACAGTATTCATAGAGAGAAACAAAGAGGTTGTCCTCTGCTTGATGCAAATAAAGTAAACATACACACATATATATATAAAATATGCAGAGGACAACCTCTTTGTTTCTATCTATGAATCAACAACTCTGCTACTCTCGGCAAAATAAAAACTTTTCCATTAAATATACCGTATAATTAAAATTGATTCAAAATAAACTGATATGGCCATACACACTGACTTTACCATACACCTGGCCCTTTAGCAACTTTCTTTCGCGACAATGCACACAAAAATTTTAGCCTCGTAACCACTCTATAAATATGAACGGAACTAAAATTTTTAGGTTATGTTTTTTAACGTGACTGTCCACTCACACTACGAAATCTCTATATGGATACACACATACAAGCCGGATCATTTCCAAGCCATTGTGCTTATATCCCCTCCACTAAAAATAATAGCCCAAATAGGTTTGTTTTTTTGATAAATTCAGTTGGTTCATGTCCATTCTTTATTTGAATAAAATTAACAAATTAATAGGTGTTTTGGACAATTTTATATTTTATTAATTTTTGTTTGTTTTTTTGTTTTTTATCAAAACTACGTGGTAAATAATTTCAATTTTTTTTTAAAGTTAGGTACTCCGAATATATTATTCTAACAAATATTAGTTTTCCATCAAGATGGTGAAAGTCCTTCAATGAAAAAAATAAAATAATGATTATATCTCCACCCTTTCTCTATCTACCCTATGTTAAAAATGCCATTTTTAATTGCAATTATTTCATGTTTGGTGTAGTAAATCGTCTTCAAATTTTAACAGTATGTGTATTATTCTTTTAATGATTTCTATTCCAAGTTTCAAAGACTTCTTGAATCTTTGCATTTGTGAAAGAACTACCTTAATAATATATTTTTTTATTAGAAATATCTGCTTTCTTCGATTTTAGTTTGAAATTTTTTTTAATTTAATTTATTAGATATTTACTTTTAAAAAATATACCTATATAATAAATTTTGTTGTTTTATTCTAGTTCAGTGTTAACATAAATTAAAATTCTATATACATGTATATCTATAGGTATATTTGGCTATATTTAATATTATATAAAAAAATAATAATAATATTATTATATAAAATAAAAAATATAACCATTTATAACATATTATTTTGATTTGAAACTCTAACTTATAAAATGTTTTTCTAATGTAAATAAACACAGGGTTATCCCCAGGATAAAGATTAACCCATTAATTTCGGAGACTAAAATATATAGGGGTTAAGTTTGAGATCACCCTCTCTTTTTTTTATCAAACACATTTCGAGAGGTAACCCCAGGCTGTTCCCTAGCATAGGATCATCCTATTTTTATGAAAATGGCCAGTATAATATGTTGTTTTTTTTTATAAAAATAACTAAATGCAAAGAATTTCGGCGTTTCCAGCCTGTTTTACTATCCTTGACTACAGGTGAGCTAACTTGACCCTTATTTTGTTTTATGAAAATCATATTGTTTGGAACTCCAGGGTAACCCAGAGTTGAGTAAGCCGAGGATATATTTTTTTTATTATTAAACTGGCGCTAAAAGACATTTTGACAAAACAGGTATGATCTCGAAAAATATAATTTTTTCGATGTTCACTTATTAAGGTTTTTTGTAGACCAATTTTTGTAGACCAAGTTTCTCCCAATTTTTACTTTACCATACATGGTATGGTCAAGTATTGTAATCGTGTATGAAAAAAGTGTTTTTTTTTTGTTTCTTTTTTTTCGAAATATCTCAAAAACGGCTGAAGATGTTTTGATTAAAAAAAATTGAGCGAAAAAAAGGACCAAAAAACCACTTTTTTCATGCACGATTACTAAACTTGACCATACACTGTATGGTAAAGTAAATGTTATTTTAGATCGCTATTTCTTTTGGTTATCATCTTCATTTAATCTTATTTTCAAAAAATTTGTCGATAACTACGTCATATAATTTGTCATTATTTCTCAAGTTTAACATTAGGTTTTTTCAATTGCTATTAAAGAGAAATCGGATAGTCTACTATCTTCCATTTGGCTAGTTCGGATGATTGTTTTAATTCTTTTCATATTTGAAAATGAACGTTCAACTAAATGAAGTATAGGGTTATTGTATTATATCTAAACATCTTTTAGTTCATCTTTTACTACTAATTTTTTATGCAATTTTAAGATTTTAAATGAAAGTTAATCGTTTAAGTGTAATTGACTTTTCAATCTCAAAAATCAAAGTTCTTTTAATATTCTTTAAATTTGCTAACCTTAGAAAGTTCTATACATTTTAGATATCTCGAAATTGATTAGTTCTATCTATTTTGTGAGAGTTTCTAAAAATTTAGAATATTGAAGTTCATACGTCATTTTCATATCTCTTACCCATTCAGCAGCATCTTTTCTATATAGTCCTATATTATATCATAATGACACGGTATGAAAATACTCTTGATGTTTTAAAATTTTAGGGATGCTCCGCATCCACAGCATCCATGGTCCACATGTCGCTGATATATAAGTACAATTTATTTGTTAAAGACTATAATTTCGAAAGTTTGTCCTTCATCATAACTTTTTTAATTAGACATATTTTATCTGTCATTACTCATAGGTTCAACGTTCAAATAAATACTCGAATGGATATAAGTAAATTCAGGGCCGTGTTCCTGAGCTATTGTGTGCCTTTGTGCAAGTTAGGATTTGCCGCCCTTACAAAAATACTAGAAAATAAGCCAATAAACCAGTGCCGTAACGAGGGTATGAAGCCCCTGTGGCAAGTGTCTAAATTGCGCCTCTCCGTAACCCAATAATGACAAAAAAAAAATTAAATTCTGAATGTAACAAGTTAAATTTTATTAAATGCAATATCTTAAATATGACTATTATTAATCTCATCAAAATAAGTTGCCTGTATATACAATAATGTATTTGTCAAGGAATGTGTATGATTAAATAATCTATATTCAGGGCCGTTGTGAGTTATTTCTGGTAATTCAGATTTGTGTATAAATTCGGGTTGGGCGCTCACCCAACCGTGCCCACCCCTTGCGTCGCCACTGCTAATTAGAAAAATAGGAAATAAGTTTATGGGAGATGGCCGCCAAATTTTAAACATTATAAAAAATATTAATTAAGCAAGGACGCCTGTCGGGTAGGCTAGTCCGAACCAGAGGCGTCCAATTGGTTGCATAGATACAGGCGGCAGCATTCATAGACTATTCTTTACGTATTATCTGACTTCAGTTAAAAGCAATATATTTATATTATTTTAGTCTTTGAATTCAGTTAAAAAGGTCGAATTTTATTTGAAGCCTAATTTAAAATTTTAAGACTTTTCTAGCTTTTCCCCAAATGGATTTGGACCTGAGTTTGTGGAGATCTTTCCCAACACAAACCTATAATGGAATAATTTGTCCCATCAAAATTCCAGGCGACCTTTCACTTCGATTAGGTCTCTCTGGCTTATATTAATATTTTATCGAAAACAAATTTAAATAATATTTTCTTGAAATTCATGATTTTAAAACTAAATTTAATTTTCTGGCCAGGACGTTACAAGTCCGCCCCTCGAGCTTGAGCGGCGTGGTCTTTTGCACCACCTGAACCACCCTGTAGGCACGGCCCTGGGTAAATTAGTTTTGACGTAATAGTAATCTGGCGACTACAAAATGAATGGAGACACAAGATGGAATAAAATAATAATTTCTAACAAATAAATTATGTAAACACATTTATATTTATTATATATAGGTACATGTTTATCTGTAAACAAATCAAACAGAGAAGTATCCTTTCAGAGGAACTTGATTTCTCCTTATGAATTAACAACTCTGCCTGCTACTCTGGGTAAACTAAATCTTGGTATTTATTAGATATTGGGAAACATAAAATAATACAAAAAAATTGATTTTTTTTCTGAGCATGATATTTTATTATAAGCGTTTTTTTTCTTTTATTAGTGAACTACGACTAAATTTATTAATTAATATTATTTTAAGTAATTCAGATTTTAATTTGTTTATATATTCTTTTTTCTATAAAATTTCAGGAAAGTAAATGAAGCAGAGCACATTGTGTCCAGAACTGAGCTACCTCAATCGTTAATCAGTTCAGTTTATGGACATGTCGTATATGAAGAACAAGGGCCATCCGTCGAGGCTATTACAATATTTCCAGACAAAACAATAAATATGGCAAGTTCGCAACTAGTCCATCAACATGCCCAAATGTTTTATGAACAACGAATGATAGCTCAGGTATATTTTTCTGTTTTTATATTATAGGTAATTCTATTTCTTAAAATTAAACATTGAATAGTGATCAAGATTTATTTATCTCTAAAAAGAAACTATGGTCTTATCTTAGCATGTTACATTGCTCACATTCCATGTTAATGAAAATGACAGGGACACCCGTATTATTTTTGGCACAGAGCAGTTTAATTTTTTTCGGAAATTATCTTGATACTAGCAAGATATATAAATACTAGCTGCGAAGCCAGCCTTCGGCGGGCATCTTTGCTGTCAGGGAGCCCCTGAACTCGACAGTGGGTGTTAAAATAATCATTTAAATTTCCTAATTTTAATAAATTTTATTTACTTATCATGAACTATTAGTTGATTTTCAAATAATAATTTAAATTTTCTAATCTTAATAAATTTCACTGAAATTATTAATGGGTTTTAAAAATTAAAAAAATCCCGTCGACGTCGTCGCGCAAACGGATTATAATAAGTGTAGATAGATAAGTAATAATATTAAATAGACTATCACACACACAAATCAAGAATTACCCTTGAATAAATTTTAATACAAAATTGAAAGGAAAATGAAATTTTTTCAAGTCTTGGAAGGCTTTCGGCAAATTTTAGGGAACTTCTTGTCTCAGTCAACAGTATAAGCTAGAAAGCTGAAACTTAGCAAAGAGATTCAGTATAGAAATACAAACAACCTTATAAATTTCAGCTCATTAGTTACAACATTTTGATAGCTACCCATTTAATAATAACACTTTGATTTGATCTATTTTCTGAATTTTGAACGGGAACTTCTAAAGCTAAAACCCGAAACACAAACATTTTGACAACCGAACGAATATTCTACGACTTTCCATTCTTGAGTTAAAAAAATAAATATTTTTTTAGTGAATTTAATACTTTGGCGTAGCTAAATGGGCATTTACTATAGTAGTTTTTTTTACATAAATATATTTTAACAATTATTTAATGTAAATATATTAAAAATTAAAAATATATGGTATGTAGTATAAAAGTATAAAATTAAAAATAATTTCTTTGGCCAAAGCCCCAGAATAATCCCTTGAGAAACCGATCTGCAGGGGTACAGACCCAGGGGGGGGCTTCTCTCTCGACGCCTCTGTTCATGGATATACAAGTACTATATTATACTAATTGCTGTTTTTTTTGTTTTGTTTTATTGACTTACAGAGACATCAAATTCGAGTTGTTCCAGTTACTAAAGTTCATTACAATTGGGAGAATAAAGAAGGATATTTTTTTGTCTACGGCTTTGAAGAAAAAGTTTTTGCCTCTGATTATCCCCAAACTTGTTGTTGGGGATGTAGCATTTCTTGAATGGAACGTTTTTACTTTTTGAGCTTGAGTTTTAGTGAAAATGTTTGGATTTGAAATGATTATATTTTCTGAAAAACAAATCATAATCGAAATTTTAATGACTAAAAAAATCATATCATATACATTCAACCGCCTAATGTTATCAAATCATTCGAATTAAATTGATTAATGAAATGAATGAAACGTTTTAGACTGAAAAATAATTCGATATAAAAGGATACTTGGATGGTTTTATAAAAATAAAATAATTTTAAAACATAATAAATAGATATATATATTTCGAATTTTCTTTATCTCCTGAGATAAAGTCGGGGAGTCGGAGTTAGCCGAGCCGGCTAACGCGCTGGCCCCCGCTTCGGCATCGATATATTATGACGATGTTAATTTCTACCGGCTAAAAACTCGGCTCCTCACTAACCCTACAAACACTTTATATATGTGCTGTCTAAATGGGCTTTGTTCCCGTTGACAATAAATAAATAAAAAAAAAAGAGATAAAGTTCACCTAAGGACAAAATAGAAGACTACCTACTATAACCAGTGGGGAACGAAACTATCTAGTTAATAAATACATACTCATTAATAAATAAAAATAATTTATCGAGACTTAAATTTAAATTTATTTCAATTGTGTGATAAATTATCTTTGAAATTAAAAGAAAATATTGTTTTTATAAAAAATCTCTCTCTCTTCAGCTGTCCTTTAACTTGAAAATATATTTTCTTGCCTAGATTAGCAGAGTTGTTGATTCTTAAGAGGAAATCATTGAGGTTATTCTCTTCTTGATAAAAGGTTTAATTGCAATAAGCAAAGGACATCCTCATTGATTTCATCTTAATGTTTTTTAGCTTCTTAAGACAGAATTGGAAATATATTGAGTCTTTTAAAAACTTTATTCTATATTTTATTTTTGTGAAACCAACTAGGTATATCGATATGTTATAATGTTTATTCTAGAAAAAACATTGCATTCCCATTCAATAAAATATCAATCTATATATAATACATTTATATCTCATCTATTAACGAGAAACATAAAGAAACGATTATATTAATGAGGAAGATTTGGATAATTGTATTATAATATATATCAATATGTAATATTGTAATATACTATTATCGTCAACGACCTTGGCATGTTCAATGCACAGGTTCTCAAATGATCACCGAATTTAAGAAAGCTAGACGGTGGTTTGTTGACTGTCATCAGACATTGTGATCTGTTGACATTTTTACAGCCTTCTTAATTCCAGCTGTACTGCTTGGATCCGCATACCAATTAAATTTATTTGAAAGGGAAGATAGTGGGAGTTGTAAGCCATTATTTTTGTTATAAACTCAACAGCTATATTGCTTAAGACTATATAATACAGTATAGGATTGTCAGTAAAAGCAGAAGCTGGCCATTATATAATAATGTATTGGAATATCGTATATTGGCCTGATTTTGGCTTAGTCACTAAAAGTAAATACACAATATTTCAAATGAAAACGTTTTAGTTGAACAAGCTGTATGTAGTAAAACAAAGATTACATTTTTTTTTTATTAATTTAGAAATGTAAGACAAATAAATATATGAGGTGTCTTATTATTTTACCATTTGTTGAATTTGAGATATAGAGGAAAATCCGTAATGCTCAGTTATACAAAAATATGCATTCGAAAAGTTTGTAAAGGCTCTAATGCAGCCTTTTTGGTAATAAAAAAGAAATGATAAAACTTATATTTGATTAAATAAGGAGTTTGCCTCTTTTGATACTGACATAGTGGAGAATCCTGGATCTGTTTCAAACCATATTCTTTACTTTTAGACATATTTTACTGTAGCATATTGCCAGCTATGATATAAACCAATTGCATAGACTTATAAAGCGCAAAAGAACGAATTTTTTTGGTATACATACCTAATTCATTTTGGCCATTTTTGGAGTCGCAACCCTTTAACCAGACCCCACATATATTTTTTAGCTATAGTTAAATATGCAATGAAAATAAAAGGCAGTGTCTACTTTTAAACAACGAAAAAAAAGGTTGTTGAATCTTTGAATTTAAAGTAAGAGACGAATTTCGTTAAAATTTCAATTTCAAAGACTTATTGGTGGTTGATGCAAGATTTATCTTGAGGCCATTACGAACTAGTACCTACTCTTAAGATAAGAAGTTGATGCTGTAAAATACCTTTAGAGGATGTTACAAGCAGCGTAAAATGATAGTCGTTTTTTTTTTTTTTTTTTTTTTTATAAAATGATTGTATTTATTCCTTTAAAATTTTCTATTAATTATAAGACAATTCGATCCTCCATTTTTGGAGTTGATTTCAAGTGTTGATAATATGAAACAAGAATCAATAAAAAATCAATCCATTGTTTTACAAATGCATGTAAAACTGGTCAGCCTTCTTTCTGACTACCTATGGTAGATTGTGCAATATTTTATCGTAAAATAAATGTTTCTTCCGTTTTTAAAATTTTCCAATATATTAAATTTTAAAATATAACTTAAATTTTAAAACTTATTACTTTTTACATATTTTTTTTTAATATTAGGTAAGTATATCAAATTTTGTTCGAAATTGAATTTTTACAAATAAAAACAAAATTATTATATATAAAAAATTAATGAAGAGCTTTTCGTGATTTCTTTTTAGAAAAATTTCTAATAACTTGTGAATGATCTATTGTCTGTACTATCTTGCAATTGTATAGCCATATCATTCAATTTCTTTTAACCCATAGTTGATCTTTTGTCATCTTTTATATACAGGAATCGTACAAAAAATTCTCAAAATTATAACTAAATTTGGAAATAAACTCACAATTTTTTTTTTTTTTTAATGGTTGAGAATGTTCATAATTATCGGAGAAATTTCGTTAAAATTAGCAGCATAAATGGACATTAAGTGTAAAATTTCATCACTTATAAGTTGAATATAATTCTTGAAGAACGTCAGCTTTGCTATAAATTATGTTTTCATCATACTCTGAAAATTTTCATAGAATTGCAAATTTATTATTTTATACTTGTAAGTAGATAAAAAATATCGAACTAAGGCCCCGAGTATTTCTCTCGCCCTTTTGTCGGCCCTGGGTCTTACCTATTTATAGTAATAATATACGAATATAGAAATGTGCAAAATTTTAAATTTTTTCATAAAATTAAAATGAATAGATATTTTATGAATATCTCAATGTTTATGGATTGAAAAATATTATTTTTAATCTTACAATATTTATTATTATTATTATTATTATGTGAAAAATTTACCTCCAAAAATTCACTTCCATTCATTCAGTATTACAATATACATTTTATGTAATTTGCTTTTGTCTTTCATTTATTTGTTAATGGATTATAATTTTAATTTCTCATTTAGTTTTTGATAAAATAATATTCAATTAGATCAAAATATTTTAGCCAAATTATTAATTCCAAAATCAGTAAAATATAATTATTCATATACCTATAGTGTTTCAACAAATCCATTTTTTAATGATCTGAGTATCAATGATGTTTATATACTTGTAATATAATTTTACAATATTATTTAAATTATATAAAATACTTTTCAATGAATCCTGCGTTTGACAACGCTTAAATATTAATACTCATTAAAAGTAGATGTGTATGCATTAGTATGTATTTTATAACCTAAACTGATTAAAATATTCTCTTATATCTTAAAATAATGTAATGTTTTTTATTTCTTTTGCTGTTAATTAATTAAGAGAAATATGGAAAATTTGATTTTTTTTGTTTTAAATCAATACTTACCTATATAAAAAGTAGAAACATTAGACTAAGGGGAGCGCCAGGGTCATTTGAAATGGGTACCCAAATTAGGTGGGATTAGGAAAAAAATGAAAGCCCAGAAAATCTAATAAATCAGATATTATGTAAGGAGCGATCTAAATTTCGTGAAATTTTTATACAGGAGAGAAGAAGAATTCAAAATGGGCTTGAGAATAAATTGAATTTTTTAAATCAAAAAGACCTTTAGCTGAGAAATTTAGCTGAAGTGGAGGGGTAAATCCTTATTGGGAAATTTTCATTAATGGTCCAAAAGTGGAGGTGATTTTTAGTTTAGAAGACCCAGAGAAGTCAATTCAATGGGTTGGACCCTTTCTTTAAGAAATTATATATGACACATAGTGACTTGAAGTGTTTGAGGGGTTCTTAAAATGATTAAAATGAAACGGTGAATTAAAAATTAAAACTTTATATCACATAAAGCAGACCTTCTTCTTTTAAAGAACTCTTTCTGCATTGTAAAGATAAAAGTAAATAAATATTATATGCAATATTAATTTACTATGAGTTAAGGATCATAGTAAATGAATATTTATTTACTTTTATCTTTATTAAAGATGTTTCACCTTGCACCAACACCACAATCTCTACTAATTATTTGTGCATTGTTGTAAGAATGCCATTCCCTCCTTTCAAGTATTTTCTAACTCAAGTTTATTTCAAATAATATGCTTTTAAAATTGAAAACACACGGTATCATATTTTATTTGAGAGATAAGGCTAAGTAATATTTACGTAATGAGAAAGCTGAGAGTTTTTTGCCAGTTCTTTAATACTTTTAAAATTTGTACGCAGGTAAATTCCCCGCTTGAAATACTAAAATTCCAATCCGTTTGGGAACCCCTGTCATAAAGGGTCTAATTACTTATAAGGGTGTCTCCAGGGTAAATTCACTTTTTTTTCTTATTTAATAAATACACGGGTGAGCGATTCTTTTATTAGAATCTGATTGGGCAAAATGAATAAAAAAGTACTGGGATAGAATGATCTTTTTCTTTAGAACTAAAGAGTATCAAGGATCCTAAATACAAATACAAACCTATTTCTGACTTTTAGAGACTAATTTGTTAATTTCTAATATTTTAGAAACGAATTTTTGACTTTAAGTAAGAGAATATTAAAACGAAATAACTATCTTATCATTTAAAATTATGAATTCATCGAACTGCAAACAGGGTACAGAGTCTTAAAAAAGATTCACTTTTTCTTCCAATTTATTAATACTTTTTGAACATAAAAGAGCTAATATCTAAAAAGTGTAATTTGTGTACTTAACCCCCGATTGATCGCGCACCGATTTGTATAGAATATTATTTTTTAAAAATGTATAATGGTTTCGAAAGATTTTCGGATACTAATTAAATGGATTCAAAATTTCTTAATTTTTATTAAGTTTATTTTAATAGGTAGGTAATTTTTTGTTATTCTAATTAAATACCTCGAGGACCCCAAAAAAGTTATATAACGTTTTTAGTAAAATTATATTTTAAAGTAGTTTACCCTAGAGTAAGATAGTACTTTTTTATATTCTTTAAAATTTATTCATTTGATCTGTTTAATATAGTTCGAGGGGTAAACCGCGATTGGAATTAGGTGTACACGTCTTTGGAATTATGTGGAATTATTTTGGAATTCATAAATGGGTAGGCTTCTCTCTTGTGAAATACTAAAAATTTGGGAGGAAATTTTATAACTAACCAGAGCTACTGAGTTGTTTTCTCATCCGTTAATTTTGCTGAGGACATAGAGGAATCGACTTAAAATAAAAAATTTAATTATTTGATTGGTTCAAAACATCAAAAATTGTATGTAATAAGGTTATTCCTCTATTATTAGATAATAATTGGTCGTTTTTTTTTATTTTAAGTCCACATGGACTTCAAATAGCCAGTGATATCTGATTAATAATATAGAAATAAACATATTAATATTTCAAACGAGTTTGGATAAATTCTAACAACGATCCGTTGGAGTTTATTTTTTTAAAATACTGTCTTCCTAGGAAGTCTTTCTTATTGGGGAAAAAGTGATTAAAGCAAAAGTTAGAAAAGAAAAAAGTCAGTGTCATAAAACAGATTTGTGTTTATTATATAAATTTCATATCACAAGGTTAACCGGGTACAGTGGTTACATGTTCATCACAAACACATGCTCCTTATAATAAAATAAGTGCTTATTTCATTAGTGTTTAACTACTACCACATTTGTTCATGTTTATAAACAAGAATATATTTAAAAACGTTGAAGATGATTTTTTTATGATTAGGATAAAAAGATTCTCAAAAAAGGATTTTCTTTAGTATTGAATATTGGTACTCTGTCCATTGTCACCTCTGGTCGAAATAGCGTGATTTAATTAATACGAGAAACACCCATGACCATATTCACCCTAACAGCAGGGTGGCTATGGCCAACGATATGACTTCAATTTTTGAAAAACCAGAGCTAAATTTTTCAAATCATGGGAATCAATAGAAGACAGCCAATATTAACATTTCATACGAAACACAAAGTAAAGTTAAATTAATGCATGAAACTTATGTTAGAAAAAAATACTGTTTTTTGACTATAGTTGACTATGCCATATTAATACTATTTTTGTTAGTGAGGGAGCCGAGTTTTAGCCGGTCGAAATCTTATATGCTAGCCAGGCTCGAACCCTGGCCTTCCGCTTGAAGATCGTCATCAACGATGCCGAAGCGGGGCCAGGGCCTTAGCCAGCTCGGGCAACCCGACTCCCAGTAAAAGAAAATACATGTACTTAAAAATGATTTTAGTGTAGAATATTTTTTTAACAATTAATTAATTATCCTCTTCTCGAAGTCTCAACGCGCTGGACCTCTCCATTCTCGTCTATGCTTATAATATAAACTTCTTCTATTTCAGCCACACGAGTTCTCTATAAATATTCCCAAAATATTAACTTATCATATATTCTTCTTAAATTATTATAATTCAATTTTTAATAATAAATTTAAATTATTATCTTATATTTTATGATATTTTTAAAAATTAATTTTTAGTTTGTTTCTTGTTTTTTCACAGAAAACATAAAAGAGAGATCGATAAATGATTTATGTATGATATTTTAAATGTATTTAATGAAATAAAAAAAATATGAAAAAACATATATTGCTGAATAAACGAAAAAACAAACCAGAAATTATTAATGAATAACGAACAAGCCAAGTATATCTCATTTTTGTTCTTGTTAGTTTAGTTATTTTTTTGGAGGGTTCTACGATGATATACTCTATGGTACTTTTCTCATCATTTTCATATATCTTCCACGGCCTTTTTCCCTTTCTTTCCTTTCCAAGCAACCTCATATTTTCACAGCATAGACGAAAAAAATTAATGTTCCAATTAGTAGATAATATTTTCTTTTTTATATTTTACTGTTTTAATCTTGGTTATCTTCTTCAGGACAAATAATTTATTTTACTCGGCACAGCCGGGAGACACGCCTGCCTGCCATCAGAGCCTAATATTGAATTCCAAAATTTTCACTTTTTTTACTCATTTGTGTTAAAAAAATGTCTGGAACGTACCAAGACTTGAAAATGTTTCAAATTTTCCTCTAATTACATATTTAAGCAAGTCAGACTAATTAAAAAAATTCAGCGCCCCCTGGATATGCATTCGAATAGAACGTTCTGTAGGCGGGTTGCATCAGCAGGAGTAAAATATTAAAATTGCTTTTTGAAAAGAAAATATTTCTTAAAACACAATTTTGTTATTGTATATAAATATTACTATTTATATTATTATATAATATGTATGAATGAACTTAGGAAGCATTCGTTTGTTATTTCTTAAAATAGACACACATCCTATTTATTTTTGTTAAGGGAAATTGGTGTAGGTTCTTGGTGAAACATATTAAATAAAGTAAAGAAAACTTTTGAAAAAATTTTCTTTACTTTATCCTATTTATTTGTTTTTTAGTTAGAATTAGTTTGAGAAAATTGATTTTTGGCCAGCCAGATCCATTAATGACAATTTTAAAATTTCAAATAATTTATTTAACTAGAAGCAATGTATGTACCATATAGAGTACTCACCATTTTTCAATAAATATCATTATTATTTGATTAGGAGCTATAATAAAAAAAATTCTGCCAGTCCCCTATATTGAAAGCACTGGTCCAATCCATGAAGTTAATCAACGGGTGGGCCCCCCGTATGGAAATAAATAGATTTCAGAAATATCTTTTTTATATATTTTTGAAAATATATTAAAAATATAAAATTTTTGGGTTTAATTTATATAAAGCTTATGTTTTCTATATATTCTTAAATTATAAACTATTTTTATGTCGCTCTAATATAAATTTTATATAAATTTAACACAAAAATTTTATATTTTTAATATATTTTCAAAAAATATAAAAAAAACATATTTCGAAAATCTATTTATTTCCATACGGGCCGTTTTATGTTTTTGGATAGTGTCCTCGTTACTTTTTTAGTTTATGATGTTTTTTGATAAAGAGATGAAAAGCTGAATGACTTTGTCAAATACTCTAAATTAATAAAATTGATATACTTGGCTGCCTCTTTGGTCATTTAATTTAATTTAAAACACTAATAAAAGATTAAATTCATTATGATTAAAAAATACTCCTTACCTGAAGCTTAAAACAAAGTACAATTAGAACCAATAGTAAGACGAAAATAGCAATGCTATAGAATATCTGAAGTCGTGTTTCGAATGATATATATTCTTGATCTAATAAAGGATATTTCGAAGTGATAATATTTTTTATCCTTAGTCCAAACTATTTAATAAACATCAAAATATTAACATAAGTTGGAATAATAAAAAAGAAAAAAATGTCGTCCTTACTTCTTCTAATAATTCCAATGAGTTGTCTGAAATAATAGTTTTAAGGACATCACCATTGACGTAAACATTAGGATCAGTAAAAAGACGGACGATAATCGTAATTTTCATATAACATTCCATTTTTAGGGGTGAACCTTCAACATGAGATACTAATTCCGTATTCCCGTAAATAAGTAATTGATTTGCAAGATTTTCAATCAATTCCTCATCTCTGACTTCTAAAGTGTTGAAAATCGCGGTCTAACAAATAAGTTTTTTTTTTTAATTAAAATGTAATAGTGAATTTATTCTAATGAATTGATTTTATTCTAACTTTATATATTTACCTTTAATTGATCTTTCGCTTTTGAGTCTTGAAATATCAATGAAAGATTCTTAATAATAAAAATTAATATTTTTTTTCGGATTTGATTGTCCAAACCGGATAAAAACCAATCGGCTGTAGAGATCGTGGTAGCAAAATTTATTGTTACCATGGATGATTTAATATTTTCTTCAACTATTTCCCTGTGACTTATTGAAGAATGGGCTCTGAAATCTTGAGTGTAACTTATCGGTAAATCAATTACAGACTTCGGAACACCGCATTGGGGACGCCCATCAAATATCTAAAACCAATAATAATAATAATTAATAGTATATAATAAAGACGCATTAGAATTATATTAACTATCAGATTATGCAGTAGGCTGGGGATCCCCGAGAAAGCAAGTGCCTTTTTCAAGTAGAATTTTATAAATGTTTACTTTTTCATTTTTCGGAAGATCCTTGACTACGTCCTTAAGTACATGGCGCCCCGGGTAACTGCCCATGTACTCGGTACCTTGAGCCGATCCTGATATTAGGCTAACTCTGATTATATTATTAAATATTCTTACCAAGTATGAAAGAAAAGAAATCATTTTTTTTTATCTTCGTGTAAAATATCAGAATGTAGTGTACATGTAGAAATGTACATGTGTTGCGTTATTTCTGGTCAATTTTTTTCTGAACTATTTTAAATAAACCGACCAAGTGCAAGCCGGGCTCAGATAAAGAGGGTTCTTTACCTTATATCTTCCAAAATACTTAAGATATCAAATTAGTACTTACTTATTTCTCGTTCATAAGGAAAAAATGAGAACACTTTTTTCATAATTTTAAGTTAATCCACTTCTGACAAAATCACCTAAAAATAAAGTATTTTGATGCTCTCACGCACCGTCATTTTAAAGGGAATTTAATTTTAAAAAAATTTCTCCAAATTATGCTTAGGGAAATCTTAACAGGGTGAATTAAATTTTAAAGAATTTACCCTACTTAATTCTACTTAAAAGATAGAACACATTCTATGCCAACCTTGAGTTGTTTACCAAAAAAGAATTTAGTCTTTTTGATTTTAAGTCGATTCTTCCACGTTTTCAGAAGAGGTTGCCATTAATAGTCAAAACATCAAAAATGGAATGCAATAAGGTTATTCCTCTAGTATTAGATAAGAATCGACCGATATTTTTGATTTTAAGCCGATTCCTCCATGTCTTCAGCAATGGTTACCAATAATAATCGAAGCGTCAAAAGTCCAATATAGAATGGTTATTCCTCAAGTACTAGATGAGAATCAATCGCTATTTTTGATTTTAAGTCGATTCCTCCATGTCTTCAGCTATGGTAACTGATAAGAAAACAACGCGGTTGCTATGGTTACTTATAAAATTTCCTTCCAAATTTTTACCATTTCACAGCGAGAAGCCTAACCATTCTTACTTAAGTTAGGTTAAATGAGCTATCTTAAAACGATCAAATGAATAAATTTTAAAAAATTTTAAATAAAAAATTAAAAAAGTACTATTTTACTCTACTTTAAAATATGATTTTACTAAAAACTTTATTTAACCTTTTTTGTGGTCCCCAAGGTACTTAATTAGGATATTAAATTTTATCAAACTTGGTTAAGTCATTTTCAAAATATTTAGAAAAAACTAAAAAAGTACTGAAATAAAGTACTAATGTTTGTGGACCGATATGTACCGAAAACTAATCAGCACTTCATTTTGTTAAACTAATAGTAGGTTTTCAATTTCAATTCAATCAGTGCTACGGTGTGGAAAAAATCGTGGACGAAATAAACGATAACATCCATCCATGCGCACGCACTTCCAAAAAAATGGCACTTTTTGGCCTCTCGACGAGATTCCAGGTAATTTTTGGCAAAACCGTCACGTGCTAAAATTTAATCTCATTGAATACTTCAATTTGTGACCTTAATTGAGTCCATGGGTTCCGTAGTCTTTACCTGAGGACCCTTTGAAGTCGCGCTTGCCGCGAGACCGATTACAATACTTTACCCACGCTTCGCATTGGATAAAGTAAAAAAAATAAAGAGGATCGCCATGATCCAAATTCTTTGTTAATTTTAGTTTCAACCAAAATTAGTATAATATTTATTATTTTGGAAATTTAGATCTTAAGGGACACAAAGTACAGCTATTGTGAAAATAATGAAATCCTGTTTTAGAAACTATACGATTTTAATAGATAAAATTTGAAATTAAAATATTATGAATTAAAGTTTTAAATTTGCACTCAAAAATGCCGGTGTCTTTTTTGTTTATTTATAAAAATAATCAAATTTTGATATAGAAATTGATTATTTTTAAAATATTACCTATAGCTATAACTAGGTAATAAAAAATAATTGAATAAATGTATAAAAAGTAACCTCCAATGGAAATGTTTGGTTAGTAGCACAGTTTGTTCTATTTTGCTCGGTGTCGAATGGGGTTGAATTTGTTTCCTCTTCTGTTGAATGGTCACCTCTAATTACCTCATATGCCGAGCAGCAGGAACCTATAATAAATAAAAAACAAACCAATAATATATTTAATAAATGAGAACATTGATAATTTTACCTTCACTGGGAAGGAAATTTCTACCTTTGTGACCTTGAGTATTTTCATTTTCGTCTTTTTTCAAAACTATATCCAAAATTGATCTCAAAGATCTATGACATACTATATATGTTTGTCTAGATTAATTTGTAACAACGCTTAGAGAAATTTCTCTAAAAAAATTACCCTCTTGCCTAGAATCGAATCGACGAACTCTTGAACTATGGTCATCAGCTCTAACCACTAGACCAATGTCACATTAATATTTATACCTTGATTTCTTTTACTAAAACTATATATTTTTGATTTAGACTTATTGATAATGTTGCATTCATTTGAACTCGAATGAAAATGAAAAAACACCAATAGATTTTAAATTAAGAAACATTAAATATATATTAATTAACGAGGCAAATTTGAAATATAATTCTCAGCTCGGATTTTAAACTGATGGCTCCAATCGATTTTTTTTAACCAGGCAAATTTGAAATATATATATTCAAATTTTGAAATGAAAGACTCCAATTCATTTTAAATTAAGAAACATTAAATATATTGATAATTGTTCCTCCCCCCCCCCGCCACTCAAAAATTAAAGATTAAAATTTTTGGACCGAGACGCTGCCCGCCAGGGCACCAGCCCGGAGGGCCGAGCTTCGAGGGCGTGCCGAAGGCACGCACGAAAAGTTCGTATACTATATTTGATGTATACATCATCTGATTTGAGGACATTTTTTTGATAGCTGTCTTTTTCGACCGATTTCTGTTTCACATGTCCATAATTTTCTTTATAATCGGTTTTGACCAGATTACTCTTATCATGTTTTATTTCTCCAATTGGTGTGTTCTGTTCTTTGTACAGCGAATCTTTTGAAAAACATTTCGGAAAAGCGCATTGCGAGTTTATGAATTCGACCAACAACTTTGATATTAAGTTCGATTTTACACTCATTTCTGATTTCTCATAATCAGTTTGAAAACTACGTAAAAGGGATTCGAAGAACATGATATATTTCGTCGGAAGTAATGAATAACTTCTTTCAAGGAAGAAAAATGTTTATGGAAACCGTTTATTTTGATAATGATTTCAGATCTTGGTTCTAAAGAAATGGGTTTGGGTTTTTGCTGATAAAAAACTCCTTTATTTGGTTCCTCTAATTCCGTAGAGCTTTGTCTAGTGATGCATATTTCTTGAAAGTAAAAATGATAAATTCTTTTACTCATGGGACTCAGCAAAATTAAAATAAATAAAAACAGCCTATATTCTATTAAATAAACAAATAAATATAAACACTATATAGTAATTTAATGTTCTGAGGTGTAATTTTAACACACACACATCTAATATCTTAAATTTTAAATTTTTATATATTTAATTAAATTTTAATAAAAATATCTGGCATTTGAATTCAGATCTATGAAATTGGTGAAAAATAGACAAGAAAAAAATCAAATTGAAATTGAAATAATAAAATTATACTTGTTTACAACTACAAAACATAAATTAGAAAAGGTTCCTGAAATAACTAAATAATTTAGAAAAAGACAATAAAGTCTCAAAAACTATTAATTTAATTGTTTCATTTAAAGTTAGTTACAAAATCAATAATAAAAAATATATAAGGGGCATTCCACTCCAAATCGGGTGGTTTTGAAAAATTGTAATTTTTGATTTCTTTCATTTTTTGACATTTTTTTAGTATCCATCAAAAAACTCTTCCTGGTAAATTTTGAAATTTTTTTGATCACTGGTTTAAAAGATATCGAATTTCGGTTTTTCGCTCATAACTTCTTCAAAAATGGTCTAAATTCAATTTTTTTTTGAAATTTTTGTTTTTTTACATACTTTTTAGAAAAAAATACAAAAAATTATTTAAAGTGTTTTTATATGCGATTTTAGAGTTTGAAAATTTTAATCTTGTTTTTGAAACTGTATATACTCTTCGATTTCTTTGATAATTTTTTATTTTAAACTTCTATTCATTCTACAAATTTTAAGACCGGGTTGATAGTGCTCCTATGATAATTACTATTTTTTTCGATTTTCGATTTTTTATTTTGATTTTCTTTCAACAAACTAAAATACTAATTATTTATTTTAAACACCTGTTAAAGATAAAAATCAATTCAAAATAACTAAAAAAAGAGAACTAAAAAAAAAGTGGTTTTAATAATAGTTAATATCGAATAAAATTTTTTCGAAAAAAATCGAAAAAAATAGTAATTGTTATAGGATCCCTATCAACTCGGTCTTAAAATTTGTAGAATGAATAGAAGCTTAAAATAAAAAATTATCAAAATAATCGAAGAATACATACAGTTTCAAAAACAAGATTAAAATTTTCAAACTCTAAAATCGCATATAAAAACACTTTAAATAATTTTTTGTATTTTTTTTCTAAAAAGTATGTAAAAAAAAATTCAAAAAAAAAAAAATTGAATTTGGACCATTTTTTGAGGACGTGATGAGCGAAAAACCGAAATTCGATATCTTTTAAGGTAGTTCTTTCACAAATGCAAAAATTCAAGAAGTCTTTGAAACTTGGAATATAAGTCATTAAAAAGCATAATACACATACTGTTAAAATTTGAAGACGATTTACCACACCAAACATGAAATAATTGCAATTAAAAATGACATTTTTAACATAGAGTAGATAGGAAAAGGGTGGGGATATGATAATTATTTAATTCTTTTTCATTGAAGGACTATCACCATCTTGATGAAAAACTAATATTTCTTAGAATAATATATTCGGAGTAACTTAAAAAAAAATCGAAATTACTTACCACGTAGTTTTGATAAAAAACAAAAAAAAAACATATTTGGGCCACTATTTTTAGTGGAGGGGATATAAGCACAATGGTTTGGAAACAACCGGCAAGTATGTGTGTATCTATATAGAGATTTCGTAGTGTGAGTGGACAGTCAGGTAAAGAAAAAATACCCTAAAATTTTAGTTCCTTTCATATTTATAGAGTGGTTAAGAGGCTAAAACTTTTGGCGTGGACTGTCGCGAAAGAACCTCCTTAAACCGGAGATCAAAAAATTTCAAAATTTACCAGGAAGAGTTTTTTGATGGGTACTAAAAATATCAAAAATTGAAGGAAATCAAAAATTAAAATTTTTCAAACCGTCCAATTTGGCGAATGCCTCATAAAAAGAAGAAGGGAATCGAGATTTTAATCCAATTTCTTATAATTTGAATTATTACTTTTCTTGTTTTTAATGACTAAATATTTAAGGACGTAGCCAGAGGTTAGGGTAGCCCCCCCTCCCCCATTTTAAAGAATAAATCAAAGTTTTTTAGGATATAAATAAACGCTTAATAAAATTTTAATAAAAATAAATAATTAATTAAATACTCTAATAAAAAAGCTTCTAGGCATCTGGGAGGTCATGTCTCTTAGTACTAGGAGTTATACATACTCCCCTAACCCCACGGTGGGTTGCTCCGCCGCGAAATTTTTTCTGGCTACAGCCTTGCTAAATATAATTATTAAATTAATTTACTCACCTATTAGAATCGTAAATAAAATCAGTATCACTTTCATTGTTAATAATGTTTTCAACGAATCAGATAAAAAAATATGCGGTGTGTATCGGCTGGAACTCGGATGATTGGTTTTGGTAGTTTCTTCAAACAAGAGATTTGAACGAATGGTGGCTTCCCTGGGCAACTCTCTTTTTATTGACGATACCCACACGTGACCATCGCTAGCCAATCAGAGGCGTTTGTTCTCGACTCCATGATGGCCGCCCGGTGGTCAAGCAACAGGCCATACTAATTGGAATCCTAGTACATGACCGTAGCCAGCGGGTGGGGAGGGGAGGGTGCCCCCCTTCCCAAATGTTGAGCCAAACATCGAAATTTTAGACTATATCAATAAAAATTTAATAAAAATAATATTCTGATAAAAAAAGAAATCTAGGCATCAGGAAGGTCATGTCTCCTTCTCCTTGGAGTATGTCCGTACTCTCCTAGCCCCTCGGTGGGTAGCTTACCTCCCCAAAAATTAGCTAACTCCCTTTTCCCCCGAAATTTTTTCTGGCTAAGGCCTTGTACCAGGGCTAAATTTGATTATTTGTACTATTTATTTATACAATAACTTTTATCAAAATAGTTTCAGCCGTTTTTGAGTTACTTCGAAAAAGACGAACCGTTACTTTTTTCATGCACCAATACAATACTTGGCCATACCCTGTATGGTCAAGTAAAAAAATAACTGTAGTCTCAGACGGGAGGTGAACCTGCCTTTAGATTTTTGTAAGAGAAACCCAACAGGAGCCCCCATGCTCCTTACCTTTAGATGCTAAGATGACCTTGTAGAGGTCAACGCGCATTAAAACTTAAATAATATTAATAATTTAGATGTTAAGAAAAGCTCTAGTGAAACTCTCTGCATTGGAATTACAGCATGAATCATCTGGTGCTATTCGGAAAAGGTCCTAAACCCCCCTTAGGCAGCAGAAAAACGATAGTGTCTTTCAAAATACTTGAAATATTTTATTAATAAGAAGAGAATGAACTAATTTTAAGGATTTTATTAGAAATTTAATTTAGTACGTGATTGAAATTGAGATATGGAACAAAAATCATCTAAAAATAGCCAATCTGGGACCCTTCTACACCAAATTTTAATGAAAATTAAATTTGTTCTATTTAATGAGATATTTACAAGATTAACTCACATCCAATGAAAAAAAAACATCTATTTTATTTTGGACCCGACAAACAATTCGAATTTCCTCCAAATATTCTTCTAATTTCTATTCTAACTAGCTGCGTGCCGAAGTCGAAACAGCAAATCGTTTCGTTGAAATATAACGGCCCTCCAAACCATTCCCTACTCGCTCAAACTCTCAAAAGTTTGCTTAAAATTTAATGTTATTCTTGATGATGAGGTCATCTCACAAAAATCTCCAAATCTAGATGGCTCCGATTTTAATTTCAATTTTTATAGGCGGGCTTCTTGCTAACCAGAGCCTCCGGCGGGACTCTTGTTAGTCAGGAGGCTTCGCAACCTGGAGCCCGCCTTCGACGGGCCTCTTGCTTTCCGGAAGGTTTCGCCCCCTGGCGAATACAACTTGTGTGTTGAAAGTGATTGAATATGTGGCGCGCTCTACCGACAGTTTTGTGAAGCGCCACATATCTATATATATAAAATTAAGGTTTTGTCTGTACATTGCTCCAAATCACGCCAAATTTTGGTTGCACACGTTTCAATCAAAGTTATGAACGAAAACACCCTCAACAAAATTCCTGTCTGTCTGTATGTCTGTCTGTTTCGGTGGTTTTCGAAAAGTGGCTCACGATTCACATAAAAACGGCTGAAGGGATTATTATGAAATTTCATATTTACATCAGATATCTTCTAACTTACGTTTTTTAAACAAATTTAATAGAAAAGGCATTAAACAAAATAAACAAAAAATCTCATTTTTTATGACATATATTTTGAATGATCAATTTTGTTTGAGATTTTTTGTTTATTTTGTTTAATGCCTTTTCTATTAAATTTGTTTTAGCCTTGTCAATTATTTCATTGCAAAATCTAGTATAATGGTCTGTATATATCTATCAACAAGAAAGCTGATCCTAAAAATTGTCTGAACAAGTCGAAAAATATACAACGAAACGTGTTGCAACTTTTAGAAATTTTTCACTTAATATTTGACAAAAATTGCCTGCTTTCGATTCTCTATCGAATCAAATACAGGAAACATACGATTAATTAATGGCTAGCCCCTAACACACGTGTTAACAGATCTAGCGCGCTGGGCTGGAGATTGGAATATACTATATAACATCTCAGATTTCAAATTCATTTGGTGGTCCATATCAATGTTTGATATAAAAAGTATCATGTGGGCTAAACGTGAAAATGATGCTGGATTATAGCCAAATGGATCACATATTTTTCTTTCTCTCTTTGTCCAGACTTAGACTCAGCAGACTCCAATAGCTTCAACCAGCAGTAGTCTCGCGATATATAATATATCTTGTTTAAAGAGCGCGATCAAAACAATTCTCGTTAATATGTTAATTATTCTTTAATATATTAATGAGAAAATTATAAATATATTTAACTTTCAATTATTTTCTCAAGTCCAAGATCCCAATATCGAGCATAATTATTTTCAAAGATGGACGATAAGAACCCAAAATACTACTTATATATTTATATATATACAATAAATACGTATATTTAAAAAAATACTGGAGTCATTTGAAAGTACCACCTGATTTTAAAACACACCCGCCCCTCTCACATATTGAAATATCTAATTACAAGCTTTTATTTAACATGCAATGTTTGTTTTTTTACTTTATCCAATGCGAAGCATGGGTAAAGTATTGTAATCGGTTGGAAGTGCGTTGGATGGATGGATGTATGTTATCGTGTTTTTCGTCCACCATTTTTTCCACACGATTGCACCGATTGAAATAAAATTGAAAACCTACCATTATTTTAACAAAATAAAGCGCTGATTAGTTTTTGGTACATATCGGCCCACAAACATTCGTTTCGGAATAGTTACCAGATGATTCATACAGTTAATGTTTCTAAAGGTAAGAAGCAAAGGGGCTCCTCGTGGGTTGCTCTTCAAAAAATTCACAAGCATTTAAATTTCCATCGGATGTCAATGTCATGCTTTTTATCATACAACATTAATTAATTTCATTTAATAATAAATAAATTTTCTGAAAATGACGTTGAAAATAAGATATAAATATAGTCATTCAAATGTATTTCAAAATAAGTATAAGCATGATTTGATGATAAATATTAAAATAGTCATAGAAATTCTCAAAAGAGAAACAAAGAGATTGTCTTCTGCTTGATGCAAATAAACATATACACATATATATCAAGATGATATATCTGTATATATATATTATTTATTTGTTTGAGACTATAGTTTCGAAGACTTGGTCTTCATCATCAGTCTTTCTTCAATTATAAATGTTTTTCATGGAGTCAATATCATATGGATATTGACTCCATGAAAAACATTTATAATTGAAGAAAGACTGATGATGAAGACCAAGTCTTCGAAACTATAGTCTCAAACAAATAAATAATATATATATACAGATATATCATCTTGATATATATGTGTATATGTTTATTTGCATCAAGCAGAAGACAATCTCTTTTGTTTCTCTTTTGTGAATCAACAACTCTGCTACTCTCGGCAAAACAAAAACTTTTCAATAGAAATTCTCATTTAAAAGTACCATCTGATTTTAAAACACACCCGCCCCTCTCACATATTGAAATATCTAATTACAAGATTTTATTTAACTTGCAATGTTTGTTTTTTTACTTTATCCAATGCGAAGCATGGGTAAAGTATTGTAATCGGTCTCGCGCCAAGCGGGACTTCAAAGGGTCCTCAGGTAAAGACTACGGAACCCATGGACTCAATTAAGGTCACAAATTGTAGTATTCAATTAGATTGAATTTTAGCACGTGACGATTTTGCCAAAAATTACCTGGGGTCTCATCGAGAGGCCAAAAAGTGCCATTTTTTTTGGAAGTGCGTGCGGATGGATGGATGTATGTTATCGTTTTTTTTGTCCACCATTTTTTCCACACCATTGCACCGATTGAAATAAAATTGAAAACCTACCATTATTTTAACAAAATGAAGCGCTGATTAGTTTTTGGTACATATCGGCCCACAAACATTCGTTTCTGAATAGTTACTAGATGATTCATACAGTTAATGTTTCTAAAGGTAAGAAGCAAAGGGCTCCTCGTGGATTGCTCTTCAAAAAATTCACAAGCATTTTAATTTTCATCGGATGTCAATTTCATGTTTTTTATCATACAACATTAATTAATTTCATTTAATAATAAATAAATTTTCTGAAAATGACGTTGAAAATAACATATAAATATAGTCATTCAAATGTATTTCAAAATAAGTATAAGCATGATTTGATGATAAATATTAAAATAGTCATAGAAATTCTCATTTAAAAGTACCGCCACCTGATTTTAAAACACACCCGCCCCTCTCACATATTGAAATATCTAATTACAAGATTTTATTTAACTTGCAATGTTTGTTTTTTTACTTTATCCAATGCGAAGCATGGGTAAAGTATTGTAATCGGTCTCGCGCCAAGCGGGACTTCAAAGGGTCCTCAGGTAAATACTACGGAACCCATGGACTCAATTAAGGTCACAAATTGTAGTATTCAATTAGATTGAATTTTAGCACGTGACGATTTTGCCAAAAATTACCTGGGGTCTCATCGAGAGGCCAAAAAGTGCCATTTTTTGGAAGTGCGTGAGGATGGATGGATGTATGTTATCGTTTTTTTTGTCCACCATTTTTTCCACACCATTGCACCGATTGAAATAAAATTGAAAACCTACCATTATTTTAACAAAATGAAGCGCTGATTAGTTTTTGGTACATATCGGCCCACAAACATTCGTTTCTGAATAGTTACTAGATGATTCATACAGTTTATGTTTCTAAATGTAAGAAGCAAAGGGGCTCCTCGTGGGTTGCTCTTCAAAAAATTCACAAGCATTTAAATTTCTATCTGATGTCAATTTCATGTTTTTTATCATACAACATTAATTAATTTCATTTAATAATAAATAAATTTTCTGAAAATTACGTTGAAAATAAGATTCAAATGTATTTCAAAATAAGTATAAGCATGATTTGATGATAAATATTAAAATAGTCATAGAAATTCTCATTTAAAAGTACCATCTGATTTTAAAACACACCCGCTCCTCTCACATATTGAAATATCTAATTACAAGCTTTTATTTAACTTGCAATGTTTGTTTTTTTATTTCACTGACACAACAAATAAATACATTTACTCTTTATGTATTAATCGAAATTGTATTGAAAGTTTTTGTTCCGAGGGTATCAGAATTTTTATACTTATTAAACTATAGTCTCGTTATAAATAAAATTTATAATTCCAGCAGAAGACACACTCTTTTATTGTCTCCTTCAATCGAAATTGTCATAGAGTATACAGTCCTTAGACTATTATTTCTTCAAATATCAACTCATAACTTGGCCTCATAAAAATATAGCACCTGGAGCCACCGAGCGATGCACGGTAACCCCTGACCCCCCCCCCCCCCCCCCCCCGAAACCACACACCTCGCCCCCACCACTGCACCCCCACTCCGCCCCATCCCACCCCAACCGCTCCTCCCACCCCAGATCCCACAACTGCACCCCACCTCCTGCACCCCCACATCCATCCCCACCCCGCACCCAGTTTTTGCATTTCTAGCTTTCTGGTCTACATATTATGTGTATATTTGTTTACTAATACACCAATTTGCCCACATTCATTCATATTGATAAACATTATAAAAAAATAAGATTGCAGTAATTTTTGGAGACGGACTGATAAGGGAATTAAGTGGATATCGATGAGGCAGTCCAAAAAAGAAGAACATAATTTACACTATCCTTTTATTCATAAAACCGACGTTTCGGAGGCTATTCCCTCCTTCTTCAGGGTTTTGAAAAGTCAGTTATAAAAAAATAAATAGGAAAATAATAATAAAAAAAAATAATAGTATAGGGTCTGAAATAAAAACATAAAATTAAATAAGATTTGTTTCCAAGTTATAAAAAAAAAAGCCACTTTATTTGTAAACAGACCTGTAATGTTATGATTTAGACACCTGTTAATTAAAAACAAACAAAAAATTTCTAATTTTAATATAATATATTAATATTTGCTATAACCTATTAGTGGGTTTAAAATTAAAAAACCAATTAATAAATAAAAGAAAATTGAAAAAATGTAAACAAATTTTTTTTATTGAGATTTTCATCTATCAATAATTATTTTAATTAAGAAAAGATCAATTAAGATGAAATTTGTCGAGGTCCAGACCTAGCCAGATCGCTTTCTCATCCTCAAAACTTGTTAATAGAATTTGTTTCATCAAAATCGGTAGATCCGTTTTCAAAATAGAACTATACAACTAATATATAAACAAATATATATATGTACAAACAATTTTTGCTCGTTTAATAAGAGTAGATATATAATTTGCCATCTTTCTTGATGTGTGAACAGAACCTCCTTAAATGTCTACTTTCTATGAGTGATTAAAAGTCCTATATTTAACCATGTAGATTTCGATACTATGGTCCGCCCAGAACGATGGAGACAGCAGAAAAAATGATTTACATATCTTGTAAAATATTTGAGATATCAAAATTTTTCATGTTTACCGTTTCGAGCTGACAAGATCAGCTTAACATTCAAAAATAAGCTGACATGTTGTGATATGGCCATCCACTTGACTTTACCATACAACCAGGCTCCTAAAATTATTTATAATCATGTAGGAGGGGAGTGGGTTAGTTTTTGCATTTTTATATCTCTGGGGTCTCACTGATTATGTCTACAAAATTTGGTTGAGTTTGGTAAATGGCCAAGATTTTCATTTTTTGACCCTACACCCCCCCCCACTTTGGGCGGTTAGTTTTTGCATTTTTAGACTTCTGGGGGTCCACTGATTATGTATACAAAATTTGGTTGAGTTTGGTAAATGGCCAAGATTTTCATTTTTTGACCCTACACCCCCCCCCCCACTTTGGGCGGTTAGTTTTTGCATTTTTAGACTTCTGAGGGTCCACTGGTTATGTATACAAAATTTGGTTGGAGTTTGCGGAAACGGCCTAGTTTTGTTATTTTTAACCCCCTACACCCTCTTAATTTTGGGTCGATATGCACCAAAATCTAATCGGCTCTTAATCTCAATGGACCAAAACTACGTGTGAAATTTAGTTTCGATATTCACACTAGATTTTGACCTAGCTCGTCCACAAAGATTTGGTAACGCACAGACAACCAGACAACCAACCACACAACCAGACAACCAGACATCCAGACTAAATAACAGACATTTTGACAAAACAATTATTATCTCGAAAAATTTAATTTTTTCGATGTTCACTTATTAGAGCTTTTTTATAGAAAAAATAGAAATTTTTCGCGACCCCATATTATATAAATATATCGTTTAAGTATAAACCATCATTTTTACTAGCAAATCATAAATAAATTTATAGTGAAGAAAATTTTTATAAACATACCTATTACTATTATATATAATAATTGTATTAAATCTAAATAATAATTAAATGGATCTGCCTGTTTCTTATTAAATAAAGAGTCAAACAGGAGTTCATCAACTTCAACATTTGTCAAATTTTATCTGTATTTATATTTTATATCACCAATGATGAGAACTTCACTTCACATAAATAAATAAATATATTTATTATCAAAAATTATTAGGAAATTCATTATGACAGATATACCTCAAATTCACCAAACATTCACCAAATTTTTGGCCGTTGTGCATTATTATTTTTCCATTGTTGTCCTATGTTTCGCGACCCCAGAATTCAGTGTCGCAACCCATATATGTTAGTTTAAGAAGCACATTGCTCTAGACCAAATTTTTTTTAAACAAGGCCCCCCCCCGACACTGGTGTCCCGCTTCACCAATGTTAAAATCTGGTCACCTTAGAAGAATACCCCAGATAGCTTCATTACTGGTTTCGATTAACCGGATTTAAAATTTAACATTAGTTAGTCATTTTGAACGGCTAATTAATTAAATTTCCATTAGCGAACACCTCCACCGTTAATAGAATAGAAACCAATTAATAAAAAGAAATTGAAAAAAAGTGATTATAAATTTTTTAGTGACACGCCATTTTCTTTAATTAAGAAAAAACCTATCAAATTAAAATTACCCGAAGATGAGACGCTGACAGATCGTATTGTCGACCAAAAATCCCTTAAATTTCAACTTTCCTAAAATACATCTTATTGTATTAAATAAGATATATTTTAGGAAAAGTTGAATTACACATATGTAAATACACACATATATATATAAGAATCACTTATTTAATATAAGATATATTTTGAGAAAGTTGAATTAGCAGTAGGGAAATGAAAATTTACTCTGATCAAAGGAAATAGAATTAACAGGGTGAAGAATAAATAGTTAAGTAGGATATGAACTCATCGATAAAAAATTAGTTTGCTTTCTTCTCTTATCCACTTGACTAGCTTATTGAATAAACAGAAATGACATTCCTGTCATATCTCAAAAATATGAAAATATTTCTTTAAATTCACTACAGCATATTTTTTCATTCTTTCGCTAAGTTTTTTTTTAATTTTTTTTTATTTATTTACTTGTTTGACTTATTTTTCCTGCCTTTCCCTATAGTCCAGTCAACGAATGGTTTATAGAAAACATTGAAGAGGATAGAATTTTTTTCTTATGGAATGTGTTTGGGGTAGTTAGAAGGTAAAAATACTAAAAGTCCGCAGTCCTAGCTACCGGGCTTAGGGGTGGGAAGAGGTGGTGGAAATGTCCCATTTTTTGGTTTTTGCTTATATCTCAAAAACGGTGGGTCGGAGGTGAAAAGTTATTCTTAGCAAAATAAAAGCTTATAAAAATTACTACAAGATTGCTTTTATTTAATTTTGTCCTATTCCTTATGGTTTTTGAGCATATTCGCCTGCGAATATCGTTTGATGTATGAAAAAAATAAAATTTCTTTATTTTTCGTCAAACTTTTCTCTCTATCTACCTCAGACTTTTGTTTTACAGTAATAGTCCTCTGAAAGAAGTTATAGAGCGCTCAATTTCCTTTAAAATGATATAAAAATTTATGATTTTATCTTCAAATCGTCTGGAGTTATAGCAATTTAAAAATTTCAGGTCGATTTATACATTTTGTTAGAAAACCCCGCAATAGCCCAGTATATAGGGGGGTTTCAGCTTACATTAATTGCTGGAAAATATATTTTTTTCTAGGATCGTTTGGGATGGTGTGGGTATGCCAAATCTAAGTTCGCGACCTCGAAAGTGTGAGGGACAACCTCGAAATTTTGCGACTTTAACCCAAAAAAAAAAGAACCGTTTCTGCCCTTTCCCTGTACTACAGATACTATCACGGTGTCTGTTCAGTCGAGCTGAAATCAATTATCCCCCCTAATGCCCTCTTTACGCGAAACACGCGGTTTTCTAACGCTCAGCACCCCTTCGCTGTCAAATTGGATAAAATTCGAACAAGCGCTTTCGCCAACTCTTTTATCCCTTTGACCTCCAGAGACTGGAACTCGCTCCTGCCACCATCTTTCCCGCGACCTATAACCTTCAGCTATTTAAGACCCGTATCCACAGATACCTTCGACCCCCGCCCAACCCATAAAATTCTTTCTTCTTCTTTTCACGATGGAGGGGCCAACCCAGGCCTTTAGGGGTTGCACCTTTTTTGGTGTAACTCCTTCTCTCATCATTATCGCATAAAAAAAAAAAAAAAACTCGCACTTTTTTCGATTTTTTTCCCATTTCAACTATGATGGAGCACGTTTTCAACAAAGAACACTCTATACATTTTTAAACTAGATTAACTTTGCTACAATTTAAACAAAGTTTCATTTTATTTGGATAATGGTATCCCGTGCCTCAATTAGGTGGATGTTTTGAAAAACTGCAATTTTTTGCAAAAAATCTCAGTTTTTCCTTCATAAAATGAAAATGACTCATCCTAAAAACTTGATTTCTGTCTCATTCTCTAGGATATTTTGTTGACTTGAACGTTTACTTAAATCACTTTTTTGATAAAACTCTTAGATTTATAGATATCCAAAAAATTTCGGACAGGAACCATTCCGAATCCTCAAAAGTGTCATGCAAAATACTGGACATCTATAAATCTAAGATTTTTATCAAAAAAGTGATTCAAGTAAACGTTCAAGTCAACAAAATATTCTAGAGAATGAGACAGAAATCAAGTTTCTAGGATGAGTGATTTTCATTTTATGAAGGAAAAACTGAGATTTTTTGAAAAAATGGATTATTTCCTTCCGGAAAATTCTGGATATCTATAAATCTAAGAGTTTTATTAAAAAAGTACTCCAGGTAAACGTTCAAGTCAATAAGATTTCCTAGAGAATGAGATAGAAATCAAGTTTCCAAGATGAGTGATTTTCATTTTATCAAGGAAAAACTGAGATTAGTAAAGTAAATTTTTTGAAAAATGTTTTTTAGGAACTTTTTCTAAAAATTTCCAAAAGTTCCAAAAAAAATTTTTTCAAAAAATTTTCTTTACTTTATTTAATATGTTTCACCAAGAACCTAAACCATTCTCCCTCAACAAAAAATTGCAGTTTTTCAAAATTTCAACCTAATTGAGGCACGGCTTACCATTATCCTATTAAGATGAAACTTTCTTTAAATTGTAGCAAATTTAATATAGTTTAAAAATGTATAGAGTGATCGTTGTCGAAGTGCTCCATCATCGTCGATATGGGAAAAAATTGAAAAAACTGCGAGTTTTTGGCTTAAAGTCCGAAAATTTCGAGGTTTTTCGGCCACCAAAAGTTGTCGAGCACACATTCGAGGTCGCAAACTTAGATTTGGCATACCCACACCATCGCAAACGATCCTAGAAAAAATATTTTCCCGCAATTAATTTAAGCTGAAACCCCCCTATATACTGGGCTATTGCGGGGTTTTCTAACAAAATGTATAAATCGACCTTAAATTTTTAAATTACTATAACTCAAGACGATTTGAAGATAAAATCGTAAATCTATATATCATTTTAAAGGAAATTGAATGCTCTACAACTTCTTTTCTGAGGACTTTTACTTTAAAACGAAAGGCTGAGGTGCTAGAGACAAAATTTTGACAAAAAATATAGGAAATTTTATTTTTTTTATACATAAACGACATTAGCAGGAAAATATCTCAACAACCATAAGAAATAGAGAAAAATTAATTAGAAGAAATCTTGTAGTAAAGTTTATACGTTTTTATTTTGCTAAGAGTAACTTTTCTATATGACCCACCCGTTTTTGAGATATAAGGAAAAAACCAAAAAACGGGACATTCCTCCCCCCCTTCCACCTCTAAGTCCGGTAGGTAGGACTGGGGACTTTTAGTATTTCACCTCCTAACTAGCACAAAAACATTCCATAATTCAATGTTTTCCGTACCCCCTTTTTGAGCGTTTGTTGACTCGACTACTACGCGGGTTTAAGGTTTACATGTACATAGAAAATAATTTTTACTTTACCATACAGGGTATGGTTAAGTATTGTAATCGTGCATGAAATAAGCTGACGTGTTCTGATGTATGCCATCCACTTGACCTTACCTTACAACCTGGCCCCTCACTTACATTAATATTTAATAAAATTATTTATAATCATCTAGGGGAGGGGTTTAGTTTTTGAATTTTTAGACTTCTGGGGACCCACTGATTATGTATACAAAATTTGGTTGAGTTTGCTCAAACGACCTAGATTTTAATTTTTAAACCCCCTCCACCCCCTTAATTTTGGGTCGATATGCACCAAAATCTAATCAGCTCTTAATCTCACTGGACCAAACTACCTGTGAAATTTGGTTTCGATATTCACACTAGTTTTTGAGCTAGCTCGTCTACAAAAATTTGGTAACGCACAGACTAACTAACAGACATTTTGACAAAACAATTATTATCTCGAAAAATATAATTTTTTCGATGTTTACTTATAAGAGCTTTTTTGTAGAGCGAAATGCCATGGTTTCACTCAATTTTTTTTAATCGAAATAGTTTCAGCCGTTTTTGAGATATTTCGAAAAAAGAAGGAGAAAAAAACCACTTTTTTCATGCACGATTACAATACTTGACCATACCCTGTATGCTAAAGTAAAAGTGGTTTTTTCCTTCTTTTTTTTCGAAATATCTCAAAAACGGCTGAAACATATTTTGATTAAAAAAAATTGAGCGAAACCATGGCATTTCGGTCTACAAAAAGCTCTAAAAAGTGAACATCGAAAAAATTATACATTTAATAATTGTTTTGTCAAAATGTCTGTTAGGTCTGGTTGTCTGGTTGTCTGATTGTCTGGTTGTCTGATTGTCTGGTTGTCTGTGCGTTACCAAATTTTTGTGGACTAGATAGCTCAAAAACAAGTGTGAATATCTAAACTAAATTTCACACTGTAGTTTTGGTCCATTGAGATAAGAGCTGATTAGATTTTGGTGCATATCGACCCAAAATTAAGGGGATTAAAAATTAAAATTTAGTCTATTTGAGCAAATTCAACCAAATTTTGTATGCATAATCAGTGGGACCCAGAAGTCTAAAAATGCAAAAACTATCCTCCCAAAATGGGGGAGGGGGCGGGTAGGGTCAAAAAATGAAAATATAGGCCCTTGTACCAAACTCAACCAAATTTTGTACACATAATCAGTCGGCCACCAGAAGTCTAAAAATCGAAAAACTAATCCTCCTCCCTTACATGATTATAAATAATTTTATTAAATATTAAATATAAGTGAGGGGACAGGTTGTATGGTAAAGTCAAGTGGATGGGCACATCAGAACACGTCAGCTTTTTTTGCTTTACATTTAAATCTTATTTAATATATTTATTTCAAATTTTCATTGTGCGTTATATGTCCATTTCTTCTTTAATTCCATCTTTAGACCAAGATTATTTGTTTTTTCAATTATACATTTGTTTATTCCCTTGAAACTCTTCTCAAAGTCAGAACATTTTTTCCTTATTTTTTTAGGGTACCGTTTAAAAAGTAAAACGGAACCATATTATAGCGCCTATAATAATCGCTGTAATGCTTGTGAGTCTGTTAGAGCATTGTGAACTAATTAGGGTAAAATTTGAAATTTAGTAGTCATTTTCGCAGAAATCAAAAATCAAATTAAAACTGTAATCGAAAATTTGAATTTTATGTGAAGTCAAAAATAAAAAAAGATATCTTTTAAAAAAGAAATTTCAGCCTATTGAATTTATTAAAAACCTATTTTGAGCCTAATTAAACCTAAATTTTCTATAATCTAATATCAAACTTTAAAAGTTTATTATTTTTAATTTTTTAATTGCTTAATTCTCCCCAAATGACGATTTTTACCTTATTTATTGAATTTTACAAGACAAAAACTTTATTTTAATCTAAGTTGAAAGGTTCTTTTTGCCGAATAATTGAGTAGGCAGAAAGGACAATAAAATATTGTCTTCTGCTGGAAAAATAAATTTTTTAAATTCATTCATAAAGAGATATACTTTGTCCTCTTCATCAATCTATTACAATTAATTCACAAGAATTGATATATGAAAGTGTTCTTTACACGTGTATAAAACATCAATAAAACAGCCACGTGGGGCTCCAGGGGGCGAAGCCCCTGGATATCAAAAGGCCCGCCCAAATCAAAATTTGACTCCCAAATTACTACATTCCCTAGTCATTGACACTGAAATTGCCTTAAGAGACCAACCAACCCCAATCAAAACAGAAAGCTATAAAAATTCATAAACTAACTAAAAGGGAATCTCAAACCCCTAAACCTAATCACCAAGAGAAAACAATAATCCAGGACATCAAAACCAAAATTAATTCCAATAACCTCATACTAACCAAAGCAGATAAAGGACAGGCCATCACCATCTTGAAGAGAGAAGAATACATCGAAAAAGTCGAAGAATTTATTTCTACAAGTGGTGCTCAACTTTTACCTTCCGATCCGACTCCAAAATTTCAGAAACAAATAATTAATACGTTAAATAAATCCTCTAACTACCTCCCTAAAAATCAAAACTTGTATTCCCTCAGAATAATGAATCCACATGCACCTATCCTTTATGGTCTTCCCAAACTACATAAAATTGACCACCCCATTAGACCAGTTGTATCTTATATCAATGCCCCCGCATACAAATTATGTAAATATCTAAATAATATCTTGCAAGATATATTTACTTCTAAATTCTCTATTAAAAATTCCCTAGAACTTACACAGGCTTTAGAACATATAAATATTCAAAATTCCTACAAACTCATTTCGTTCGACGTTAAAAATCTTTTCCCCTCGATCCCGCTTTCGGACTTAAAAATAATATTAGATGAACTCATTAACTCAAATATTACAGACCCATCTCGAAATAATCATATTCGCCAATTACTAGACCTATGCCTAAACCAAAATTATTTTCTCTTTAACAATAACTACTATAAACCACTAAAAGGATTAGCCATGGGTAGTCCCCTTAGCCCTTTGCTTTCAGAAATTTATATGTCCCATTTAGAACAAAGCATTCTTAACCCAACCAACCATTATTTCAAAGATATTGTGTTCTGGCGTAGATATGTAGACGATATTTTTGTCATATGGTCTGGCACTAAAAGACAAATTAATCTATTCCAACAATATCTTAATAATCTCCATGAAAATATACAATTTACTTGTGAAATTGGTACAAATAATACTCTCGCTTTCTTGGACCTTCAAATAACTATTTCACATCAAAAATTACACTACGAAATCAGTTGCTTGTAATTTCTAAGAAAAGACCACCTTGGATTATAATAATTAATGCATAAACATATCAATTAATTAAGTGAAGCACATGTATAATCTTTACCTACTTTAAACTTGGGCAAGAATAACATTTTTTCATGAGAGATAATAAATATTTTCAAAATAAATGTTAGATAACATCTCGTAAACAAATAAATACAATACCTAAATTAAATAGAGTGTTTTTCAGAAATAAATATATTATAATATCTTTAATTTGTAATTCAATTCTACATCTTGTTCTACCTATATAGAGAGTGAGTAAAAATCTACCTAAAAAACTGAATATATTTTGAAAAGAACATAAAATATATATATATATTTTTAAACGTGTTTTAAACATTATCAGGCAAAAAAAAAAGTCAAAATGAAAATTATAGCCTTTTAAACCAAACTCAACCAAATTTTATATGTATATTCCGTGGGCCCCAAAAAGTCTAGAAATGCAAAAACTAATCACCCAAAATGGGGGAGGGTCAATAATGAAAATTCTAGCCCTTTTGACCAAACTCAACCAAATTTTGTATACATATTCTGTAGGTCTCCAGAAGGCAGAAATGCAAAAATTAACCAAATTTTGTATACATAGTTTGTTCGAAATGGCTAGAATTTTCATTTTTGACCTCTCCCCCATTTTGCAGTTAGATAGTTTTTCATTTCTAGCATTCTGGGGACCACAGAATATGTATACAAAATTTGGTTGGGTTTGGTCGAAAAGGGCTAGAATTTTCACTTTCAACCCCCTCCACCCCTTTCTCCTGATATAATGTTTAAAACACATTAAAAAAAAATTTTATGTCCTTTTCAAAAATATATTCAGTTTTTTTCTAATTACATTTTTTTCATTTTTTATACCTCTTCAAAATGTGGTAGATCTTTATGCCACTTCCTGTATTTCGAGTGGCTCCTTATGATGAGGTAACAACTCGAAATATATTGTGTAATTAAAAAAAAAAATCTTTTTATAATATTTTCATCTTTGTGAAACACCACCAACTCCAACCATAATTTCTATAGATACCTATGTGTTTATTTACATCAAGCAGAAGACACTCTCACTGATTTCCTTTTTAAAATCATGTATGAATATGACTTTTTCATATATTTTTAAACATCATAAGTAAAATGTTAAAAAAATTAATATTTTCAAGCGGTTTCGTCTGACTTTTGAGCTAAGCAAGAAATAAGCGAAGACTCATAATACTAGCAGAACTGAAATCGTTTGAAATTAAAAGCTTCGAAACTCGTTATGATAATGATCACATTTTGAGCTTGATTATGTTTATATGGCAATGTTTAGATTTAGTTATATTCTACAATTTTTGTTATTTTAAGTAGAAATATTAAGGGAACTAAATCCGTTATATTTAAAGATTATTATGGATTAGTAAATGAACAAGCCGAGTCGACACAAAATGGCTGGTTTCATCATCAGAGAGAACGGAGCATTTGGCAAGATAACTATTGGCTCCTCTCTGCTCATATTTTATATGATAACATATGTGTTATTCAGACGATTTGTTAACGTAATGCAACATAAAAAGTTCGTTTCCATCTCAGGACACCCAGAATGAAGGAGAACCGAGCGAGTGCATGAACATGAAAAGGAATGAAAAACTTAAAAACAAACCAGCTCGCCATCAAAGAGAGAAATGTAGGAATAACAAGTAAGATAAAAAAAGGAAATATGCATAAAAATATTGCGAAATTTAATTACCTACATTTAGATAGAATCTTAAAATTTGCTTTAAAAAATTAAAGTGATAAAACACTCCACTCATTGGAATTCAGCGATATATAATGATGGGTGTCACTCTGGAGTCTGATCTCACATAGGAATTATTATATCACGATTGCTACTTTTAAAGCTGCTGCGTGCATAAATTATATTAGGTATATCAAAAAGTGTAAGGTATCCCTGTAAAGATCTCTTTAGCTAGAATTATGTTTAATTTTTTAAATTCATTTAGATTTAAAATGACGATGTGAGACTGGGCATTTTTAAGAGATTTTTGTACCTGTCGGATTTTAGAAATAGCTTAACTTAAAATTAAAAATATATCTATATATATATATAATGGAATGTATATGTATATATATGTTTATATGATCCAAACGATCTGATTGGCCAGTGCATAGCCAATGCCAAAGCGTTAAATTATTAGAACGATTCTGATTGGTCAGATAGTGATCGTGCTTAGGCAATGTGTTAAAGATATCTTTCCTTATTCTTCCTTATTTTTGAATCAATTTCATTCAGCACATTCTTTCGATACTTACAGTAAGATTTTAAATTTCAACTATTAAATTGGTATGAACGAGACGCTCCCCGCCAGGGTCAGGTGACGCCGGGCCGAAGGCCCGGTCGTCAGCTAGTACCTAATAATAATGAAAAAAATAATTATGTATTAAGTAAAAAGTCGTATATGTCTATGTTAACAATTTCCTTGCTAGTCAGCTAAACCAATAAACGAAAAATGATTTGAAAGCAGTTGCGGCGTCAGGGTTGGGGGAGGTGTGGCGAGCGCCCAATCCAAATTGCTCTCGCCCAACCGTCCGCCAAACCTGCTAAAATGAGCAATTGAGCAAAAAAATATTGAAACACTCATTTGATAAAATTATTTAAGGACCACAATGTCACAAGAGAAGGCTCACAGATTTAGGAATTTTGTACATTGAAAAAAATATTGTAAAAGCATTGAACTTAGATGTAGTTGTAAATTCTTTTGCCACTAAACATAATAATAGAAAAATAGCGCTTTTTTAATGATTACTGTTCTATAATCAATGTGTTTCTGTATAAAATAAACTTTGAAATAAATATAGGTAATATTTTTTATCCAATTTTTTAATTGTAGTTTGAATTTCACAAATCCAAATTATCTAATTTATTACCCGAAATAATGCACATTTTTGCTGTCCAGTCTCGAAATTTCTTTGCCGGGTGACGCCAAACCGAGAAGAAAAGGCTAGCGCCGCCACTGTTTGCAAGATTCGATTAACAAGCTTTCGACCGATTTTTAATTCGTTTCTTTTAGAATACTTTAACCTAACACTATTTTAGTTTTTTACTTTATCCAATGCGAAGCATGGAGAAAGTATTGTAATCGGTCTCGCGGCAAGCGCGACTTCAAAGGGTCCTCAGGTAAAGACTACGGAACCCGTGGACTCAATTAAGGTCACAAATTGTAGTATTCAATTAGGTTGAATTTTAACACGTGACGGTTTTGCATTTTTATCGTCCTCCAATAATAGTCGTTCCTTTTTATAACATATTCCATTATGGATCCATATATGTATTTGAAACTAAACGTCGTTCTTATTGAGGACCAATCGAATTTTTTAAAAGTTAAGAGGAATGAATCTCTCCATTGTTCCCATTCTGATAGTTTTAATTTTATCACATTTGCCTGGTACCTTTCTAAAGGATTATCTTATTTTCAACGTAATTTTCAGAAAATGTATTTATTATTAAATGAAATTAATTAATGTTGTATGATAAAAAACATGACATTGACATCCGATGGAAATTTAAATGCTTGTGAATTTTTTGAAGAGCAACCCACGAGGAGCCCCTTTGCTTCTTACCTTTAGAAACATAAACTGTATGTATGAATCATCTGGTAACTATTCCTAAACGGAAATTATATAACGAAATACCCAGAAAAGACTATAGGCATATATTTTAAAATTAAAAAAATAAAATAAAATCTGGTATAATTTGAAAGCCCCAAGTGATTTTAAAATATACCTGCCCATCTCATATAATTTTAATATAATGGTGGGAAAGTTTTTTGAGATGTTTTGGAGTTTTTTGTTTACAAGAGGAGAAAAAATGATTGAAAGCTATTTTAATAATAGATTCAATGTGTCACGAATAATAAATCGGCCAATGTAAATTTATTAAATTTAAGAATTTTTTGGAGAGACCTCTTGAAAGGTCCCTTCCATAAAAGTTTTAGTTTTGGTAAACAACAGCTTGATTAAAACTATTTTAATATGTATTAAAAATTTTCATCACACTTATTCTTCAGACTAAATCATTAACAATTGTTAATTTTTTGTATTTCAGGTGCTGATGAAGGATCAAAAAAGAACCGAAACATTATATACAAGTATTTGAAATTTTTATGTCTAAAGATGAATAAGCAAAAGGATTCAGTTCTAATTTTTTAAAACTGTGTTGCCTGATTCTATTTGCAAGCCGTGGCTTCTATTATGGTTTTGTTCATGGTGGTTTCCATGGAAATAGGATCGAAATGATTAGGGGGAGGGGGGGGGTTGGTTGAAAATAATTTAATAAATTGGGGGTTGGGATTAGCTTTGGCCATGAAGTTGGGGATAGCTCCTTTGCATTTTTGATTTCCCAGTACATATTATAGAAAATTTAAACTGGAAGAATCAAGCAATCGGCAAAGTCAACGAAACGTTGATTAAATATTAACAAAAATCCCACAAAATACTTGTCCTTATTCCCCAATATAAGCTTTCAAATTATATATATAAGCTTTAACCCGTGCCTGCAGGGCACATATCAATATAAATTGCTAGACTTACCAATAAATTATTAAGAGTTGTAAATTATATGTAAGCTGGCCAAGTGCGATTCGTATCACATATTGAGAGTGCAGTATTTAATATTTATATGAATGCCCCGTTGTTCCGTTAATTAATATTTAATTAGAGTGGACAACAGAAAAATTATTGACTTCCAAAATACTTGAAATATCAAATTCGTACTTATTTATCATTCAGAGGGAGACAATTATTTAATTTTAAAAAATTTTCAGAAATGTAATTAAGAACTTAATTAATCATTTTTAAAGAGTTAGGTGTCGGTTCAAGGTGAAATATTTTATAATACGAGGTAGGTAAGTAAAATTTCAAGGTAGGTTTCACAAAATGAAATGAAATGAAATATATACTAGTATATATATATATATATATATATATATATATATATATATATATACTTTTTGGAAAACAAAGAAAAGAAAATGAATTTTTTCTTCTATTTTTCCATTTGAGAATTTTTATGACTATTTTAATATTTAATAGGAAATTCCAATGTGCTGAATGAAATTGATTCAAAAATAAGGAAGAATAAGGAAAGATTTATTTAACACATTGCCTAAGCACGATCACTATCTGACCAATCAGAATCGTTCTAATAATTTAACGCTTTGGCATTGGCTATGCACTGGCCAATCAGATCGTTTGGATCATATAGGGAGTACCGAAAGGACATAAATTTTTTTTTTTAATGTGTTTTAAACATTATATCAAGAGAAAGGGGTGGGGGGGGGGGGGTTGAAAATGAAAATTCTAGCCCTTTCGACCAAACCCAACCAAATTTTGTATACATATTCTGTGGTCCCCCAGAATGCTAGAAATTCATTATATGCATTATATATATATATATATATATATATATATTTCGGAATTTGAGCTCATTATCAGGAGCTAACATAGAAATATATATATACTCGTATATCGAGATAAAACTCAAAAATATATATTTGTTTTATTTTGTGATACCTACCTTGAAATTTTACTTCTATTAAGAACTTAATTGATCTGGAACAAAAATCATCTAAAAAGAGCATATACTAACCGAACAAACCCATTCGCCAATTCGTTTATCTCTATGACGTCTAGAGACTGGAACTCTCTTCCCCTGACAGTCTTCCTACCAAAATATAACCTTCCGTCTTTCAAGACCCGCATCCACAGAAACCTTCGACTTCAATCTCTAAATCTCTTCATTTTCATCATGCAAGGGTCCACATCGGACTACAGAGGTTGTACCTTTTTGGTGCAACTTCTTCTTGTATCAATAAAATTTAAAATTATAAAAAAAAAAAAAAAAAAACATAAACAAAGCAAAAACGTAAACATCTAAAAGAATTCTGCAAACAATCAACAATTCATGTCATCTCTCCAAGTGTAAACATCTAATACTTGCAAAATTCTTCTATTTATTACTAAAATGAAATTTAAATTTGAATACATAACCATTACCATGTCTGTTTAGAATTTTGAAGATTATGGGATGACTATTCTGGGAGGGAAATTATAAAAACAATCATTTTCCAACAGCAATAAACCTATATGAAAAAGCACGAGAGTGACCTCTTCTATTTTTAAAAATTTTTAAGATTTTCTTAAGACACTTATGGAGTTATTCAGTGTCCACCGAAAATGGTAAGTAACGAAAAAGTAAAGAAAATTTTTTGAAAAATGTTTTTTGGAACATTTTCAATTTTTTTTTTAAATATAAAATACTAGGTAGGTTTCACATAAAAAATGCCCTTTGTGAACTCCTGAAGATGGGCTTATACGCCGAAATATATATTGAGTCGTTCTAAACAAGCATCCGAACTTTTATTTATGTGAAACCTACCTAGTATTTTTTATTTAAAATTTTTTTTTGAAAAAGTTCCAAAAAAACATATTTCAAAAAATTTTCTTTACTTTATTTAACATGTTTCACCAAGAACCTACACCATTCTCCCTTAACCCTTTATTTACAATGCTGTTCAATAATTGTTTGTTTGTTTTTTACACGCTTTATATATTTTTTTTTTTTGGATGGGGGAATCTTCCAAAGACCTAGTGAGGGATTTTTACCCCCTAAACCTAACTCATCCTTTCAGCCTTGTTCATTCCCACGCTTATATGGTATGGGTTCCCTCCAGCTTATATGGTAGCTCTTCCTCGTTGGTCCGCTGCAGATGGCTAATAATGTTGACCTTTACGCTTTATATTAGCTTCACCTGTATGTAGGTACCTATCTATGTATCAATGTGACTTTTGTTCTGTTAAATTCCCCAAACATTTTTTCTATAAAAATAATTGTTTACTCAATTTAAATGAAATTATATAAAATAATCATTTCATTCTTTTAAATTCCCCAAACTTTTCTCTATAAAAATAATTAAGACTTAAAAGTCAAAAATTAAATTATATTTAAAAAAAACTAAATAAGACGCTTTTGTCAGTAATGCAATAAAAAGTACATAATAATGTAATAATCAAAAAGCGTGGGGCACTTTGTCGAAATTAATTAAAAATACATGCTTCTTTCTGCGGTCCACACTTTTTGATTATTACATTATTATGTACTTTTTAGTGGATTACTGACAAAAGCGTGTTTTTTAGTTTTTTTAAAATACAATCTATTTATAAAATGGAAATATCCTTGGTGTAATAGCAAAATATAATAACAACATAACAAAAACACTTATAGAGGAAAAATGAATGGGTCTGTTGTCCATATAGTACTCTCGTTCTAGAAGTCGAATTCAGGTATTAATGTCAAGATATATAGAAGAGATTGGTGTTTCTAGTAGTCCAAGAGCTGGTGACACATTTTGACTACGGATTTGACCCAACTAGAAATAATGCGTAATAGTACCGTCTATGATAGTTGTACAGGGAATGGCCAGTCTGGCTGGCTGTAGCAGGTGGACCAGGTACTGTGCATGGTGTGAGTGCGGTAAAAAATACATGTGTTAAAAAATATTTTTGACCCACAATGAAATTATATATTGACTATAAATTATAATTTTTATAATTTCATTGTGGGTCAAAAATATTTTTTAACACATATGCATTTTTTACCGCACTCACACCATGCGCAGTACCTGGTCCACCTGCTAGCCAGCCAGCCAGACTGGACATTCCCTGTACAACTATCATATGTTATTGATCGGATCTTCTATCTCTTTACATTTTGATTGATTACGTCACGATTTTCTTGCAAATCTATATTCTGAGTGTCAATACCGAAATCAGAAGATTCTCTATTGTCTTGAACGCGAGCCTTAGGCGATAACAGTAGATCCGACAGCGCAATGACGCACTGAATTGTTTAAAGTGGTGTCTATAGCCAAGCGGGCCTTCACACGCACTCGCAACCAGCGCATACATACTCTGGTATCGTATGTGACCCTGAAGAACCACGAATGGTATCAATCAAGGTATAGGTGTATACACAGAGGTATACGTGAAATATAGCGGGCGTATATTCCACCCTCGCGAGTGTTGAAGCTATCAACAGCTGGCGAGTTAACAACAGCTATCTAGACAAAACCCTGTGCCACCACGAGTCCAACCTCAGTCGAATGGAGCTAGGAACTTTCGTCCCTAGGGCTTTCTCCATTCCCCATGGCACCATTAGTTTTCAACAACCTTTGGTATGGTTGTTCGAGGTTTCTCTTGCACATGACTTTCCATGCTCCACCTCTTCAGATTCGGACTCTCTTCCCACAGTCCCAGTACGTGATCGACTGTATGTGCGGTTGGTTTACCTGATGTGATTGCAACATCACATACACCTGACAAACCGCTTGCAAATCGTCCAAGCCGGCTCACACCTGCTGCAAACAGCCAAGTAGACGAATGCTTCGTTTTTACATAATCAGAAGCATTGTTCGCCAAGCAAGCTCCGAAACGATGGTAGTCAAGCGCTCACAAAGCGTCCAATGCGGTTCACGCCCGCTGTAAAAACAACCAGTAGGATTTGAAGATTCAAAATCTTCAGCCCAGGTCCGCGACCGGTTGTCGTTTGGCAAACGACTCGCCTTAGGCGATAACAATCCAAAAGGAAAAATCGAAATCGTCATTACTCACATTGTCCTTAATAATAGCTTTTTCTGCAATATCATGGCTAACAGATATGGCCGATGTGATGCTGCTGCTGCTACTAGCTAAGCTGTGTTCAGGCATAGTAATATCAATTACAATAGGTTCCGCAGTTACGTTGGTTAGAGGTTTTAGTCGAATATTATATTTTATTTATTTAAAAAAATATACAACATCAAAACTAAATACACCCAAAAACATATATTTTGTGGGAGAACAAGAATCCGGCGCCAAACACCAATACAAAATAGCGGTGACGCTGGAGTTAGTCGTGAAATTTGAATTGTTTGGATTTAGCAGTTTTACTCATCACACTTTTTCTACAACTTACGATCGTAATTTTAAGTAGCAGTTTTATTTGGATGATGCTGCATCTCTTTTTCTTTCGAACGGTATTAATATCTCATAAAAAATGGATTTAGCAGGTTTACTCTCTAAGCCGAAGATATTTATTAGTTCAGTTTAGTAATTAACATTTTTAAGTGCTAATTGATTTAAAATCAAAAATCAAAATCCTGAAGGAAAAGAACTCAAAGATTGTTAATTTATGCCATTTTTGCTCCTTTGTCATAGTGGATATCATTATTCTACATTATTAACTTTATTTTTTGATTAACAAATATCAGTAGAATTACTATATAGTTATCTACGGCCGGAGACAATTTTATTTCTTCAAATGTGACCCGTCTAGGCCAAAAGGGTGGACACCCCTTATCTAGATCTCAATTGATTAGATAAAAAAGAAAAAATGGGCAAGCCGACTGGCTCCCACATTTTTCCTTATAGAAATTCTCACAGGTTCGATTCTTTCTATATATTCGATCTAGGTTTGATTAGATAAAAAAATTACTTCTAAGTTTTTTGTGACGCTCACAGACCGTAGCCTACATTTTTACCAAACCTTTTATTTGAAAATTAGGTTTCTTTTAATTATCCTATAATGCCAGTGAACTATTTTTTTTATAATTTTTCTCCACATGTGATATTGTGAATTTTAAAGCAACCTTACGCTAAAAAATTTCATCCCATCGGGGGTAAATTATAGGAGCTAGGAGGCTGTGACAGACAAACAGACGGACATCATGAAGCATTCATTGTGAAAAGGAATTCGGAAAAGTCTCTAATTAAATATTTTGAATATTAAAGCGGAAGAATTAATTATTAGGATATGATGAATAAGTAATTAGACAAATTTTCAAATTTTCGATTTGACATTCGTAAATGTAATTTTAGTTTAATTTAAGCTGTTCAAGTGATTAGAAAAGAAAAATTCGAATGATCATCAATGAGATCACATCCTTCTAAAGTATTATTCACATTTTCTAAATCGATTTCCTCTGTCTTAAGTGAAAGTTCTAAGGACTGGAAGGATTGGTTAGTGCGGGTCGGGGTGAAACGCAAATAAAAGGAGCTGCTCTGTTGTTTGGATACACAGTTTCACAAACCATGGTGCAAATCGCCTGCTGGATAGGTTTGACAATTTTTGTCTTGATATACTGGTCAGGTTCCTTCGCTGTTGCCCTGAATGCGCCTTTGATGATCAGCCCTCGACGCCCTCCCAGTCGCATTCGGACAAATGGACCTCGGAGACATGGCTTTTCTGCACCTCCACTTCCTGGAGATTTCAACATCATCCCCGATGCCAGGGAAGAATACGACGACGACGTCGGGGATAGCAGTCCGACCGTGCAACTTCATCAGGGAACCATTTTCGGGTCTGTAACATCAAGCAAGTGGACTCGAAGACCCATCTACCAATTTCTTGGAATACCATATGCTAAACCTCCGATCGGCGATCTCCGATTCAAGGTATTCCTTCAATGTTTCTCACTTAAACGGTTCGATTCACTAGGTGGTTTTATTTAAAATCTTCACTTTTTGAAACAATTCACTTATTGAGACATCAATCAAAGTGGTTTTATAAAATGTAATCTTGACATTTCTTTTAAACTATACTGCCTGTCAATAAATTTAGTCACATAAAAACCAATGTCTAATAATAATTAAACTAACATAAGTGAATGTGTTGTTGGTTATAATGGTAAATCATTTATCAATTAAAGAGAGTTAAAGGTTTTTATGGTGGTTTACAGTTAAAAAAATAAGGAGGAGCCTCTGCTTGATGCAAATAAACATATATACCAATATTGAAAAAATTTTATTGGTTGTTTTATGTATAAATAAATAATAACATAAACATAATCTGTAGGCCCTTAGAGAGCTATAAATGGAATGGAAAGTGATCGGAAGTGGAGGGAGGGTCCAGGGGAGGCGTGAATAGGATTGTTGGGGTGGAGAATTATTTATCAGATGTAGGGGGAAGGGAGATTGCCCAGAGGCGAGAATAGGGTTGGTTGGGTGGATAGTGATTAGAGGTAGGGAGGAAAAGGATCCAGAGGGCGATGTTAAGGTTGGTGGGGTGGAGAGTGATTAGATGTATGGGGAGAGGTTAGGGTTGGTGGGTCGATAGTGATTGATTAGAGGTAGGGGAGGGAGAAAGATCCAGGGGGCGATGTTAAGGTTGGTAGGGTGAAGATTGGTTGGAAGTGTGGGGGTCCTGGGGACTAGTATATACATATTTTTTTTTATTTTTTTTTATGCAAGCGATTCCAAGAAGGGGCGCACCAGTAAAGATGCAGCCCCTATGAATCTCGAAAGACCCTTGCATTACCGAAGAGAAAGGAAAGTTGATTAAGTGAGAGGGTGGAGACGTAGGTGTTTATGCACTCGGGTTTTGAAGGTTTGAAGATTATAAGTGCTGGGAAAGATGGAGGCTGGAAGAGAGTTCCAGTTCCTTGAAGTCATGGGGATATACGTAATGGCGAATAAAGTGTCGAATTTGACCGCAAAAGAGTGTTGGGAGTCGCCAAAACGCGTGCTACGGGCGAAGCATGCTTTGAGGGGAATTACTGATTTTATCTCATCAGAGCACCTGCCGTGATAGTATCTATAGAAAAAGGAAAGGGCAGAGACATTTCTTCGATGAGATATCGAGTCGAGGGAGTCGGTGAGGGTAGAATCGTCAATTAGCCTGACGGCTCGTTTCTGAATTGCATCCAGGGTAGCAAGAGATATATGGTATATACAGGGCTGGCCACAGTGTGTGTGTGGGGGGAGGGGGAGCGGGGGCGTTAAGACGCAGAGTGCGTCTTTGAAATTTCTAAAAGGGGGGGGGAGGAATTGTTGTATTTTAGCATTATTTTCTAAAAATAAAACCGGTCAAATCTTATAACTCCAACAAAAGGTAATAAAAAGCTCGTCTAATGCTTTAGAACCGAATAAAATGGGGGGGGGGGGGGGGTTACATTTTATGAAAGTGGGGTTACTTTTCATAAAACTGGGGGGGGGGCCCTCCTGATATAAATATAATAATATAATAGGATAACCTAATTGATTTCTCCTTTTGAATAATGTGATCTGCTACTCTCCGAACTATAAATCTTTTCATTTAAAAAATAAAGTTAATGTTTAAAAACTTAATATATTTCCTGAATTTGCCCATCTTTAGGAGTTTGAATTACATTAGACTAATCTACACCCCAAAATCATTTATTAATATTCTTAATTGTATTATTTTAATTGATAATTATGTACAATAATTAAACTCAAGATTCTTAAGTGATATGAAACAAAATCAGTGTCTTTTTCAATTTGTTAATTTAATATGATTTCATTATGATTATTTTTTAAAGGCTCCCGTACCCGCAGACTCATGGAATGGATTTTTAGATGCAAGGAATTTCGGAAAATCATGTCCTGGTTCTCTTGGCCCGCAAACGTCGCACGATTTAGACTATTTAGAGTATAAACGATTGGATTACATGGACACTGGCGAAGATTGCCTTTCCATCAACGTCTACACGCCATCGGTAAATAAAAATGTTATTCTCGAAGAGTGTCTCAAAATATTTGAATTTTTATTCTGTTTTTCATTTTAAATAGAAAATTAATTACTCGTCCTGGTAATTAGAGAAATGAAATAGAAATAAATGAAGAGTTATCTCAAAAAATATATCTTAAAAATTATATTATATTTACGTTTTCGTTTAACGCTTTTTAATGTGTTGTTGATGGATTCACTATCGAAAACATTTTACTTTATCATACAGGGTATGGTGAATTATTGAAATCGTGCATGAAAAAAGTGTTTTTTTTCTTCTTTTTTTCGAAATATCTCAAAAACAAATGAAACTATTTTAATTAAAATAAACTGCAACGGATCGTTGCTAAACTTTATCCAAATTCATTTGAAATATTAATATGTTTTGCTGGCTTGGTGTGTACTGGATATATTAATTATTTATCCTTTAACAATAAAAAAATAATATGTTTATTCCTTTATTATTAATCAGATATCACTTGCAATTTGCAGTTCATGTTGACTTTAATTCAAAAATAATGATCGATTCTCATTTAATAGTCGAGGAATAACCATTCTACATTGGATTTTTGACGTTTCGGTTATTATTAGTAACCATTGCTGAAGACATGGAGGAATCGACTTAAAATCAAAAATAGCCATCGATTCTCATCTAATACTCGAGGAATAACAATTCTACATTAGATTTTTGACGCTTCGATTATTATTGGTACCATTGCTGAAGACATGGAGGAAACGGCTTAAAATCAAAAATAACGATCAATTCTTATCTAATACTAGAGGAATAACCTTATTGCATTCCGTTTTTGATGTTTTGACTATTAATAGCAACCTCTACTGAAAACGTGGAAGAATCGACTTAAAATCAAAAAGACTAAATTCTTTTTTGGTAAACAACTCAAGTTTGACTCAAAGGGATATTAAATTTCATCAAAATTGCTTAAGTCATTTTAAAGATATTTAGAAAAAACTAAAAAAGTACTGAAATAAATAATGTTGTATAATACTAATGTTTGTGGGCCGATATGTACCAAAAACTAATCAGCGCTTCATTTTGTTAAAATGATGGTAGGTTTTCAATTTCATTTCAATCGGTGCAAAGGTGTGGAAAAAATCGTGGACGAAAAAAACGATAACATCCATCCATCCATCCATCCGCACGCACTTCCAAAAAAAAATGGCACTTTTTGGCCTCTCGACGAGATTCCAGGTAACTTTTGGCAAAACCGCCACGTGCTAAAATTCAATCTCATTGAATACTTCAATTTGTGACCTTAATTGAGTCCATGGGTTCCGTAGTCTTTACCTGAGGAGCCGTTGAAGTCGCGCTTGCCGCGCGACCGATTGCAATACTTTCTCCCATGCTTCGCATTGGATAAAGTAAAAATTGAGCGAAACCATGGCATTTCGATCTACAAAAAAGCTCTAATAAGTGTACAAATATAATTTTGTGTAGTGTACAAATATAATTTTTTTGAGATAATAATTGTTTTGTAAAAATGTCTGTTAGTTAGTCTGTCTGGTTGTCCGGTTGTCTGGTTGTCTGTTAGTCTGTGCGTTACCAAATTTTTGTGGAAGAGCTAGCTCAAAAACTAGTTTGAATATCGAAACCAAATTTCAAACGTAGTTTTGGTCCATTGAGATTAAGAGCTGATACATATCGACCTAAAATTAAGGGAGGTGGAGGGAGATTAAAAATTAAAAATCTAGGCCATTTGAGCAAACTCAACCAAATTTTGTATACATAATCAGTGGACCCCCAGAAGTCTAAAAAAGCAAAAACTAACCTCCCAAAATGGGGGGGGGTCAACAAATGTAAATATTGACCATTTACCAAACTCAACCAAATTTTGTATACATAATCAGTGGACCCCCAGAAGTCTAAAAATGGAAAAACTAACCGCCAAAATGGGGGTGGGGGTGGGGGGGGTGTATGCTCAAAGAATGAAAATCTAGGCTCTTGTACCAAACTCAACCAAATTTTGTATACATAATCAGTGGGCCCCCAGGAGTCTAAAAATGTAAAAACTAACCCCCCTACATGAATATACATATATATACAACCTGGCCCTACTCCTTATATTTAATATTTAATAAAATTATTTATAATCATGTAGGGGAGGGGGCGGTTAATTTTTGCATTTTTAGACTTCTGGGTGTCCACTGATTATGTATACAAAATTTGGTTGAGTTTGGTACAATGGCCAAGATTTTCATTTTTTACCTTACACCCCCCCTCCCTTTTGGGCGGTTAATTTTTGCATTTTTAGACTTTTGGGGTCCCAATGATTATGTATACAAAATTTCGTTGAGTTTGGTAAATGGCCAAGATTTTCATTATTTGACTCTACACCCCACGCCCACCCCCACCCCATTCTGGGCGGTTAGTTTTTGCATTTTTAGATTTCTGGGGTCCCACTGATTGTGTATACAAAATTTGGTTGAGTTTGCTCAAATGGCCTAGATTTTTAATTTTTAACCCCCTTAATTTTGGGTCGATATGCACCAAAATCTAATCAGCTCTTAATCTCAATGAAGCAAAACTACGTGAGAAATTTGGTTTCGATATACCGACTATTTTTTGAGCTAGCTCGTCCATAAAAGTTTGGTAACGCACAGGCTAACTAACAGACAGACTAACAGACATTTTGACAAAACAATTATTATCTCGAAAAATATAATTTTTTCGATGACTACTTATTAAAGCTTTTTTGAAGAGCGAAATGCCGAGGTTTGGCTCAATTTTTTTAATCCAAATAGTTTAAGTCGTTTTTGAGATATTTCGAAAAAAAGAAAGAAAAAAAACACTTTTTTCATGCACGATTACAATACTTGACCATACCCTGTATGGTAAAGTAAAAATATAATTTTTTCGACGTTGACTGAAATGCCATGGTTTCGTTTAATGTTTTTAATCAAAATAGTTTCAGCTGTTTTTGAGATATTTCGAAAAATATGCAATAAACCCACTTTTTCATGCACGATTACAATACTTGACCATACCCTGTATGGTAAAGTAAAAAAAACGTTACTCTATCTAATGAATATAGAGCAACACTAAAGAAATAAATATTTTGAATATAGACAATGATAGAAGTGGTGATGAAATTAAAATTACATACATAATTCTTTCCTAAATGAAAAAGTAGAATTTCGCAATCAAGTTATAACTAAAAAACTATTTTTCTTTTGCATTAGTTTGTCAAATTTACAAAATTTAAATCTTAAAGAAAATCAAGTTTTGATTTCATTTTGTTTTTATTAATTTTGTATTTTTGTTTGATTTTATGGATGTAGCTGTCCGAAGACTCCGGTTTGACTGTTATGGTCTTCCTTCATGGTGGCTTATTTACTAAACAATCTCCTCGGGACTTCAAACCTCCCTGCTTCTGGAACGTGATGTAGTTCTTGTAGTTCCTCAATATCGTCTTGGTCCTTTTGGATTTTTAGCTGCCGGTGTGGATTCTGCTCCTGGAAATGCTGGAATACTTGATATGCTACTTGCTCTTCGTTGGGTTCGCAATAATATTGTCGCTTTTGGAGGAAATCCCGGAAGAGTGACCCTCTGGGGCCATAGTTCCGGGGCCGGTGCAGCAGCATTAATGCTTTTCAGCCCTCTTGTTGAGCCAGGTATAATTCGCATTCTTTAATATTGTCATCAAACGATTTTTTAAAATTTCCTTTAAAATCTCGAAAAGAGCTATAATTAATTTAAATATCTATCTATCTATTATCTAGTATCTATTATTTTACTACATATAAAGTGCTTAAAAATGGATGTGTTACTAGGTAGAGTTCGCAACGATTAGACATATGGGTCAAAATCCAAAACTTTTATTTTTTTAAATATTTTCATAGATAAATTTTAAATAAAATATAATTAAAATAAAATTAATTAAAAATAAAATTTTTTAAATTGATATCTATTATTTTTCTTCAAAAAACTAAAATTTACAATATATATTTTATGAGCGTGAAGCTAGCCACCCAATGGCACATTGTCACATTTAACCTTTAATTTAAATATCTACTCTTATTAAACGAGCAAAAATTGTTTGTTTATATATATGGTATTTATTTGTATAAGTATTAATTTTTTTGTATATTTTTTTTTATTTTGAAAACGGCTCAAACGATTTTGATGAAATTCACACACAGTTGACAATTCGATCTGTCACAGTTCGGCTAAATTATTTTTGATGGGATTTTTGTTAATTGAAATAATTATTCAACTGTTCAAAAATTGTATATATATATATATATATACGGTATTTATTTATAAACTTATATATAATTGTATATTTTTTTTAATTAAGAAACGGCTCTTTTTCATTTTTTTCAAAATTTAACCCGTGAACCCAAATGAAATTTTTATTATTTATGGTGAATGTCAACCCAACCAACCAAAATGCGTGAAGATCTACAAAATTTTTAATCCTTCACCCGGATTCGCGGGGTCCTAAGAGTTAAGGGAATAGGAGAGAGCCAAGAGGACATGTATAGGGTTGGCGGAGTGAATGATGATCTGAGGTGGGTCTAAGGGGAAGGATAGGGGTCAGTGGGATGGGTAGGGATTATAGGAGGCTAGAAAGAGACCCACCTGCGAGGCGCTAGGCTCCTCTAATCCCCATCTATCCCCTTGACCACTATCCTTCCCCTAGACCCACCTCAGATCATCATTCAGTCCGCCAACCCTATACATGTACTCTTGACTCTCTCCTCTTCTCCTAACTCTCATCATCCTCAGAACCCCGTGAATCCGGGTGGAGGATTACAATTTGTAGACCTCCACCCATTAAAAAGTACATATATCAATAGAAAAAGGGGTGTGGCTTGGGTCCAGGGGGTGGGAGTGGGGGTGATTGTCCAGGGGTGGGGTCCAGAGGTGTTGCGGAGAGGGTTGGTGGGGTAGATAGGGCGCAGGTCCAGTGGGCGAGGCCTTTTGGCTAGAAATAGGCCCGCCGAAGGCGGGCACCAAGGGGAAAAGCCAGCAGAATGCCCACCGAAGGCGGGCTTCGCAGCTGGTACTTATTATAATCGGCTTGCGCGACGACCGACGCCGACGTGATTTTTTTAATTTTAAAACCCACTAATAGTTCATAAGAAATAAAATTTATGGAAATTAGTAATTTTAAATTATTATTTTAAAACACACTAATAGTTTGACAATCATGACAAATAATTTTTTTTTAAAAATAGGAAATTTAAATTATTATTTTTCAAACCCACTACGGAGTCCAGGGGGCCCCTTGGCCAGCAAGATGCCCCCCAACTAAAACTTTTCAATTCAACGTGATTCCGGAGGTGACCAAATATACCTATAAGATAAAACTACAAACTTAAAATTTAAATATTTTTTGAAAATAAGAAATCTTTTGTACTATTTTGAACAATCTTTGGTTATCAAAAACTAACTACAAGCAAAATTTCAAGATTCATGCTCTAATAGTTTAAAAAGCTCGACTGAGGAAACATGAAAAATCTCCTCAAAAGTACTCTTATTTTTTTTTTATTATTTTTTAGATTAATTTCAGTACGGAAGCCAAAAAAATAGTTGTAATCACCTCGAGTGCTGAAGAAAAAAAATCTCCTTTATTCAGGGCAGCTGCGTGCGGATATGCAGATTGTGCCCCGCACACGGGCGCTTCATCGAAGGGCCGCCATGTTGCCACGATAATTTCTATACTATTGATATGTTAATGCTAAGGTGTCATTAAACATCCGATATCATAAAAATTAATAAATCAAGACAGAGATAAGATTTAGTAACTAAATAAAAACCTCACGATATATTATATAAGTTAAAGTTTAATGAATACAGTTTTAATTATATATATTTAAGTTAATTTGAAAATGTATAAAATTTCATGAAAATAGCTTAGTGTGAATTAATTACAATCGAGGGATGAATCGCGAGTAGAATTAGCTGTACACGTCTTCGGAATTATGTGAAATTATTTTGGAATTCATTCGATAATGCCCCTTCATCTATTGTCTTCTACTTGGAAATGAAAGTTGAAGTGGAAGTAGGTGTACACGATATTAGGTCGCGGTTCACCCCTCGATTACAATAATCATGGCTTAAAGCTGTTTGGTATATTTCCTCTTGAAGAGATTATGATAATTTGATTTCTAAATGATATATTTTGTCTAGGATTGTTTAATCGATTGATTCTCCAATCGGGATCTGCCCTTAGTCCATGGATTATAGACAAAAACCCTGTCCATGCAGCCCGAGGAATTGCTCGATTTGCCAACTGTACAAGGTCGACTATTGAGAAAGAAATCGCGTGTCTAAAAAAGATTTCCTATATTGATATTATGAAGGCTCACTCGATGATGCTGGTGAGAATTATTTTCTATCTCAGGAATTCAGTTTTGTGTGATCTGTGATTTCTAATCGCTGTTTAAAATGTAGATGAGTGCTAAATTAAGCGGAAATACGGTTTTCGGTGCATCTATACCTGTAATCCAGACTGCCGGCAGCCAACGATTCTTAACCGAAGATCCGACCAAAATGTTCATCCGAGGGCAGTTTCAGAGAATGTCGATCCTCTCAGGAGTTGTCGCCCAGGAGGGAAGCTTCATGGTTGGAGGTTCGAATACAAAAACTTTTCAATTACTGTCATCGAACTTTTCTCAAAGTGAAATTAATTCTTGAATTACATGCTATATAAGAATTAGATATAAATAAAATTGCCTTTTTATTAAAAATCTTCTCAACAGAAATATTGATAAAAATTAATTATTTTAGCAAACATATAATTTTTATTTTTCCTAAGGTAATACAGGGGTCAGATTTTGCAGATGTTTATAAATTAATCTTTCACAATGGTTGTTTTTTTAAAAAAATCTCATTTTATCTGTGTCTGGCATTGTCGTAGTTAGGGAGTTTTCCTAGGTGTGTGGGGGGGGGGGGGGGGGGGAAGCCGCCCAGCTGATTAGCCACCACAACGTTTCAATTTCGTAATTCGATTAAAGATCAAATAACTTTTTAGTAGAACTGATAAATTTTGGAAGTAACGAAATAATTTAATGAAATACATAAGTAATGACTAGTAATAATGGAGTTTCTATTTTTCTAAGAAGGGTAATGAGTTTTGTAGGTGGACACTGTCCCCATTTCTCCACTTCTACGCCTATGGTGTCTGGTCGAATTCCATATTCGAACCTTAAGAATTTTAAATTGGAATTTCCTATTTCCTATTTATAGTTGACGAATAAGATCTGATTAGATTTTAGTTAATTTCTATTCTCGCAAAAACTTAACGTTTAACCTTGGTATTTTTGTAAAAAATTAAAACTAATGTTTAATTTTACTTAGGGAAAGTGGTGTAGGTTTTAGGTGAAACATGATATTAATTAATAAAGTAAAGGGTAACGAAATATATTGAGTTTGTATAAACCTCTTTGAGTTTTATTTCATTCACTGTGAAACTACACACCCTTTACTTTATTAACTAATGTTTAAAGTAAATTTATCTAAAAACAAAAAACTATGCTTTCATAGAAACGCCACTAAAAGGATAAATGTCATTCCATCTTAGAGCCATCTCGACAGGATGATAGTCCGTGGCGTGGATGGTCTACGAATTCTTCTCCGTACGGCTATAGAAGAAAGCGGGTTCGAATTCTGTTGGGTGCTCAATTTCATTCTTCTTTTTCAAACATAATAAATAATTTCTAGATCTGTAGAATTAACAGTTTAGAAATTATTGAATAAATTATTTAACTTTCGCATTTCATTTAATTAAAAATAGGCAATATCTTTGAAAATTTCATTTTTACATTATTTACTACCAGGTGTATGCATATGAAATGACCCTTTTACGATAGATGGCCGTATAGGTTATTTTTATTTTGAACAAACCATAACCTTATTATTTTTTCATTGCTTTGGCATCTGTCAACAACGTTCAGTGTTGAGAATTTGATTTGCACTACAACAACATAACATTTTTTCGTCTTAAAAATGTCGAATTTTGTGCCTACAGCATACGATATGCGGACAACATTAAATTTTTTGTTATCATTTAAAGAAAAACGAGGCAGAAACTCAACGAAATCTTGAAGAAGCTTATGGTAGTCATGCTCTATCATATGCAACATGCAAAATATGGTTTCAACGATGACGATGGCATGACGATTACGATGGGACCAGAAAGTCGTCTATCATGAGCTATTGAAACTGGCTGAAACTGTAAATTCTAAACGCTACCAACAACAATTAATTGATTTGAACCGAGCGATGCAGGAAAAAAAGGCCAGAATATCAAAAAAGGCAACATAAAGTGATTTTCCTTCATGACAATGCTACTTCACATAAAGAAAAAACGGTTCACGATACGCTGGAAGCACTCAACTGGAAATTGCTACCCCATGCGGCTTACTCACCAGACCTGGCTCCTTCCTACTACCACCTGTTTTCGTCGATGGGCCACGAACTTAAAGAGCAACACTTAATAACTTACGAAAAAGTCGAAAAATGGGTCAATGAATGGTTTTCTTCCAAAGACCAGGAAGGGGATTCACCAATTGCCAGAAAGGTGGTCAAAATGTGTAGAAAGTGATGGAGAGTACTTTGAATAAAATATTTTTCTCTTTCCTATTTAAAAAGTGTTTTATTTTCATAAAAAAGGCCCATTTCATATGCATACACCTGGTATATAGGTACATTTTTTGGAGACCTTGATTATAACATGCCTTTAATCATATTCGAAATTTTTTGAAAATACTCACTATAGCAAGCAAATGAAGTAAATAGGTACTATTTCAAATGTAAATTGTGTGCTACTTAACTATTAGTCAAAATCTCTTGATTCAAGATTTAATGAATAGTCGTCAAATGGTCTATCAGTCTAGATATAGAAAATCAATTAGGAGAGTTATTAAAAAACCACATTTTTGTACTCAAAGAGTTACTCAGTAAAGGTTGAATCTGAAAAATCTCGACATCGATATTTTCGGGAGTACAATATAATAATACATTGCAATATACATGTTATGTTGTAATGAAAACAAAATTATATAAATTATAAATATACAAGGGTTCGGGTATGATAAAGTCAAATGGTATTCACTAGAAGCGCCATCTTATTTTTCTCCTAATAGATAATATAAACTATCTATAAAAATATTCAGATGAACTTTTATATCATATTCAAATCTTTAATTTTTGTTACAGATATTTATCAGTTTTTGCAAAGGATTCATGTTCAATTCACTGACTCCTTTGTGAAACATAATTTTACAAAAATGATCGTCAAAATGGGAGGTATACCGTACATCGAATATTTGTTTAATATAATTCTATATCGTATCAGAAATGAATGAATTTCTCTTTGTATTTCTTTAAGGCCTGGAAGATACAAGCGGAGGACTTGTGCAGTTACTCGAGGAAAGATTTTTCACCCCATCTGTGATTGGCAACTTCACCCTTATGACTGAAGGATTGATCGATGTATTGATATTATTTATTTATTTTATTTTATTAAAATAATATTTATTATAATGAAATGAGTATCTATTTGAGAAAGAAAGATTGAATTTTTTCTCAAAATTAACTTGTGTTATGAAATCAATTAATTTTACTAACATGAATTTAGGTCATTTATCAAAGATTTTAATAGATATGTTTATATTGCATGTAGGAGGGTCATGTCCCCTCGGGAGTCGAACCCAAGCACTAGTACGCTTTCTGGGCAACTAGTCCAGACCCTTGAGACCATCACCTCCAAACATGCAACATATAACGAAAGCCAAAAATTTTCACTCCATTCAATTCGAATGGAATAGTAAAAATTACTGCTTAACTGAAATAAATATTTAGCATTGGACCAATGCAGAGGCAAATTTTTGTATTTTTTTTTTTTTAATGCATTCGAATGCAAGAAGGGGCGCACCAGTAAAGAAGCCCCTATGGATCTCGAAAGGCCCTTGCATTACCGAAGAAAAGGAAAAGTTGATTAAGTGAGAGGGTGGAGACGTAGGTGTTTATGCACTCGGGTTTTGAAGGTTTGAAGATTATAAGTGCTGGGAAAGATGGAGGCTGGGAGAGAGTTTCAGTTCCTTGAAGTCATGGGGATATATGTATTGGCGAATGAAGTGGTCCGGCACTTTTCTAATTTGACCGCGAAAGAGTGTTGGGAGTCGGCAAAACGCGTGCTACGCGCAAAGCATGCTTTGGGGGGATTATTGATTTTATCTCATCAGAGCACCTGCCGTGATAGTATCTATAGAAAAGGGAAAGGGCAGAGACATTTCTTCGATGAGCTAGCGAGTCGAGGGAGTCGGTGAGGGTAGAATCGTCAATTAGCCTGACGGCTCGTTTCTGAATTGCATCTAGGGTAGCAAGAGAATATTTAGAGGCTCCTCTCCATAGATGAGAGCCGTATTCGAGACAGGGGAGGATTTGGGCCTTGTAGATGGTGAGAAGATGTGGGGGCTTGAAAAATCGCTTGGAACTGAATAAGTAGACAATCTTCCTTGCTGCAGATTTCGCCACAGAGGTGATGTGTTCATTCCAAGACAAGTCAGATGCGACAGATAGGCTGTCACACATTTTCAGGGTATTCGAATCGAAGTGAATATCAGGGAAATTTTTGTTTTCACGCCTAGAAATTAGACAACATTGAGTCTTGTTTGCATTAAAGTTAACTAAATTTTGAGAGCCCCATTTATTCAGTTTGTCTAGGTCGAGTGTGATTGAGGAGGCAACATTGATTCGATTATTCGGGAGTGAGGGTTTGCCGTGCAGAGTGCTATCGTCGGCGTAACAATGAGTGGGGTTTGACGTTCGATCGAAAAGGTCGTTTATATAAATTAGGAAGAGTGTGGGGGAGATTACAGAGGCTTGAGGAACACCAGCGTTTGTGGAGAACGATTCAGATGATATTCCATCCACCACAACTTTGATACTACGGTTTGTCAGAAAGCTTTCTATCCATTTGTGAAGTGTTGGTGTGAATCCAAAGGCTGTCAGTTTGGCAAGAAGATTTTTGTGCCAAACTTAGTTAAAAGCTTTTGAGATATCTAGGGCTACAGCGAGGGTTTCTTTTCCGGTTTCTAGTGTTTTGTTCCAAGTGTGGGTGACATAGGTTACGGTTATGAAATGAGTATCTATTTGAGAAAGAAAGATTGAATTTTTTCTCAAAATCAACTTGTGATATGAAATCAATTAATTTTACGAACATGAATTTAAGTCATTTATCAAAGATTTTAATAGATATGTTTATATTTCATGTAGGAGGGTGCATGTCCCCTCGGTAGTCGAACCCAAGTTAATAGTACGCTTTCCGGACAACTAGTCCAGACCCTTGAGACCCTCCTACATCCAATATAAACATATTTATTAAAATCTTTGATAAATGACCTAAATTCATGTTCGTAAAATTGATTGATTTCATATCACAAGTTGATTTTGAGAAAAATTCAATCTTTCTTTCTCAAATAGATACTCATTTCATTACAAAAATTTGCCTCTGCTTTGACCTGATGCTCAATCTTTATTTCAGTTAAGCAGTAATTTTACTATTCCAATAGAATTGAATGGAGTGAAAATTTTTGGCTTTCGTTATATGTTGCATGTTTGGAGGTGATGGTCTCAAGGGTCTGGACTAGTTGCCCGGAAAGCGTACTAATGCTTGGGTTCGACTCCCGAGGGGACATGACCCTCCTACATGCAATATAAACATATCTATTAAAATCTTTGATAAATGACCTAAATTCATGTTCGTAAAATATTTATTATATTTATGTTTATTATCATTAATACTGATTGTGATATTTTTTAATCTTCAAATTAAGTTATACCTTTGAATGACTTTAGGACAAAAATGTGATTTTGCTTAATTTTTATTACTAGTGTGAATTAAAGATTTAAAAATGATACTTAGGTATATATGGGCGTCTTCTTTATCTTTAATACACATTTTTTTCAGAGATTGGCCACCAATAAGGCTTCGTTAAAAAAAATCTCCCCATTTCATAAAACTTTGATGCAACTGCTACATCGATTTTAACAGATTAGTGTGGTTAAATTGACTTGAGATATTATATATCTATGTATTAATCCTTCAAAATATCTTCAAAATCAAAATCTAAGATCCTATAAAAAAATTCGAAAATTTTAAATCATTTTCAATTTTCATCACAAACAGTGCAACCTGAAAAATTTCTCCAGCTCATTTACCTCAACACTAGAACTTCAACAAGCAGAAGACAAGTACAATTTGTAAATTTTTCATTTAAATCTCAAATTAAGCAAAATGACAGCTAATGAAAGGACTTTAAAGTCAACAAAGGTAAAAATTAAAAGTAAAATTTATTGAATGTTTTGAATTCTAGATTTCCAGCACTACCTTGATAAAATCTCCAGTTTTCACATTCACAAATGAGATGACGCGCTCGAGAAAATGCTATCTGTATTCTTTTAATTATGCTGGTCGATATTCTAAGATAGGCACAGATAGTAAAATTGCTTATCCGTTTTCTCCTGGTATAATCATCTTATAAAATATGTATATATATATTTCTTAAATTTAAATCACCCATATAAATTTACAATTTCAGGCATTGCTCATTCAGATGAACTTCTCTATCTATTTCCACATAAAAGAATGATTATGAATGAGGGAGGCTCGAATTTCAAAACAAATAGTCGATCTCTGGACGAGTTTTGCAGCAAATGGGTCAGTCCATAAAATTTAAACAAGAAAATGATATAAAGATTTTATTTTCTGCTTAGTATAAATATTTTTAAACTTTTCTAATTTTCAATGAAATATTATTTCAAAAAATTTCTTATTATTCACTCGATGAATCACTTATAAATATTTCTATTGTATTTAAACAATAGGTTCAAAGAATTTGCCTTAATCATCAATCTAGTATAAATATTCGGGTGGTTTCTGTTACTCAGTTAATAAAAATAGAGAATTCTTCGAAGATCTTTATTTTAATTGCTATAAATAATTAGTTTGAATGAGAGATTATATAAGCTGACGTGTTCTGATGTGGTCATCCACTTGACTTTACCATACAACCTGGCCCCTCACTTATATTTAATAAAATTATTTATTATCATGTAGGGGGGTTAGTTTTTGCTTTTTTAGACTCCTGGGACCCACTGATTATGTATACATGGTTGAGTTTGGTAAATGGTAAAGATTTTCATTTTTTGATCCTACACCCCACCCCCACCCCCATCCCATTTTGGGCGGTTAGATTTTGCATTTTTAAACTTCTGGGGGTCCACTGATTATGTATATAAAATTAGTTTGAGTTTGCTCAAACGACCTAGATTTTTAATTTTTAACCCCCCTCGACCCCCCTTAAATTTGGGTCGATATTGACCAAAATCTAATCAGCTCTTAATCTCAATGGACCAAAACTACGTGTAAAATTTGGTTTCGATATTCACACTAGTTTTTGAGCTAGCTTGTACACAAATTTGGTAACGCACAGACTAACTAACTAACAGACATTTTGACAAAACAATTATCATCTCGAAAAATATAATTTTTTCGATGTTCACTTATTAGAGCTTTTTTGTAGACCCAAATGCCATGGTTTTGCTCAATTTTTTTAATCGAAATAGTTTGAGCCATTTTTCAGATATTTTGAAAAAAAGAAGGAAAAAAACCACTTTTTTTCATGCACGATTACAATACTTGACCATATATTCTGTATGGTAAAGTAAAAATACGTATATATTAACATAACATAAGATTTAAGTTTCGAGGACTGTAAAATCTTGTTTTGACGCATCCATTTATATTTTTATATTTTTAAAAATGTTATAACCAAAAACTAAAATAGATGTGATTTTCTGTTTAGACGGCCGAAAGCATCTGGAGTATCTCGTTGGAATTCGGTCAGCACTGAACAAGGTCCATATCTGCGCATTGATAATGATATGAGAGAAAAAAACAATTTTCTCAATGAATACCATGTGACTGCCGTCGAAGGTTTACCAAAGCGCCCTTTATTTCAAATCGATTAGTCAATCTAGGTTTAGTATCTATCAATGGTAAAGGCCCTCCTCCATGCATTCTGTAAAGTCCTCAATCTATATTTATTTGTTTTAAATGCGAATCAAAAATGTAAATGTATATATTTTTTTTATTTTTAATTTTGTATAATAAATATTTATTAAAAAAAAGTTTTAAATTATAAGAATAAATCTAAGAATTTTTTCCCTGTCATCATGGCCGTATCAAGCCGCGGGAGGGGTGTTAGAACACCCCCTTCCGAAATGTTAACTTAAAGATCGAAATTTTACAGGATATAAATAAACGCCCAATAAAAAATTAACAAAAATAATACTCTAATAAAAAAAGCAATCTGGGAATCACGGAGGTCATGTCTCTTACTCCTAGGAGTAAATTCATACTCACCTAACCCCTCGGTGGGTAACTAACCCTCACGAAAAAATTTCTGGCTAGGCCATTGCCTGCCATGTAAATTAATAATAATATATCAATATGTGTAGTTCCAAAAATTATTACCAACAAATATCTGTATTGTTAAAAACATTTTGAAATTTTTTACCCTCTCCCCATTTTAGTATTCTAGGCTTCCACATTTAAGTGTACAAAATTTGGTTAGTTTTTGCATTTTTGGTACTCTACTCTTCCACAGATTAAGTTTAGAAAATTTTGTTCAGGTAGGATCAAAGGCTTATAATTTGCATTTTTGCCCCCCCCCCCCATTTTGGATGGTTGGTTTTTGCATTTCTAGTTTTCAAGAAGCCCACATAGCAAATGTACAAAATTTGGTTTATGTAGGCCTAAATGGTTAGAATTCGCATTTTTGCCCTCCTCTCCATTTTGGGTGGTTGGCTTTTGTATCACATTGTATTGTCCCGGGAACTAAATATGTATGAAACATTTCGATCGTAAAATAATAAATTGACAGGTTCTGATGTGGCCATCCACTTGACTTTACCATACGGATTATGTATACAAAATTTGGTTGAGTTTGCTCAAATGACCTAGATTATTAATTTTTAACCCTAGCCCCCTTAATTTTGGGTCGATATACACCAAAATCTAATCAGCTCTTAATCTCAATGCACCAAAACTACGTGTGAAATTTGGTTTCGATATTCACACTAGTTTTTGAACTAGCTCGACCACAAAAATTTGGTAACGCACGTACTAACAGAATAACAGACTAACAGACATTTTGACAAAACAATTATTATCTTGAAAAATATAATTATTTCGATGTTTACTTATTAGGGCTTTTTTGTAGACCGAAATGCCATGGTTTCGCTCAATTTTTTTGACCAAAATAGTTTCAGCTGTTTTTGAGATATTTGGAAAAAAAGAAGCAAAAAAACACTTTTTCCATCCACGATTACAATACTTGACCATACCTCGTATAGTAAAGTAAAAATTGAGTTAAAATTCAGAAACAAATTTGGAACCAGAAAAAAATCATTCGAACTTTGCAAGTTAAATCAATGCTTGTAATTACAAAGGAATTAAGCGCTTGTCGAAATTAGGGACATCAAAATAAGAAAATTAAATGTTAAAAAAAAAACCGACTTCAAAAAAATTAATGCAACAACTAAAATAATAAGAACTCAAAAATAAAATAAAATGCACTAAAAGGTATAAAATAATTCTCTAATTTTGTTACTGAGTGTCCTTTGTATATATATTTCTGAAGATGGGCTTACACCCCGAAATATATATTGAGTCGTGCTAAACAAGCATCTGATATTTTATTTATGTGAAACCTACCTAGTATTTTATATTTAAAATATTTTTCAAAAAATTTTCTTTACTTTGTTTAGTTGTAACTAAATTTGATAATTATTTTATAGCTTTTAGTGAATTTTATTTTATTTTTGGGTTCTTATTATTTTATTTGTTGCATTTAATTTTTTTGAAGTCGGTTTTTTTTTCTAAAAATTATTTTTATTTTTCTCTTTTTAGTGATGTTATTAATAGTGACTTAATATAATACATTGCATGGATCTCGTAAGAGAAAGGATGGGGCGAATGAATCAGAAAATGATAATAAAATTAAATTCTTAAATATAAAAATTCTCTAGAAACGTTTGCGGGTTTTAAATGAACGTTTTAAGATTGATTTTTTATAAAAGATTTTATTTATTAAAATTTCGATTATTTGCTCATAAGAATTGGATATTTACGTTAATTCGTCATTGATCATATCATCAGAACTTGACCAAATTAATATGGGATCACTCCTAAGGTATTCCCTTTCCAATAAAAAAAGAATCATCGAAATCGGTCCATAAACAAAGAAGTTATGCGTGAACATACATAACAAAAAAAGTCCAATACCAATGAAATTTATACGGGACCAATCTGCTACTATACTGAATCCAAGGCAAAAAAATCATCGAAATCGGTTCATATGGTAAAGAGAAATCAATGAACACACTTCATCAGAACTTGATCAACGTAATATGGGACTTCCCCTAAGGTACTCCCTTTCCAATAAAAGAAAAATCATTGAAATCGGTCCATAAACAAAGAAGTTATGCATGAATATACATAACAAAAAAAGGTCCAATACCTACCAATGAAAAAAAACGGGACCAATCGGGAACTAGACTGAACCCAATGCAAAAAAAATCATCGAAATCGGTCCACATGGTAAAAAGAAATAAATGTTCAAACACACAAAAAAAAAAAAACATTCCGTTGAATTGATAACCTCCTCTTTTTTCAAAGTCGGTTAATTGAAAAAAATACAAGTATACTTGTATTTTTACCTATATGTATTTAACGTTTATGCTTACTTTCTTCTTTTCTTTTTTTTTTTTTTTTTTAATGCAATCGAATGCAAGAAGGGGTGCACCAGTAAAGGTGTAGCCCCTATGGATCTCGAAAGACCCTTGCATTACCGAAGAGAAGGGAAAGTTGATTAAGTGAGAGGGTGTAGACGTAGGTGTCTATGCACCCTGGTTTTGAAGGTTTGAAGATCATAGGTGCTGGGAAAGATAGAGGCTGGAGAGAGTTCCAGTTCCTTGAAGTCATGGGGATATATGTATTCGCGAATGAAGTGGTCCGGCACTTTTCCAATTTGACCGCAAAGAGTGTTGGGAGTCGGCAAAACGTGTGCTGCGTGCAAAGTATGCTTTGGGGGGAATTATTGATTTTATCTCATCAGAGCACCTGCCGTGATAGTATCTATAGAAAAGGGAAAGGGCAGAGACATCTCTTCGATGAGCCAACGAGTCGAGGGAGTCGGTGAGGGTAGAATCGTCAATTAGCCTGACGGCTCGTTTCTGAATTGCATCAAGGGTAGCAAGAGGATATTTTGAGGCTCCTCTCCACAGATGAGAGCAGTATTCGAGATAGGGGCGGATTTGGGCCTTGTAGATGGTGAGAAGTTGTGGGGGTTTGTAAAATCGCTTGGACCTGAATAAGAAGCCAATCTTCCTTGCTGCAGATTTCGCCACAGAGGAGATGTGTTCATTCCAAGACATGGTCAGATGCGACAGAGACGCCCAACATGGATAGGCTGTCACACATTTTCAGGGTATTCGAATCGAAGTGAATATCAGGGAAATCTCTATTTTCGCGCCTAGAAATTAGACAACATTGAGTCTTATTTGAATTAAAGTTAACACTCTCTGTAAAATAAAAGGAAAAAAATACAAGCCTGTGCATATTATAATAAAATAATAAATAATTTCAATTAAAGGCTTTATTTAATAATATAATTATTTAGCTAATACTAATAGTATGAAAATAGCTTTTGCCTGTCCTCTGAGTCGTGTCGCTCAGTTAACCTATAATCGGAGTGGATGCTCAAGTGCTCATACTTGATAACGATCGCAGAATAAGTCGATCAAAACGTCGTAGTTATAGTGTATTATTTGTTGGCGTCCAATAAATAATTATAATTAATTAGGTATGTTTGATTTAAATAAAAATTCAAATTTTAATCTAATTAATCACAAAGATAAAAGCTTCAAACTACTGCAAACTCTAGAGTAAAATACTTTAAAATAGACTTTTACTAAAAACTTTATTTAGCCTTTTTTGTTGTCCCCAAGATACTTAATTAGGATATTAAATTTCATCAAAATTGGTTAAGTCATTTTCAAGATATTTAGAAAAAACTAAAAAAGTACCGAAATAAAGTACTAATGTTTGTAGGCCGATATGTACCAAAAACTAATCAGCCCTTCATTTTGTTAAAATAATGATAGGTTTTCAATTTCATTTCAATCAGTGCAATGGTGGGGAAAAAATGGTGGACGAAAAAATCCATCCGCACGCACTTCCAAATAAAAAATGGCACTTTTTGGCCTCTCGACGAGACCCCAGGAAATTTTTGGCAAAATCTTCACTTGCTAAAATTCAATCTAATTGAATACTACAATTTGTGACCTTAATTGAGTCCATGGGTTCCGTAGTCTTTACCTGAGGACCCTTTGAAGTCCCGCTTGGCGCGAAACCGATTACAATACTTTACCCATGCTTCGTATTGGATAAAGTAAAAAATATATCTAGTAGGTACCTACTTACCTATGCTTAAGATGGCAGGAGGTCCAGGAAATTAAATTTATTCGAAATCTTTATTTTTCTTATTGTATTTAAAAATGTCGAAAACATGGAGAAAAATGATTTTTGAAAATGATTCATTTTTCATTCTGTGTCTCTGAATTCAGAAACCCTCAATAACCCAACTACTAAAAGTTGTGGAAAGTTTGTTCTGGTGAATGTTACATTCGAGTTCTCTAGTCCAGTAAACTTTAGTCATAAAATGGATTAGTAATTGACGATATGAGTTTTTCAACTCTCAATTTCGAGTATGCAAATACAGGCTAGACATAATATAAACTCTCGATTTAGAGCTAAAATTATGGAATGATAGAGTACCTGTCAGGAGTTGAAATGACTTAAATTAAAATCATGAAAAAATTCCACAAATTCACTCATTTAAGCTTTATGAATTTGATTATTCAAGTATTTTAGAATTTATATGGTATGGGACCCTAGGTATGCGGTCCAACTCCGTACATTCTTACCGTAACTCACAACGCTCAAGTTCAAGCCAATAAATGCAAAAATATCTTTTGAAGAATCACTTTTTGGAAAACAAAGAAAAGAAAATGAATTTTTTTTTCTATTTTTCCATTTGAGAATTTTTATGACTATTTTAATATTTATCATCAAATTATGGTTATACTTATTTTGAACTACATTTGAATGACTATATTTATATCTTATTTTCAACGTAATTTTCAGAAAATTTATTTATTATTAAATGAAATTCATTAATGTTGTATGATAAAAAAGATGACATTGACATCCGATGGAAATTTTTTTTTTTTTTTTCTTCCCCTTGGCCTCGGGAACTTGATGCCCATTTAGACAGTCGTCACAGATTCACGTCGAATAGGTGTATAAACAAATAAAATAAAACTAAATAAAACAAAATAAACTAACAAAACAAATAACTAAAATTGTTGGATTATAGTTGGAAACCAATGGACACTAAATGTTTAATAAAGGAGTCTGCAGTTGGCCCTCCTTGGTCTAGAGATGCCAATAGGATCTCTGCACACGTGGGTAAATCATTTCTTCCTTTCATATTCAGGTAGAAACGATCAATTTTTTGACTGTGTGTCACTCAGCCCAGAAGTACGTGGTTAATATCGCCAATAGAAATGGAATCTCAAGAGCAGTATGGATTATTTCTCTGGCCGATTTTGTGTAGGTATGCAGGTGTTGTTGCATGCCCTAGTCTAAGTCGTATAATGTGTACTTTCAGTTTTCGATGAAGATCGAAGTTTTCAAACCACGGACGAATCGGGATTCTCGGACATACATTTAAGAAATGACGACCTTTTACCATACTTGATGACGACCACATATTCTGCCAATACCAGTAAATTCTCTTCTTGATTATTGATCGGATATCATTGGGCGTTAGATCAATTGAGTGTGGAATACCATCGGTTAGACAGGGCAGCCTATCAACCTCCTCATTTCCCGTAATGCCAGTGTGACTAGGTATCCATAGAATTTCAATTTCTTTCCCATCAACCCTGAGTTTATTTAATTCCTCCATAATATCTAAAATAATATAGGAAGGGTTTTTGTTTTTGGGGAAACCATTAATTGCCTTTAAAATCCCCAACGAGTCAGTACAAACCAGAAATTTGTTATAATCAAGAACATTTCTAATATATTGAACGGCCCTCAGAATGGCAAAGCCTTCGGCTGAATATATGGAGGTTCCGGGTGGAAGTTTAAATATTTCCTTGAAACTTTTATTTGGACACCACAGAGCCGCGCCTACATGGGAGGCATTTCTGGACCCGTCTGTATAAATGAAAAGGTGGTATTTGAATTTCGATTGAGTAAAATTCAAAAAAACTGAATTCATATTAAGATTACCTCTGCGGCAAGGGAGAGTGTGGGTTTTTATTTTATGGGTTTGGTTTACATAATCGTAAGAGAATATCGGGAATTTGGAAAACGTTTTCAATTTATAAGAGCCATTTTCGAGTTGGGAGAATCTTTTTGCAAAAGGGTAAGTATCTTCAGGAGTTCGGGGAAATGAATTTAGGACCTTTTGATCGCCCATTTTTTTTATGAGATAATTAAAAGATAAAAATTCCCTTCTTAAATTAAGGGGCATCACTTTTGATTCGACAAGAAGAGCGTTAGTTGGGGAAGACATTAATCAAATTTAGGAAACGCGGTGTTGGTTTATAGTGAAACATTGTTAAAGTTAAATTAGGTTGTAGTTGGTGGTGTTTCACAAGGAGAATCTCCTTGTGAAAACATTAATGCCCCACAACATACTCCAATGCATCTTAGTTGGAGTTTGTTTAAAATATCTGTTATAGATTTAAATGCATTATCTAGTAGTGAAGAACCATAGTCGAAGTGGGGTCTGATGAACGATCTATAAACCATTAAACAAGTTGTAATGTCAGAACCCCAGCTCAGGCCAGCTATGACTTTAAGAATATTTATTTTGGACTCGATTTTTTCTTTTATATAATACATGTGGTCCCTCCACATTAATTTCCGATCAAACATAATCCCCAAAAATTTGATATTATACAGTACTTCTATATTATAATTATTAAATCTGATATATGGTGGAATATTATGTTTATATTTCTTTGTAAATATCACGCCTTTGGATTTGTTGGGCTCTAACTCCAAACCTAATTTATTTAAAGTTATTATTAACTTAGCTAAAGATTCATTTATAATATCTTCATTAGTGGACAGAGAATTTGAGGATGTATATAATACAATATCATCAGCATATTGAAGAATCTTAACACCTGGAAATGGAAATTTAAATGCTTGTGAATTTTTTGAAGAGCAACCCACGAGGAGCCCCTTTGCTTCTTACCTTTAGAAACATAAACTTCATGAATCATCTGATAACTATTCCGAAACGAATGTTTGTGGGCCGATATCTACCAAAAACTAATCAGCGCTTCATTTTGTTAAAATAATGGTAAGTTTTCAATTTCATTTCAATCGGTGCAATGGTGTGGAAAAAATGGTGTACGAAAAAAACGATAACATACATCCATCCATCCGCACGCACTTCCAAAAAAATGGCACTTTTTGGCCTCTCGATGAGACCCCAGGTAATTTTTGGCAAAATCGTCAAGTGCTAAAATTCAATCTAATTGAATACTACAATTTGTGACCTTAAATGAGTCCATGGGTTCCGTAGTCTTTACCTGAGGACCCTTTGAAGTCCCGCTTGGCGCGAGACCGATTACAATACTTTACCCATGCTTCGCATTGCATAAAGTAAATATATATTTGAAAAGAATACATAAACAATACATGAAGCAAATTTTTCACAGATTATTGTTATAAATTATTTTATTAAATATTAAAAATAAATGAAGGGGCCACATCAATTTACTTCTCTCTCTCTTCAATTAACAATTTTGATTAAATTGAAAGTTTTTGCCGAGAGTAGCAGAATTTTTATATATTGAAGGAGACAATAAAGAGTGTGTCTTCTGCTCGAATTATAAATTTTATTTATTTATAACGAGACTATAGTAAGGCAAAGCCCTCGAAACTATAGTCTCGTTATAAATAAATAAAATTTATAATTCCAGCAGAAGACACACTCTTTTATTGTCTCCTTCAACAATTTTGATGACAAAATCTTCAAATGTGAATTCCATTGCACCCTGTCGGATGATTTTAAATGTATAGTATAAAACGCCTGTAGGGTAGGCAGCCCAGCCAGAAAAAAATGAAGCAGCGGAGAGGGAGGGTAAATGAGCCAAGTGAGGAGCAAATCGAAAGAAAGGGTTTGTTTTTAACCGACTTCAAAAAAGGAGGAGGTTATCTATTAGACTGAATTTTTTTTGTGCCTATGTTAGTTACCTCATTTCTCCGCCAATTGTGAACCGATTTTGAACATTTTTTTGCATTGGATTCAGTCTACCTTCCGATTAGTCCAATTTTTTTTTATAGGTATTAGACCTTTTTTTGTTAGGTTTGTTTAGGCCTAACTTCTTTGTTTATGAACCGATTAGTTACAACTAAACGACGAAATATTAACATGAAATTACTTTTTGATGTCGGTACCAAACAAACTATACCTATAAGCGGGCATACCTTCCAAACGTACTAAGTAAGATCCGTCGAGTGCGATTCATAAAAGATATATATTTGGCACCGACTTCAAAAAGTAATTTCATGTCAATATTTCGTCGTTTAGTTGTAACTAAATAAGATAATAATTATTTTATACCTTTGAGTGTATTTTATTTGTTGCATTTAATTTTTTGAAGTCGGTTTTATTTTTTTCTTAAAAATTATTTACTGGATATTATATGATTGAAAATTAGCAAGAATATTTGAGGTTTGAAAAATTAAAAATTTTCAAAATTTCGCCTGATTTGAAGAATTTCCTCAATATTTAATTGTGAGTATAATTTATAATAATTGAGCAGAATTTTTACAATGTAGTTTTTGTTAAGTTGAATGAAAGCTCCAGCTGCAAGCCTGCAAGTAGCATATAAAGATGTCGAAATAATTTCATCTCAAGGTTTAAGCAAACTTCTGCTGAAGGCCAATAGAATCGATCTATGGTAATCTCATTTAGAAAGATTCTAGAATCGGAAAACCCAAAAGCCTCTATGGGAATCGGATAAAATTTTCATAATTTATCTTATCATAAGTGACGTCGACTTTTAAAGATTATATTTTCAAATAGTCAAGTCGTTCAAAACAAGAAACTGAATCAAAATAGAAACCTCTCAAATTCTCAACCTTAAAAACCCATCAGTTCAATATTATTTTCTAACCATCTGATCTATAGCGTACATATCAATCATTATAACAAATTTAAAATTTTTTGACACATTTCATTAAAATTTTTAGTCTTTAAACCAGGTTTGGCCAACCCCCGGGCCCCATGTAGCCCTCGAAGGACTTACTTGAGGCCTGACCTCCCCATATACGACGAATTGTTCTTTATCGGGTATTTCAAAATATATTTTAAATCGCATTAAAGTAATTAAAAGAATTAAGGTTCTCTATAATTACATGAAGAATAACATATTAAATAATAATAGTAAATTTCAACTAATGATATAGTTTTAGAAAAATTATGTAAGCGAAAAGAAACGAAAATATCAGACAGATAAAAAGAAAAAGCCATTCAAATTTGTTTGTAATTTAAGTCGTCAATCGGCACGCTGTTCAGGTTGGCAAGGCCTGCATTAGGTAGTATTATAGTACTCAATTGCTCTAGAATTGCCCGTTTTGCTTATTTTCAATTACAAATATTTAATAGATTTTTTAATGAGGAAAACTCGAGTCTATTTCAAACGAGTCGAGACATGCATGGACAAGTTGAGACGTGTTGGCGGAAAAAAATGTTTTCTCGAATATTTCGAATTGTTTATTTTCTCTGATGAAAAAATATCATTTACGTAAAAAATAAATATCGATTTATAAGATACATATTATTTTCATTTGCTCTTACCTGAAAATGTTTCCTGAGGGTAAAAAAATGACAATCTTGAAAGTTTTTTGTCAATGGCCTGAAAATTGGTACGCAAATATTTTACAATGCATCAAATTTTAGCTTTTTACCTAAAAACGGTTCCTGAGAGTACAAAATACCAATCTTGTAAGGTTTTAGTTAATGAGCTGAAAATTGGTTCGTAAATATCTTAAAATCTACCAAATTTTAGCTTTTTACCTGAAAACGTTTTCTGAAAGTAAAAAATGTCAATCTTGAAAGGTTTTAGTTAATGAGCTGAAAAAAGACTAAATTCTTTTTTGGTCAACAACTCAAACTTGAGTTGTTTGTCATAAAAAAATTTAGTCTTGCGAAACATATACCTTTTATGAATCGCACTCGACGGATCTTACTTAGTACTTTTGGAAGGTATGCTTGCTTATAGGTATAGTTTGTTTGGTACCGACATCAAAAAGTAATTTCATGTTAATATTTCGTCGTTTAGTTGTAACTAAATAAGATAATAATTATTTTATACCTTTTAGTGTATTTTATTTGTTGCATTTAATTTTTTGAAGTCGGTTTTATTTTTTTCTTAAAAATTATTTTTATTTTTCTCTTTTTAGTGATGTTATTATTAGTGATCATATCATCAGAACTTGACCAAATTAATATGACACCATCCCTAAGACACCCCCTTTCGAATAAAAAAGAATCATCGAAATCGGTTCATAAACAAAGAAGTTAGGCCTAAACAAACCTAACAAAAAAGGTCTAATACCTATGAAAAAAATGGGACTAATCGGAAGGTAGACTGAACCCAATGCAATTTTTTTCAAAACCAGTTCATAATTGGCGGATATATGAGGTAACATAGGCACAAAAAAAAAAAATTCAGTCTAATAGATAACCTCCTCCTTTTTTGAAGTCGGTTAAAAAGCAAAGACATAATTCGTCTATATTTAGAAAACGATTTAATTCTATGGTAGATATGTGTAGCAAAAAAGGATCCACGATGGGAGAAATTAGTTAATGAAAAACATTAATGTGAATGGGGCAATTTATTTTGTTGATTTGTGTTAACCTACAAATGTCCTTTAATTAACATTTTCTTAAGAAAAATATATTTTTAAACTTTGTTTTTTATTTTCTTTTTAACTGAGGCTTCGTGACACCCCAGGGGGTCGCGACCCACAGGTTGAGAAACATTGTTCTATAGGCTTCCTTGAATCACTTTTGGAATGACGGAGAATTTTAGTTCAAATCTAATCAAAAATTTTTCCAATTTGACTTTCTAAAGGAAATTAATATAAAAGAATGTATTATAATAGTTAAGTAGGATATGAACTCATCGATGACTGATTCAATTCTTTTCTTTTCTAATCAGCAGTTAAGCAGCTTATTGAACAAATGAAAATATTGGATCATGCCATAAAAATTTTAAAAGTTTTATCTTATTTTTAATTTACCATAGAATATTTTTTTCTCTTCTGCCAAGATTCCGAGAATAATTTTTCATCATTTATTTGCCATCTCAATTAGGATCATATATCTAGACTGTTTAAAAAATTATAAATTTAATATATATTTTCAATACAACAAATAGATAGAAAATTTACAAGATTGCGTATAGTAAATAAAATACTATATTATATTGGTAAAACCTCATTAACTCATTGCAAAAATACAAAAATAAATTGTAACATTACTTTTTTCTAGTATTAATTAAATACGAAGTGGTACATCCGCGGGAGGGGCTAAAGGGCTTAAGCCTCTCCCCAGGACAAGGTAAATAAACTGCAACGGATCGTTGCTAAACTTTATCCAAATTCATTTGAAATATTAATATTTTCTTGAGTAAAGTACTTTAAAATATAATTAGACTAAAAACTTTATTTAACCTTTTTTGTGGTCCCCAAGGTACTTAATTAGGATATTAAATTTGATCAAAATTGGTTAAGTAATTTTCAAGATATTTAGAAAAAACTAAAAAAGTACTGAAATAAAGTACTAATGTTTGTGGACCGATATGTACCAAAAACTAATCAGCGCTTCATTTTGTTAAACTAATGGTAGGTTTTCAATTTGATTTCAATCAGCGCAAAGGTGTGAAAAAATCGTGGACGAAAAAACGATAACAACACACACACACATCCATCCATCCATCCATCCATCCCCACGCACTTCCAAAAAAAATGGCACTTTTTGGCCTCTCGACGAGATTCCAGGTAATTTTTGGCAAAACCGTCACGTGCTAAAATTCAATCTCATTGAATACTTCAATTTGTGACCTTAATTGAGTCTATGGGTTCCGTAGTCTTTACCTGAGGATCCTTTGAAGTCGCGCTTGCCGCGAGAGCGATTCCAATACTTTCTCCCATGCTTCGCATTGGATAAAGTAAAAAATGAGAGTAAAAGTAAAAATGGAAAAATTAACAAATGAAAATGAAAAAAAATATTTGACAAATTATAATAGATATTTTGACTATAAAAAAGATTCTATTTCCATTAATTGATGGAGAAGTGAGACTTTTATTTTTAACAATTGAAGTAAATCTATTTTTAACCGACTTCAATAAAGGATTTTTTTGTGCCTATGTTACACATCCGATGGAAATTTAAATGCTTGTGAATTTTTTGAAGAGCAACCCATGAGGAGCCCTTTGCTTCTTACCTTTAGAAACATGATAAACTGTATGAATCATCTGATAACTATTCCGAAACGAATGTTTGTGGGCCGATATCTACCAAAAACTAATCAGCGCTTCATTTTGTTAAAATAATGGTAAGTTTTCAATTTCATTTCAATCGGTGCAATGGTGTGGAAAAAATGGTGGATGAAAAAAACGATAACATACATCCATACATCCGCACGCACTTCCAAAAAATGGCACTTTTTGGCCTCTCGACGAGACCCCAGGTAATTTTTGGCAAAATCGTCACGTGCTAAAATTCAATCTAATTGAATACTACAATTTGTGACCTTAATTGAGTCCATGGGTTCCGTAGTCTTTACCTGAGGACCTTTTGAAGTCCCGCTTGGCGCGAGACCGATTACAATACTTTACCCATGCTTCGCATTGGATAAAGTAAATATATACATATTTGAAAAGAATACATAAATAATACATGAAGAAAATTTTTTCACAGATTATTGTTATAAATTATTTTATTAAATATTAAAAATAAATGAAGGGGCCACATCAATTTATTTTCTCTGTCTCTTCAATTAACAATTTTGATGACAAAATCTTCAAATGTGAGTTCCATTGCACCCAGTCGGATGTTTTTAAATGTATAGTATAAAAGGCCTGTAGGGTAGGCAGCCCAGCCAGAAAAAAATGAAGCAGCGGAGAGGGAAGGTAAAAGGGCCAAGTGGGGAGCAAATCGAAAGAAAGGGTTTGTTTTTAACCGACTTCAAAAAAGGAGGAGGTTATCTATTCGACTGATTTATTTTTTGTGCCTATGTTACCTCATATCTCCGCCAATTGTGAACCGATTTTGAAATTTTTTTTGTATTGGGTTCAGTCTACCTTCCGATTGGTCCAATTTTTTTTTATAGGTATTAGACCTTTTTTGTTAGGTTTGTTCAGGACTAACTTCTTTGTTTATGAACCGATTTCGATTATTCTTTTTTTATTGGAAAGGAGTATCTTAGGGATGTTGTCATATTAATTTGGTCAAGTTCTGATGATATGATCACTATTAATAACATCACTAAAAAGAGAAAAATGAAAAACAATTTAAAAAAATAAAATAAATCCGACTTCAAAAAATTAAATGCAACAAATAAACATTTTTAAGAAAAAATAAAACCGACTTCAAAAAATTAAATGCAACAAATAAAATACACTAAAAGGTATAAAATAATTATTATCTTATTTAGTTATAACTAAACTACTACAATATTAACATGAAATTACTTTTTGAAGTCGGTGCCAAACATATACCTTTTATGAATCGCACTCGGCGGATCTTACTTAGTACGTTTGGCGGGTACACTCGCTTATAGGTATGGTTTGTTTGGCACCGACTTCAAAAAGTAATTTCATGTTAATATTTCGTAGTTTACTTGTAACTTAATAAGATAATAATTATTTTATACCTTTTAGTGTATTTAATTTGTTGCATTTAATTTTTTTGAAGTCGGTTTTATTTATTTCTTAAAAATTACTTTTATATTTCCTTTAACCCCAAGCCCCTATCCCACTCCGTCCTTTAACCCTTCTTGCCTGTTCGAACTTTGTTTAGCCAGGCAGGGCGCCATAAGCGTTACTGTCTCTTAGCACTAACCAGTTCACACAGGTTAGAGTAGGTATGTGCTAGGATCTTTTAGACATAACATTTCTCATATTTACTTGAAATAGTTTTAATATTAATTTTCATATATTTATAGTGAATAGGAATTTGCTTGTTCCCTATAATTTAACGCATGTTTAGCATTGTTTGTTCTAAATCGTAGAATTGTAATATCCGCACCTCACCCTGTAGGGCGCTTGAGTAAATCTTAGCACCATTTACCTACTTTTTACAGATAGTATTATTCCTCTCGACGATCTGGAAATTCTTATTTATATAATTTAATAAACTTATTTAATCAAAAAATTAAATTTTTTTTTATAGAGATTTTCTTTAGGAGACGGACTGGTATAAATATGCAATTGGATGTTGATGAAAGTAGCCCGGTATTGTACGGGGGGGTACAGACACAGAGGTTTTATTATTTTACTTATTTACTATATCCGATTGTTCGGAGATGAGAGCCTCTCCTTCTCAGGGTAACAAAAACTCACTTTCATTGACTTTTTGTTACCCTGAAGAAGGAGAGAATAAATCTCCGAAACGTCGGTTCAACAAATAAATGTAAAATAATAAAACCTCTATAGTCTTATATTTTTTTGCAACTACCGTGGACTGCTTTCATCAACATCCAACTGTAAATTTTTTTTTTTTTTTTTTTTAATTTAATTTCACCGGGAACAAAGCTCATTTAGACAGCACATGAGCGGAAGTGTTAGTAGGGTATAGTGAGGGAGCCGAGTTTTCAGCCGGTAGAAATTTCTTATTTGCCAGCCAGGATCGAACCTCGGCCTCCCACTTCAACATCGTCATAATCGATCGGATGCCGAAGCGAGGCCATGTTAGCTGACTGAGCCAAACCCGGCTCCCAAAAATATTTTAAAGGAAACACTTTTCTTGAATTTCGAATATCTAATACTGGTGAAAAATTTCTCAATAGATAAAAAATAAAATTTAAAAAAATTATATATTTCATATTATTTCATATTACTCGATTTCAAAGATCGTGTAAATTAACTAACATGCTATTTGGTTAATTTTTGGACCAGGTGGACCGTCTTGAAAACCTTTTGTGTAATATAAACAAATATTTTATTAAAGACTAAAAAGTTTTTTACCAGAACATACAAAATATGTAGGTATATGGTAAATGACATTTATAAAAATTTTGCCTTCGAGGGAAACCCCCAACCTACTCCCTGTTGTTTAGTAATCAAAAATTAGAAAATATTTTTTCAAAAATTATAGGGAAAAAATAAAATAATAAATAACTCCATCCCATTTTATTTAATAGAATTTACTTAATTAAATTAAATAAAAAAAGATAATTGACAAATATTTTATATAAAATTCTCTTCATAAATTTGGAATAATACTTATCTATCCAACTAGAGCAGTAGTTCCCAACCTCAGGTCCGCGGACCACTAGTGGTCCGTGAGAACTAAAACATGGTCCGCGAAAGACCCCAAAATTTGAATCAACACGCGCTGATGCATAACAAATTGCGAGCGTAGGATATTCTCTCGAGGTGGTCTTATCGAAATGTCACCAAGTCAGAATTTGATGAGGGGATTCCATGGAACGCGGAGGAAAACTATCAAATTTAATTTTAAAAACCACAAATACCTAGTGCATTTCGAATATAAATATATAATAAAGAAGTCGGTTAAAAATTAGGAAATATAATTTTAAAACCTACAAATAGTTTATTTCAAAATGGAAAATATATGTACAAATTCCGAATAAAAGAATTTACTGGGTGATGGAAATGGAGGATTAATTTGGATGGATTAATTTCCGGGCAAATATGGTATTGGAATAATTATCGGAAAAGAGGTTTTTTTTTCTATAATTAGTTTTTTCCTCTTATTAAAAAAACAAGGAATAAAGATGATCAAGGACACTCGTTGGTGGAGAAGCTAAATCTCCGGAGTCGAAGCTTAAAATACAATGTATACATTAATTCATGTAAAATAATTAGGCCTAATTGAAATTTATGAAAAAAAAAAATTTATTGGATTGATGGAGATCGGGATTTGGGGAGAATATGGAATTGGAATAATTATCGGAAAAGGAAGAGATTTTTTTCTTTAATTAGTTTTTTCCTCTTATTAAAAACAACGACTAAAAGTGATGATCAAGGACAGTCGATGGTGGAGAAGTAATCTCCGGAATCGAAGCTCAAAAAACAATGTATGCATAAATTCATGGAAAAATAATTGGTTTAATAAAATTTATAAAAAAAAAAAAAGAAATTTATTAGAATGTCGACTGTGTTCCCTATAAAAACTTTATGAATCGGATTATCGTCTATCTTTTTCCAGTCCTTAAAAACTGTCAACGAAGGAACCTCCTTGAATATTAATATTATTTTTAATTAAGCGACTTCAAACAAAGTAGGAACTTCTGTGTTTTTAACGTCTTCAAGTGTAGAGAGACTTTTTGTGTTATTTCCCAAGTCGTTTGAATTTTTTTCTCAAATTTTGATACAATATATAAATGTAAGTACATGCGTGTAGCTTTGAGCAAAAATATCACCCCAAGAATTCAAGAACTTGTACATAACATGCAACCTCAAAAAATCTCATCGATGCAAACATAATTATTTACTAAAAATTATAAGTTTTTAATAACTTTAACACTGATGTTAATTAATGTTACTTTTGAATTTTATGATTATGTTAAACGTTTCGATTAAAGATTATTTTTAGAGTGATAGAGTTTATTTTTTGACCTTGTGGTCCCTGCTAATAATAAAGAAATCAATATGGTCCCTGGTCAAAAAAGGTTAGGAACCGACTGAACTAGAGAATGAATGGTATTTTAGTAAAAATAAAAATTTATTGAAAATTTAATATTTTAAGGTTTTAAGGATGTGAGTTTTTTACAATTCAAAAAAATCATGTTGTTATTCGAAAAGTTAATCTCACTCTGAATATTTTTTTTTCAAGATTCTAAGATTTTAAAATTTTAAAATAAATTTACAAAAAATTCCAAAAATCCTATGCATTGAAATATCTCGGTAGTTAAGCGCCATGTTATCTTGAATAATTTTTGCTTCAGTGACCAATTATTTATTATTGTTTCAGTAGAAATCATTTTTTAATGAGATAATCCTATCAAAAATGCAAAACGTTGAGACACTGAATTCTAAAATCGTTTCTACTTCGTTACAGCCTTCCCGATAATTGTAGCTTTTAGATTGAACAATTGTATGTTAATTTTTGGATGGGTGACCGACAGCCAAAGCTCACTCTGTGTGTGCTGTTGTGTCATTTCAACCGTGTCAGTTTTATTGCTTGAAGTTAAGCAACGTTATGACGCGGTTAATTTTTGGATGGTAACTGCTTAGGAAATTATTCAAACAATACAGTATATTGTACTCAAAGTGTTCCAATACTGTCGCCGTGACCGATCCCAAAGCGAACCAGGTCTGAGATACTATTAGCTATTTGAAAAGTAGTTGATCTCATAGTATTTCGGGAGTTAAGCAAAATGTTATCCGGTTAATTTTTTGGATCAGGGAACATTTAAAAATGTCATATGCTACTGGGTCATTTCAGCAACCCCTATATTGACAACAATTATTTCATTTATATTATTTATTTACTTTATCCAATGCGAAGCATGGGAGAAAGTATTAGAATCGCTCTCGCGGCAAGCGCGACTTCAAAGGGTCCTCAGGTAAAGACTACGGAACCCATAGACTCAATTAAGGTCACAAATTGAAGTATTCAATGAGATTGAATTTTAGCACGTGACGGTCTCATCTAGTACTTGAGGAATAACCATTCTATATTGGATTTTTGAGGTTTCGGTTTTTATTGGTAACCATTGCTGAAGTCATGGAGGAATCGACTTAAAAATCAAAAATAGCGATTGATTCTCATCTATTACTTGAGGAATAATAATTCTACATTAGATTTTTGACCCTTCGATTATTATTGGTAACCATTGCGGAAGACATGGAGGAATCGGCTTAAAATCAAAAATAACGATCGATTCTTATCTAATACTAGAGGAATAACCTTATTGCATTTCATTTTTGATGTTTTGACTATTAATGGCAACCTCTACTGAAAACGTGGAAGAATCGACTTAAAAATCAAAAAGACTAAATTCTTTTTTGGTAAACAACTCAAGCTTGAGATAAATCTTATTTTATAAAAAATTAAAAAAAAAAATATTTTTGATTCAAACTATACTAATAATTACCTGTTGATTAAATACATACTTAATAATTAAACCGAAGCTATGTAGTGCCCACCAAATTATTTTAGCTTACCAACAATAAATAATCTTCGGAGTTTACTGCGCACCATTCACTTCTTCTTTAAGTGCCATATCATATCATATCGTATATCCACATGACTTCAAGGAACTGGAACTCTCTCCCAGCCTCGATCTTTCCCAGCACTTATAATCTTCAAACCTTCAAAACCCGAGTGCATAAACACCTACGTCTCCACTCTCTCACTTAATCAACTTTTCCTTCTCTTCAGTAATGCAAGGGTCTTTCGCGATCCATAGGGGCTGCCTCTTTACTGGTGGGCCCCATCTTGCATTCGATTGCATTAAAAAATATATATGTCTCCCTGACGTTTCGGCTCCTCTCCAGATATACCTGTACTGAGTGTGTTTAGCTGTTTTTACACAGATATATGGGATTCACTTACCAAATTTAAATACTCTCTCCTTTTTAACCATCGATTTACATCTATTGCTAGAGTAAAACTATTCCATATATTGCTTTTTTTGACATTTAGACTATTAGTGATAACCATTTATAAAGAAAAATAGCAATCTTAAAATCCAAAATATTATAGTACCTACCGCTATAATGGTCTAAACTTCAAAAATAGATTGTGAATTGGTTGTTCCTCAAATATTAGATGGGAATCGATGGATAGCAATTTTTATTTTTTTATTTTTTATTTCTGATCATAGATAAAAATAATTTTCTTCTTCTTTTTGTTTTTTAACCTATAGATTTGTTTCTTCCAGATCGCCCTACCATCTCTTCTTGGGACGACGTCTACTTTTTATTCCGACCGGCTTGTTCGTCATCCCTTTCTTTACCAGTCGGTCTTCTGGGATTCTTCCCACATGCGCATACCATTATGTTCTTCTTCTCTTGATCCATTCTCCCACCTTTTGTATTCCACATTTTTCTCTAATATCTTCACTCTTCATTCTATCGAGCCTGGTCACGTTCATTATCCTTCGCAATGTCTTCATTTCAGTTGTTTCCAATAATTGAGAAGTTTTTGCAGTGCCGGGTCTTGTCTCAGCTACGTATAATATTGGACGTACCACTGTACCTTGGCCTCCGTTCTTAAATATTGGTATGACCAAATTGCACTGTTAAGGCAACCCGATATTTTTTAGGCCTTTATTGCCTGATGTTTTACCTCTGTTTCTAGGAATCGATGAGAGGTCACTTGGATGCCAAGGTAGATACCTGAAGGACATAACTTGTTCGACAATCGTATCGTATAGTTGGAGTATACATCGGAGTGGTAATTTAGAGATTGTGAGACTTTTGGTTTTCTTGGTTGACAGGGTGAGACCGAATTTACGTGCAACACAGCTGAATTTATACAGGAGGCGCTGGAGGGAATCTTCATCTTCTGTAACGAGTGCTGCATCGTCTGCATAGCAAACGCATGTTAAATTCTCATACCATAGGGAATATCTTTTTAGGTTTTTTGTTTCTCCAATGATTTCATCCATTACTATAATTTTCATTTTTAATAATTGAATTTTTAGGTTGTATTGCCTAAAAACGGCAAAACATATTTGCTTTCATTCAATTAGGTATTATGTAATATAATTTTAGTTGGTTCATGTCCATTTAAATAATAAATAAAAGATTCATGGGTTTTTGACAATTTTTTTATTAATATTAAATATCAATTTTTCGTACAACGTTTCGTTTTCAGGATTTTTTCAAGTACTCAATTGCTTAAAACATTAATCGTTGATAAAATAGTTAAACCAGTGAGATAATAAATAGTTTATTCATAGTATTCATCCTATAATAAGTTAACAACCAATTTTTATAAAACAATCTTAAATCATAGAGAAAACTTATTTTGTCTAGACAAGACTAGACACCAATAGACAAAATAAATTTCTCTATGATTTAAGATTTTTTTTTGAAAATTGGTTGTTAACTTTTTATAGGATGAATATTATGAATACACTATTTATTGTCTCGATGGTTTCACTATTTTATCAACGATTAATGTTTTAAGTAATTGAGTACTTGAAAAAGTCCTGAAAAAGGACGAAACGTCGTACGAAAATTGATATTTAACATTAATAAAAAAATTGTCCAAAAACCAGTGAATCTTTTATTTATATAATATAATTTTTTTGTTTTACGATAAAATACTATTATTATTCTTTTGGTTTTAGTAGATCTAGGAGAGTCTGGATGATATGATCCTTTCTGAAGAACTGTATCATCCCTAACCTGTCTCATCCGTTTAGATCAATTGATGTATATAGTTGGACGTTGACGTGACCACCCCACCCGAGTATCCGAGTGCCCACTTAAATTACTCCATATTGCAACGAATGTATGTATTCTCATTAATGCGGGGCGGAGAACCAATTCAATTAGTTTTCTTTAGGTCGATTTAGTGACATCTTAGAATTATTTAAAATTTTTAAATTTATTAGAAATATTTTTCTAATAGGGACATATAGTTAGCTATCTAGATCATTAAAGGGGCATTAGAATGGCTTAGAATTTAGGATGTTTTTTCTTTTATACACAGGTTTTCATCGTAATCCCTCATGTAGTATTTAGAAAAAAAATAATATTCAAAAATTCCAATAAAATTTGAAAATAAAGTACCTACTTACATTTAATTTTTATTTTTATTAAAGAAATTTATTAATTTTTTTTTTTTAAATTCAGATTTTTTTGTCCATAGATATGAATTAAATTCTAAATTTCAAATAAGTTTAGAATATTTAAATAAATTATTATTATGTTGGTAAAATAAAAATTAGTTAATTTAAAAGAATAGGATTTTAAGAGACCTTTAACCACCTGCAGTCCATGCATGCAAGTGGGACTATCTTAAAAGACAGGTGGGAAGGAAGGAAAGAAGGATGTGGAAAGTTGAGCAATGGATAATGTTGATAGGTGGTTTAGATTAGTGTAAAACTTGATCTCGTGTCTTCTCGGATCGTATTAGGATGTCTCTCTCTTCATTTAGAGGAACTCCCCGGCAATCAACCATTCTTACCCGACCACCGAAGGACATCGCAGTCTCTTCTTGATTATCCAAATCATAATAATCAAGAAGGCTTAAAAAATATTTACAATGTTTATAAAATAGGAATTGTTAGGATCGAAAGGTGTCTGGTTGGTCTAACGGTGTTTAGTAATGAAAAGTAAAACTACTCAGATACCTACTAGGGAAGGGATTTCTTCTTTTCTTTCTTTCTTTTTTGGGTGCAGTGTGTCTATTTGTATATTTTTATATCTCTCCTAAAAATTAAAATTATGAGCCCTTATTAAAATGGTGAAATGATACAAAGGATCCCCCCCCCCCCTTATCTCTCATTTTCGGATTTTTTTCAGAAAATAAAGTTTTCCTTTTAAAGAAATTTTAATTTATTCTAATAATAGGGAAAGTAGGGGAAACACGAACACCTAAGGGAAAACTTGAATAAAATATCAGTTTTGAAACATAACCTTACTTTTATTGTTTTATAATTAAGTTGAATTATCTATCTAACTAGTTAAGTAGTCAAAATATAAAATTTGTTTATAAAATGTAATATTAAAAAGAAAAAACAAAACCCTTAGTGTTCGGGTTTACCCGACATATGTCGGGTAAACCCGAACACTAAGTGGGGTAACTACGAATAAACATTTATAACCTATAAAACAGTCTTAATTACGACAGAGATCACATTTATAACCCTCCGATGTTGACTGTCCATCTGTACATTTCTCATGAGCCCAATTTTCACAAACGGAGCACATAATCCAGTCTTCATCGGGGGGGGGATCTATATATTTATCATTACAAAAAATACAATAGTAGTCAATAGTTTCGTCCTTTCCTTCTTTCTTTCCTTGACTAGAATCACTAAACTCTTTAATATTCTTGAAATTGATCAATACTTTTTTAGTTTCTTCGTTTTTATATTTGCTACGATCACGTTTCAGTCTTTTTATTTCAGTTTTTGTCCTTGGTATTTTTACAGCTTTTCTGTTGATTCCTTCTTCTTTGCTCGTTTTTTATTTTCCTTTTCTTCTAATTGATCTTTAATAGGTGTGCTTGTTAAAATAATTCTTCTTTATAATGTTGCACTTAGATGTTTTGGGAGGATTTATAGGCACTTCAACGATTTCAGTTAGAAAAACTGACAGCGTGCTCGCCTCTACAGCTGTAACTGAATTGTCATGTCCACCAATTGATCATCTATTGCTGAACCAGAAGTTTGTACCATGGAAGAAGATGCAGTAGTTTCAAACGGTTGTGTGTTATTTGATTGGAAATGAACAGGACGTGCATCAGAAGCTTGAGCATTGAAACTTCAACACTGCGATCTTGTGCATCAGAAGCTTTTTCAGCAGTTTGTTGACCATGAATTTCAATAGGCCGCAAGGGATATATTCTTGCAGATCTGAATCCACTTTCAAGATTACTGCACCGATTAAAAGCATTAGTAAATTACTCAACCAAATTTTTACGTAAATATAACTTAATATAGTTTTATTTTTTATCAACAATAGTAAGATAAACTTTATATAGTTGACTACTCATATATTAATGATTCTATGCCGATAATGCTTAACGGCAAAAGTAACATAACCTATAATAATTTTGTCATTTTAATTGTTTCGATCCTGCGGGGTAATACCGAACGTTCGAGATTACCCGACATGGTCTGTTCGCCATTGCCCCGCAGGATCGAAACAATTAAAATGACAAAATTATTATAGGTTATGTTACTTTTGCCGTTAAGCATTATCGGCATAGAATCATTAATATATGAGTATTCAACTATATAAAGTTTATCTTACTATTGTCGATAGAAATAAGACTATATTAAGTTATATTTACGTAAAAAATTACATCAAAAACACACAAAAAATTGAAATGTCCATAACTTGACCCGTGCTTGCGTCTATATGTCCCCTGTTGTTGATTGGCACTACAAGCGACGTGAACTTCATGGTGGTCGTAAACAAAATACCGCCATTTATTTCTAATATATATTCGGGATTACCCCGCGTTCGTGTTTCCCCCACTTTCCCCTATATTATATACAGAGCATAAATATAATTTTTATTTTTATATCTCTCCTAAACATTATATTTATGAACTCTTCTAAAAATGGTGAAGTGATACAAAGGGTCCCCCCTCGTTTTCTTATTTGTCGTTGATACGAAGAGAATGAGTCAATTTCTATTTTCTACTATAAATCCATGTATGGTGAACACCTAAAAATTTATATTTTTTAAAGATAGCTATTAATTAAATTGTCTTAGTATTGTGTGAGTAAGCAAATTTTGTGTTCGTTTCAGCTCAAAAATCAATGAAGTCATCAAATCGAAATTTTATCGACATTATATAAAGCAAGGTTATTCCCGCATCCGCCTTTTCGGCGATATTTAACCTTCAGTTTATACATGAAATGAATTAATAAACGAAAATACTGTAATTTAATGAAATTTTAACTCGGAAAGCCAATTGGAATTATTAAATAAATTGAGTAGATAGATCTTCCTCATAGAATACTTATAATAACTACGAGACCGCCCCTGATGGAGTCTCTTGGTGTTGGTGAACAGCTGGCTTTTTAATGTAAATAATTTCGTGTCAGCGCGATGATAGCTTGAGAAAATAAAACATCCTTCTATAATGCTGAGGTAGAAAATGCAGTCTAATCTAGAACCCAATCAGCGAAATTAAGCTTGCGAAAGGATGATGAATGAACGTATAGACTTGTGGGTTAGATTTGCTGGACTAGGTGAATCTATTGCTATAATAGGGTGACCCAGCCAGTAGTTGATCAAATAACGCCGATGCTACGCTATTTTTTATCACCCAGCTTTCATTTTAAATCTTAATAGAAAACTCACACCATAATAACAATCCCTTATATGTGTCCAATCATAGGAGAATATAAAATTCAGGCCTTATTAAAGAGCATAAACAATTGAATTAAAAAAAAAATTGTTCCAGTAGTTGATCAGGCGAATCCAATTTTTGATCAAATTCAAATCCAATAATTGATCAATGATTTCAAAGGAGGTAAAATAACACAGTTTGATAATTTTATTTATATTTTATTTTATTATTATTTATTTTTTATTATTTTTTAAGAGACACAATGGAAATTAAAAAATTACATTTTTTAAAAGCATTGCAACTCATGAACCGAAAAAAGATTTCTTGTTTCTATTGGTTTTAGTTGGTTCTTCGATATGTGAAACAACTTGATCCCATTTGTAAAAAACGAATATCCTTCTGGGCCACTTCCAAAGTCGCCCATATGTTGCCATCGACGATACATCTTCTTCAACTTCCAGGATAATGCCAGGAAATATTTTCCCTCATAATCAATAACAACGTATTCGTAAATAGATTTTTGATAACCTCAGGAGTTGCTGCTTCACGAAATACGCTGGGGATCAAAGCTCCAAATACAGGTTTTGTCACAACCTTGTGGCCAGATTTAACTTTCCAATCGTCGATAGTTTGTCGCCAACGCACTTTGAGGGGCCTGAAGACGGCAACGTCCGCAGGTTGAAGTATGTGAGTTGCGTTCGGATAAAGCGCAAAATGGTGTATTTTATTTTGCACGCATAACTTTGAAACTTCAGGCGCCATGTGACTCTTGTGGCCATCAACCAAAAAAAGTATTGGTAAACTGATATTTTGCCTTTCTAACTGCTGGGCAAGAAAGCTTTTGCCATGTATTCGAAATAGGTAACTCCCCCAGCATCCACCCTTTCTTCGACCTGCCGATTCCCCATTCTTCTGGCACGCTCTCTGCAATTTCTCGCGATATTTTTTTTAATGGGAAAACTATCATTCCCGGAGCAACCTCTCCTTCTGCGTTGAAAGTGGCCATCACTATTATTTATTTTATTTATTTATTTATTCATTCATAATTCTTACAATTTAACTTTACACAATGCTCCGAGGCAGTTTGCTTCATATGAGCAGTAAAAAATAATAATTAACATAAAACAAAGAGGAGAAAAATAAAAGCAAGTGTGTGCGAAAAAGAAAGAAAGAAAGAAATCTCCAGCGAAAGGAAGTTGAGAGGAAGGTGAGAGAGCCAGCAGGAGGGAGAAAGATACACCATAAAAGAGAGACGCCAAAAAAGAGACGCTCACTCCCGAGACCCGCCCCCGCGAATACATGCCAAGAGACCACGATTGAAGATAAGTGATGATGAAGATGAACGGGTGAATGATGGTAACGAATTCCACAGTCGGGCAGCAGTGAGAGTGACCTATTCACCACCTCGGACCGGTGACTCGGGATATGAATACGATTTGAATACGATTTGTTATTGCCTCTTTCTCATTGCCAGTTTCCGATTTCATATAAATTGTTAAATGAAATGGGTCCCAAAACTTTCCCTGTTTTCGGACATGTCTGTAATCCGGTTTCATCCGCATTAAAAATCCTCCGCGGATCATGTAAAATGTCAAGGCAACCTTCGTTTTCCAGGTATTCTCGAAGTATACCGTACAACCAATGAGATTTCTTCTTTACCTTATTAGACAAGAGTATGTTATGGTTAGAAGAGGCTTTTCTTAAAGAAACACCCCTTTCTCTCATGTCTTCAATTGCCGCTTTCAGATAAGCCTCAGAATATTTGAAGAATTTCTTTTTTGGCATAATTACAATAAAAATAAACAAATTGGATTGTAAAACAAAGTGGATGATCAATTAATGGCTAAGCACAAGCTCCCCAATAGTTGATCGACTGATCAATAACTAGATTCCTCAAATCCAGTAATTGATCACAACTGATCAACTTTTGGATTTTGTTAATCGAGAAAGACCGGTAGTTGATCAGTCGCGTTTGGACCCCTAAAAATAAAGAAATTAAAAATCTAAAAATAAGTGAAAAAAATATCATTTTTAAGTCGTAATTAACAGTAATTCTAATGAAAATATCACTTGAAATAGGGAAGATGGAACTAGATAACTTTCACTTACCTTCTCTGCGCTCTACAAAAGAATGTCAACGTTTTCTACTTTTAAAAGACGTCTATCTTGAGTTATCTGAAAATAATGTCGCAACAGAGTTGACAACATTTAAATCATAAATAACTAAATATATTTTTCAATGGGCCCAGAGAAAATAGTTGTTTCCGACCGAAAATGACATGAAAATTTGAACATTCGATCAACTACTGGATGGGTATCAACTACTGGCTGGGTCACCCTATATACAAATATATTCTTTTAACAAATAATTTTTAGTTTTGAATTATAACATAATTCAAAATTAGAAAAATAAAATAAAAGATGTAAACATCAAATGAATTTATATATATATATTTACTATAAAGCCCATCTGTCTGACTCTTTGGGGAATCGAAACAGATGAATTTTGTTCGAATATTCAATAATAAATTTTATTTTGAATGTTTAATGTTAACGCTAGATGAACGCGAAAGTTAAAACTTTTTATCAGGTCACGCCCTATTTTGGTGCAATTGGGACCTGATTAGTTTTGATACTGAACCAAGAGTTGAAGAGTTTTCAACTCTTGGTTCAGTATCAAAACGAATCAGATCCCAATTGCACCAAAATAGGGCAGTGATCTGATAAAAAGTTTTAACTTTCGCGTTCATCTAACGTTAACATATATATATATATATATGTTTGTTTGTATCAAGCAGAGGACAACAACCTCTTTGATTTCGCTTTAGAAATATAGATGAGCCTTGACAATCAAAATGTAAATTTGATCGCACCTAAGTCAATAAGGCTTATAGGAAATTGGGGAAAAATTGATATGGTACAAAGGAGGGCGGCTAGATTTGTTTTGGTAAATTTGATAGGTTTAGTAATGTCACTTCAATGATTAATGAATTAGGATGGTCTAGCTTATTGGAGAGAAGAGAATGGGCTAAATTGAAAGTGATTTTCAAAGCGTATAAGGGTTTTAGGAGGAAATAACGAATAGATTTCAGGAACCAAGTTATTTAGGTAGAGCTGATCATAGAAGAAAGATTCGTAAGTCAAGATTCTTGAAAAATATCGGTTTACATTCATTTATAAGATCTGGCATTGATTTGTGGAACAGTCTGTCTGTTACTACTTGGGATAATAGTCCTCTGCCCCCTATGATTAAATCAATTATAAATTTTGTCAAGTCCTAATGTCCTAGAGTTGTGCAAAATTTTATTTAGTTCTCACAAGCAGAGATTACCTGAGGTAGAGAGAGGTCATACCATCCATGCTAAGGTTTTGACCAGGTTTCCTTAACAACTTTTGGCAAATATCGGGATGGCTAATGCGTCGTGTTCTCCTGGTATCGGGTTTTTGCACGGAATTATTTAAATTACGTTTTGTCTTTTGATGGAAATCTTGATCATGTTATTTGTAAATGAGCATAAATTTATTTTTATTTTTATTTTTCTTGTTTGTTAATTTCTTTTAATTGATTTGTATTTATATTTATTAATTTCTGTAGTTAATTTGTATTGATGTTTTGTTGACCTAGCCACCGAGGACTTGTGCCTATAAGTAGGTCGAGTAATAAAGATTTATTTATATAAAGAGGTCATTTGCTTTTTTTTTAAACAATTTAAAAACATTAGTAACAGCCCGAGTAATTAGTTTTTTTGTATAAATATTAATTTAAATAAAATTGGAGTAATTTTTGGAGACGAACTGATAAGTGAAATTGAGTGGATATTGATGAGGCAGTCCAGAAAGAAGATAGTTATACTATCTTTTTATTCATAAACCAAAGTTTCGGAGGGTATTCCCTCCTTCTTCAGGGTTTTGAAAAGTCAGTGAAGGAAATCCAATGCGACATTCCCCTCTGTCTCCTCTTTCAGTGACAGTAACAATAATATATTGTATTTCATTCTCAGCAGAATTATGCCTCCGAAACGTCGGTTTATGAATAAAAAGATAGTATAAATTATCTTCTTTCTTTGGACTGCCTCATCAATATCGACTCAATTATTTAAATATTAAAAAAAATTACCACGTGGAAAACTGTTGCTCTAAATGCTTCATATATCAGCCCAAAAATTCAAAATGAATTTATCACTATTTGTGGATAATTCTTAAATAAATTAAACTCTACTAAAATAATTCTTTCAAACTCATTTATGCCACCTAATTAATATTTCAGAGTACACTTAATTAATTAAATGAGGCTGAGAAAAAAATATCCTTGGAATGATTTTATTCTTCACAATTTAAAATTTTGACGAATTGAATAAAGTAATATTTATGAAAATTTGATACTTTATTAAGTTTCTAATCTTCAATTATTGAATAGTATAATAATATCAGCAATTTATTCTAAAATTTGTTTTTTATTTCTATTTAGTTAATATTTTTTTAAAAGAGTAAGTAACAAATGTAAAAAATTCCGATAAAAAATGTATTCAACTTTAAAATGTATGTAGGTAAGTTATTCAAGTTTAGTTATATTCGGTTAGTGATAATGAGTCACTATTAAATAAATAATTTCTAAAAAATAGAAATGAATCAAATATAGCCTTGAGCGAAGTTTAAGGAATCGAATGACTTGTTACTTGACCATCGATCCGCCATCTTGAAGTAGGGGTGAAAGCGTTCTGTTTGGCTGACTTAGGTCACGTAACTCGTTTCTATATAAGCCGCCATTTGTAATAACGCCATCATTAATTCGTGTCTCTTGATCAAGTAATTATACAAACCAACTATCTAATAGCAAACCGATAGTGACAACTTACTTACAACTTGAAGTTCACGATATTTTACAAGATGCGGCTAAAATTTCTGATTTTTTTATTTCTGTATCTGTGAGTAAATTATTTAATTATATTTAGTAATTAAAAATAAATAAATAAAACTAATTTAATGAAATTGAGTTCAAATCTCAGTTTTCTTTTTTTAAATTAACATTTATCTTTATTTATATAACCTTATAAATGAAATCAACAAAAAGTAAATTAAAAAAAAAAATCAACTGTTTCTTAGACTTTAATGCGTTTTTGAAGATTATTTTTTAAATTCATTTCTATCTGCTCTGATTTCGAATCCCGATCTAATTTTTTATTTATTTTTTGTAGTTGTAAATAATAAGAATAATTTTTTTTTACTCTAATATTTCTTCTTTATTATTAATGTTGCGTGCATTCAGATATACCACTAGAATTGATAGAAATTATCTCTTCCGAGATAAAATGAAAATCATCCATAGAATATCGGACCTCACTTAGTAGGTAGTTGACAATGTCCCCTAATTTGATTTAGAAATCTTAATTCTGCTATAGACAGCTGGTTTTTGTAATAGAGGGTGTCAAAGTAAAAAACCACAAAATTAGTATTTTTCATTTAAATTGTTTAAATCTAAAGAATTATATACATACTAGCTGCAACGCCCGCCTTCGGCAAGCCTCTTCCCGACCACGGGGCTCTCACCCCTCCCCCCCCGACCCCTTCCCCTCCGAACCTCTCACCCCCACCCTTCGGCGAGCCTCTTCCCGACCACGGGGCTCTCACCCCCCCCCTCACCCAGGCCCCCTCCCCTCCCAGGCCCCTCACCACCCCACCCTGTACTCCTACCTCCCCATCCCTGGGTCCCCAAGCCCCCCGGACCCCACCTTCCCCTGAACCCCCACCTCCCTCCCCCTGAACCCTCTCTCTTAAATCTCCAACCACTCTCCACCCACGAACCCACTCCCCGATCCCGTAATTATGGTACTTAATCATGGAGTCAATTTTAATTGCTTTTTGAAAATAAATTTTATTTTTTTATTTTTATAGAGAAATGTTTGCAGAATTAAATGTTTTTATATTTATATAATTTCATTTTAAATTGGTAACCAATGACGACTGTTTTTGTTGGGAGGACGGACACACAAACATGCAGAGACAGAACACAAATGCCCTTTAGTAGTATTGATATAAATAAATAAGAGTATTTGATTGAGATTTAAACTCAAATCTGTTAAGTAAAAAAAATTCATTTTAATAATAATTTTTTTCTTTTTTTACTTTATTCAATGCGAAGCATGGGGAAAGTATTGTAATCGACCTCGCGGTAAGCGCCGGCTTCAAAGGGTCCTCAGGTAAAGACTACGGAACCCCTGGTCTCAGTTAAAGTTACAAATTGTAGTATTCAATTAGGTTGAATTTTAGCACGTGACGGTTTTGCCAAAAATTACATGGGGTCTCACCCAGAGGCCAAAAAGTGCAATTTTTTCATTGTGTGCGTGCGGATTCTTGTATATATATATATATATGTGTCATTAGAGATTTTTCGGGTTTCTCGCGTGGGTTTGAGAGTTTTTCTCGACGTTTCGGTTCTCCTTTTGTATATTTCAATTATATATATATATATATATATATATATATGTATATATATATATATATATGTTCAACTCTTGGTTCACTATCAAAACGAGTCTGGTCCCAATTGCACCAAAATAGGGCAGTGACCAGATAAAAAGTTTTAACTTTCGCTTTCATTTAATGTTAACATATAAGCATTCTAAATAAAATTTATTATTGAATATCTGAACAAAATTCATCTGTTTAGATTTCCCAAAGAATCGGACAGATGGAAATTGTAGTAAATTTATAAGAACCATACTATTAGGAAAATAGAAGAAAACGCGACTGAACTAATGAGTTGAATATATATAAGATTTGATTATAGGACCTAGTCAGGGGATCCATCGCCTAAATGGAGAAGGCATTTGCGGGCTTAACGCGGAAGATGTCGGATCATACCCGGCTGGGTCCTGTATCATTTTTTAAAATGCACCAAAATAGGGCAGTGACCGCATAAAAAGTTTTAACTTTCGATTTCATTTAATGTTAACACATATATATATATATGTATATATATATAATCGGTTTTTCGAAAACGGCTCTAACGATTTCGCTAAAAATTCGTGAACTTGTCAAGTGTCATGAGTTATTAGTCGTGTATAAATTTTAATCCGATTGAAATAAAGGAAGGGGTGTAAATTAGTCATGTCGCAAAATAAATATTTTAATCGTTCTAATCTCGTCTTCAGCCTTGAAATTTGAAATTTAAGCTATTTAGAGGCAAAAAGTTTCCGAGCATCGCTCGGTGCTCCTGGCACTATATTTTAATATAGGAAAATTTCAAGGATGTTGGCTTGTTTAAAGCATGCATTCCCAAATGATCACAGGAGTTAAGAAACAGGTGTCGCATTTGTTCTGATACGGACTAAAAATACACATGGCATTGCCAGAATAAGCAGAAGCTGGCCAATAGGTATAAGAGATAATCCGAATTCCGTTCTGGGTGATTACGGTTTTATTCGATGAGTAATCAAATTCGTTTGCTATCGTCTTTCCATTTAAAAGTCACACAAACTAAAATGTTGAATTTTATTTATTTTCGTTATTTATATTATCAATTTGAAGCCGTTTTTAATTACTTATCATTTATTTTTACTTAAAAATATATTCCTGACCATGACTTATGAATTTAAATCAAAATTCATGGTGATGTGCACAAATGGTAGAACTAAATAATTATCGGAGTTGGTGGTGTTTCACAAGGAGAAACAAATTCAAAATACAAAGATTTTTTTAAGTTTACTCTATGTATTTCGAGCTCTCAACTCATCGTCAGGAGAATATTGACACCACCAACTCCAACCTAATTTAATTTTAACAATGTTTCACTATAAACCCCCCTAAATTTGACAAATAATTATCCTTTGGGAACTCCAGAAGATGATGTTATACCCCGAAATATATATATACAGTCGTGCTAAACATGCATCTGATCTTTTATTTATGTGAAACCTACCTAGTATTTTATATTTTAAATTTTAAAAAGTTTCTAAAAAAATAATTTCAAAATTTTCTTTTACTTTATTTAAAATGTTTCACTAAAACCCACAATTCTCCTTTAACAAAATAATTTTTCCAAAAAAAAAAAAATTAATCCCACTTGAACGTTTTGTCGACTGATCTTCGTCGACTTCATCAGCAACATCGATTTAATTGTTTTAAATATCATAAATGAATCTATGATAAAATAAATTAAAATTTAATAATAAAACTTGAGCAAAATGCGAGGTAGGTTTCACAAAAAATAAATAAAACAAAATTGAGTTTTGAATTCGATATATTTCGGGGTGAGCCCATCATCAGGAGTCCAAGATGGGTGAAACCTACCTCGCATTTTGCTCAAGTTTTATTATTATACTAAAACGAGCAGTACCGGCGTGCCTACGGCACGCCGGCACCGGCCCTCCGGGCTGGTGGCCCTGGCGGGCAGCGTCTCGAGATGTGATTATTAGCTGTCCGTAATTATATGTTTTGAAAAAAATATTTTTTCGAATAATGAATATTGATCAAAGAAAGATTAAAAATATCAGTAAATGCTTTATAAATACTTTATTAGAGCATGCAACCATTTCTCTCGAAGTTCCCGATCGGTTGGAAACCTATTTCATTATTATATTAAGATAAGATAGCAGTAGCAGGCGTGCTCCGAGCTGGTGGCCCTGGTGGGCAACATCTCGAGATATGGCTATTATAATAATTTTAAAATTAATTTATCTACTAAAATTTCAACTGAGCCGCGCAGTAATAAATTAAGAATTAATCTCATTATCCCATTAAAACTTATATTATAAATTAAATATATTTTTTTATTGTTAAGGATAAATAAACTGAATTTGCTTCTTTGAAAAACAAAATAAATTACTGGAAAGAAGCAAATTCAGTTTATTTATCCTTAACAATAAAAAAATTAATATATCCAGTACACACCAAGCGAGCAAAATTCTTATAAATTAAATATATATAATATATATATATTTTAAAATTAATTTGTCTACTAAAATTTCAAGAATTTATATTTTTCTTAAATTCAAAAAAAAAATTAATTTTCACGAAATGAATTATTTCCAAAAAATTAAATATATATAATATATTTTAAAATTAATAAATTTGTCTACTAAAATTTCAAATGAGACACGCCGTAAATCTAATATTCTAAGCTATATATAGAGGAACATATTAATATATAGAGATATTATAGATATATAATATAGAGAATAGAGAATGGAGATGTTTTATTTGAAAAATTTGACAATCTAACAACTGTCATTGAATATTAGTTGATTTTTCTCCCACATGTTCGCCTTGCTGCGCCACGGGTACTGTCTGACAATGGCTTTTATATATATAGATGTTTCACCTAGAACCAACACCTAACTCCTTAAAAATTTATAAATTAAAATTCGTTATTCGTTGAATAAAAAGGAAACCAAAACTGAACAATTATTATATTTTTATTTATTTATTATTTTTATAATAAATAGATTTTTATTCCTTTTTTTAGACTTTGCCAAGCTTTTTCAATTTTGTTTTTGAAAATATAATTTGTCCACATTCATAGCAATCTTCAATGAAATTATTTTTTACTATCTTTATTGTCATTTATTTAATACTAGCTGTGAGGCCCGCTGTTTATTGATGTTTTATTAGTAAGTTCAGGTGGGGTAACTGGGGCCGGGGGCAACTGGGCCAGGGGTCCTGTAACCCCAGAGCTTTTTAATTTTACCGCATTTTTTTAGCGCAATCCACTTTTTCATATTGGTGGGAAATTTTCAGTGTTCCTGAATTAGAGAAATTTCTTTAAGTTTATTTTATACTTAAGTACTTAGTTAAGTTAATTACTTATTTGCCAAGTTATGTGCTTACTTCTTACCTAGTTGCCTTACCCAGTTCCTTGAAAATATTGAGACTTGAGTAAGGCTTTCTTAAGCATAAGGAACTTATTTAACTTTATTTCAATGGGTAAAATGAAATTATTTTGTTTAGTTGTTTGATTTATGATACTTTTTTTTGAATTTTCTGTAATAAAAATCGATTTTAAAAATTATACTTGAAAACTTATCTACCTTAAAAAATTCAATAGAATAAAAAAAATAGAGGTCTTGGTGCAACTGGACCAGCCTAGTCAGGGCCCAATTACCCCGAATCGCTTACATCTTTGATTATTTTTAATCCATATACAAATGAGACTAATTCTACCTACGGCCAGGGCCTTGAGGGATAGGGGAACATGTCCAACTGCTCAAAAGATGTTAAAAATTAAAAAAACAGCAAATAGGCTGGGCTGGTCCAATTACCCCACAACGCGTTTAACTGGGCCAACCGCAAAACTTTACATTCAACTTAAGATAATTCCAAAATTTTGAATAATCAAAAGTTGAAAGTATCATGATTATTTGAAGAAAATTTCATCTTTCAATTAATATAGTCACGAGATCTATAAATTGTGAGGAAGCTTAGTTATAGCCAAAAATATGGAGTACTATCCTTGGGAAAACAAAAGAAGCTGGCCCAGTTACCCCACCTGACCTTACTGTTATTCTAGAATAGTCTTGAATAGATATAATTCAAGATTCTATTTTACTGGTCCGTAATTTTAAAATTATATATGCATACTATATACCTATACATGTATATTGTTCTATTATGATTGTTGCTAAATTTGCTGGGTGAGTGGGGGGGGGGGGGGCGAAAAAATATTTCATGCTTGTAGTAAAATTTTCTCTTAGTCCGGCCCTGTTTAAACCTTTAACTCATATGTATACTATATCCCTATATATTGTATATTGTTCTATTATGATAGTTGCTAAATTTGCTGGGGGGGGGGGGGGGGGGGCGAAAAAATATTGTCACGCTTGTAGTAAAATTTTCTCTTAGTCCGGCCCTGTTTATACCTTTAACTTATATGTATACTATATATCTATACATGTATAACGTGTGTCATTTTTTTTATGAGTAATCTCTCTATAAATATTTGCAAATTTGAAAAAAAATAGAAAATGAAAAAAAAATTTCTATGTCTATTATCTATAAAAAAAAAAAAATGCTTACTTCCTTTGTGAATAGAGGTTCTTTGTTTATCGGCCTGACCATTTTAACCTTTTTCATTATTACATGACCATTTTAGAGCTTTGAATAAAATGTATGGCCTTTGAATAAAAGTGAAATATGAAATTAATTTTAAATTGATGAGACTATATCATTATCATCCGATAGAGTGTGATAAATATGTGTTCAAAATTTCATCTCAATCGGATAAACAGTGTCGAAGTTAATTGGAAACAACCAACACAGATTGATTTTTATATATATAGATTTAAATGGATTTTCAATGAATTTTTCTCTTTGATGACAATTGACCGCATGATTAATTCGTAGTTTATATCCATTCATTCTGTCAGACGCTTCTAAAAAATTACAAATTTCAATAATAAGAACTATCAACCCTAATATATTTATTTTTATTTATTTGTTTATTCATTTATTTATATAATATATTAATATTATTTTCTTATTTTAGTAGTGTTGGTGGCCATCTATGTAAGGATTTTGATTTTTAATTTACAAAAATTGAGTGATTCCGGAGAAAAAACGTCTTCTGTTGAAGTGACAATTAATACAAGTACATCAGACGGTATTATTGCGGACAACATCTCTCTGAGTAGTCCTCCACTTTCATTTGTCACAAATTCAGTTCTAGACTTATCCCAATATCCTAAGCAACATGATAATATTTCATTTATGATGCATGGATCTGACCCAAGTAAGAGAAGCGTGAAAATGGAATTACATGACCTGAAATTGTCTGGTGGAAAAGGGTCGTTGAAAAAAAACCGGACTCGGTTAAGAATCCCAGCCATGATTGATGGGAAATTGAAAAATATCTCCATCAAAGAAGCCATGAATATTTACCGACGACCCTTATCATATTCTTCAAATGCTCTTTCACACAGTTTTGGATCTGAAAATGATAATTCCGAAAAGAATATAGAAAAAAGTTCTTTAGGTAAGTCCACATCTGAAAATTCCCGTTGCAATGAAAATCCGAACTGTGATTCAAAAGATTCGAACAGCCAAGAAGAAAACTTGCCGATTTCAGAAGTGAAACACGTTGAGAGTAACATGATCAAAAACGATTATGAAGGCATTTCGAAACCGAGATCTAAAGAGAGCCATTTGATCAAAAGCGAAAACGAAGAAAGCTTTAAACCTGACAAAAGCGACGAGATAACAAGCGATTATGGAATAATTGTTGGAGGGAATCACGAGTTGGAAAATAGAAATCAAGACATCACAATTCATGAGTCCTCTATCAGCGATTCAGAGGAAAATGAAAGCCCTCAAAACCCCATAGATTTACATAAAATTTTCCGTCGATCGACGTCAATTACAAATACAACTAATTTCACAAAAGGTATAACTATCAATGTTTTCTTTCATTTAATATAAATATTATTGATTTTTGTTTAATTATTTACAGACCTCTTATTATCGAAAAATAAAATCATGAACCAAACTCTGAAGGCCCCGTTCACCAAATTAAATCTGACCTCTAAAAACAACAAAACAACAAATTTCACGTTAATTCAACAAAAGATAACGATCCCATTGGAGGTAAGTTTTTATACATTTATTTAATTACTTTTACTTTACCATACAGGGTATGGTCAAGTATTGTAATCGTGAATGAAAAAAGTGTTTTTTTTTCGAAATATCTCAAAAACGGCTGAAACTATTTTGATTAAAAAAAATTTAGCGACACCATGGCATTTCGGTCTACAAAAAGCCCTAATAAGTGAATATCGAAAAAATTATATTTTTCGAGATGATAACTGTTTTGTCAAAATGTCTGTTAGTCCGTTAGGTTGTTATTCTGTTAGTCTGTGCGTTACCAAATTTTTGTGGACGAGCTAACTCAAAAACTAGTGTGAGAATATCAAAACCAAATCTCATACGTAGTTTTGATCCATGAAGATTAAGAGCTGATTAGATTTTGGTGTATATCGACCCAAAATTAAGGGGGGCAGGGGGGGGGGGTTAAAATTAAAAGTTATAATATTTTCAAACTAAAAAAACAAGAAAAATGAAATATACTATAAAATGAACTATACTAACGAAAATATTTTTTTCTGCCGTCAAAATTAGGGGGGTGGGGGAGGTCAAGAAATAAAAATCTAGGCCATTTGATCATACTCAACCAAATTTTGTATACATATCAATGGGCCCCAGAACACTAAAAATTCAAAAACAAACCGCCAAAAGAGGGGAGGGGATGCCTTGGACCAAACTCAACCAGAAGTGTAGTGGTAATATTTAGTGGATGGCCACATCAGAACGTGTCAATTTATTTACATCTTTAATATCTCTGACCGATCGCCAATAATGGATATAAATAATATTTTCGTTGTTTCATCCTTTGAAATGTGAATTTTTAAAAATAATTTTGTAATAGAATTTAGGTCTTAAAATCAACATTCATATCAAATTTTAAGTATTTAGCTCCAGTAGTTTCGGATAAATCATGATATCTTAAAATGAAACCATTTTTTTTCTAATTAGTTGGTTTTTATTTCTTTTCTACCCTTTCATAATATTCCCACAGGAACGTTGGTATCAACATTTTTTTGTAGTTTTTAATATTAAAAATAATATGTATTTACACTTTTGTTTTAAAATTAATAGGAAAAAATCTATCAATAAATGAAAATATTAAAATTGAATTTCCTGTATAACAAAAAAAAGATACCATGTATATATATATATACAGTGATTGTAAAGTATCGCTCCTTTTGGTTTTGAGGTTTGTAAGACCCCAAGGAAGCTGTTATTTACTTTATAAAAAAAATAGAATGTTTCGATAGGGCTGTTGGTTCGATTATCTAGTTAATTAATATTACACATATATGATATCCTGTAAAAAATGCAAATGGAGGGGAGACAAGGTAATTCTCTGCAAGAGCGTATGAAATAAAAAAGATAAAACAATTTAACTTTGATATAAAATTTATTCATTAATTAATAGAGGGAAGGTTTTGATAAAAGAGGAGTTAGGTGGATGTATTAAAAGTGTTTGAGGAAGGTACAGGACATTTGAAGACCGGTTGCCGTTCCGCGTTCCTTACGCAAAATTTAATATGCCGTGTATAGGCTGGGAGCACTGTGCAAGATGCAGCGCAAAATGCCCTTTCTGTATTTGTTCAGAAAGAGAAGGGTTGCCGCTTGGTTGGGCAAATGTATATATATGTTGTTGATTGCCAAGCGGATCGGGCAATCAAAACATACATTTATTTGGCTAAGCGTGGCTTAGCGCTTTTTAACGTAAACCTTGGGTGGTTTCTGTTCATGAGTTTATGTGTTCTGTTGGTCAATCGAGCGGACCGCAAAGCATCTACAATGAGGTAACCTTCAGTGGAATAAAAGAGAAAAAATAATTAAAGAAATGAACACGTAAATGATATGAATTTTAGCTATCAGAAAGAACATGCTTACCTTCAGACTCAGACAAGCCTAACGCATAGCACACGGTGTAAATTTAAATGATATTTACCCTTTGGTGTTTAATAGTATAAGAATGAGTTGGCATGGTCGCCTGGACCTCTAGAGAAAAAATGTTGGTGGGGAGGGTAGTTGCAGATGCCGACTATAGGGGCCTGAGTGCTTTTATATAGTGACTGATTTGACCATGTAAGAAATTGTGGCAATTTTGAACATACAGGGTGCTTCAAAAAAATGTATACACACTTTGAACTTCCATAGAAAATTTATTTACCGTTCTACAAAGTTAAATTTCAGGAAAATAGAAAGCTGAAAGTCCAATGTAAATGAAACATAAATAACAAATGTTAATACTGTTCAAATTGGTGACCTGCAGCATCAATACAATTCTGAGTACGAGTCACCACTGATTCTGTACATCGTATCAAAACGTCCAATGAGATTTCTCTACACACTGCTTGAATCTCATTCCAAAGAATGTCTAGGTTACGTGGTTTACGTTTGTACACCTCATCTTTTACTGTGCCCCACAAAGAAGAAATCCAGTGGTGTAAGGTCTGGAGAGCGTGCTGGAAACTCGATTGGCCCCCTGCGTTCTATCCACTGGCCCGACAAATTTTGATCCAGGTAAGCTCGTACGTCCGGTAATGATGATTTTTATTTTCAATAAGATGGTGCCCCGCCGCACTATCACAGGGACGTACGAGCTTACTTGGATCAAAATTTGTCGGGCCAGTGGACTAGGACGCAGGGAGCCAGAGTTTCCAGCACGCTCTCCAGACCACCCACTGGATTTCTTCTTGTGGGGCACAGTAAAAGATGAGGTGTACAGAACGTAAACCACGTAACCTAGACATTCTTTGGAATGAGATTCAAGCAGTGTGTAAAATCTCATTGAGACGTTTTGATACGATGTACAGAATCAGTGGTGACTCGTACTCAGAATTGTATTGATGCTGCAGGTCCTAATTTGAACAGTATTAACATTTGTTATTTATGTTTCATTTACATTGGACTTTCAGCTCTATCCTGAATTAGCTTTGTAGAACGGTAAATAAATTTTCTATGGAAGTTCAAAGTGTGTATACATGAGCACCTATATATATATCAATGGGATGCAGTCCGTGGATGCTGTGGATGCGATGCATCCCTAAAATTTCATAACATTTAGAGTATTTTCATATATAAGGTCGACTTAAAAATTTCAGAAGAATCTTTAAATTTTCAAATTATTATCCGTTATTTCAAATATTTCTATAAAAAACATTTTTTATTTTGAAAAGGATATTGGTTCTCTAAATGAAATTAAATTGTTGCATAGTTTCAAGGGGCAATTAAAATAAATGATTTTTTTTTAAGTCTCTGCTTGGTATATCTTCCAGTTCAAGGATGTCAAAGACAAGTCCAGAGGAGTTTTAGTCGAATAAAAGTTGTTCTCTCTGAGGAACTATCAAAATAATAATAATAATACAAAAAAGGAATAAATAAAGATGATTCGAGAATCTTTGGACCAATCCATTTTTAAGAACTCTCAATATATAAGATCGGAAATAACTAAGAGTGCTATAGACCAGCGGTTGCCAAAGTGGTGGTCCGCGGACCACTAGTGGTCCGCGAGAAAATTTCGCTGGTCCGCAGAAAAATGTGGAATATACTTTCTTTTCTATCTTTTATTTGTTTTGTTTGTACAATTTTTGTTTATTTTGTTTATTTTATTATGGTTTATTAATAAAGCTTTCATAACTTGGTTACTATTAATAGTTTCATTTTATTAACTAGGTACATTTTATGTGTTCTTTGATCACAATTTTTTTTATAAATATATTTAACAATTAAAAAATCCTATTTGTGGTCCGCGGGATTTAAATTATGATTTAACTGGTCCGTGAGGTCAAAAAGTTTGGCGACCGCTGCTATAGACAAGTCATATGCTTATATGGCAATAGAAATAGGAGAAATGTAAAATTTTGTTATAGAAAAGGCTGATTCATCGTGGAAAATAATCGATTTCCATCTCAGGGACTGTGTAGTTTAAGTCACAAGAATTAATTTCTGACTCCTACCCTCACTCACACAAAGCCGTATCCGTTTAGGGCTAAGGTTCCAAAATGTATTTTTAAAAAATCTAATGTTAAATTTGAAAAATAACATTAAATTCTATAATATGAATCCATTACATACATTTTATTACCATATTCGATGAAATTTGCAAAAAGAAGCGAATATTAAAATAAAATTAAAAAAAATGAAGGGGTTTTTGGGCAGCATCCCATGTTTGAAAAGTCACTGCCCGCCACTAATATCTATATCAATATATAATCAGAATTACCCCTGATTATAGTTCTGTTTTATTTATAATTCCAAGATTTTTTATTATGTCCTGGTTTTATCTCTTTAATTTTGATTAATTTTTAGATATCAGATGGCCGAAGAGAATGTCATGTTCCAAAAGCTGTAATCTCATTACATACAAGTCGCTCCAACAATTACATTGCCCCCGTTTCCATAAGCAGGAAGGAAATCGAGAGAGAATCCATTGAAAACTCAATGGTATCGATTGATTTTCTAACAACTTTGCCTATTAGCGATTGGCTTTTATCCGGTTTGGATTTTAAAATAAGACAAAAAATTTTAAATTTCGTCATTAGATTCCTTTCTATAGGACTTAATTACTCAGAAGAAATAGAACAATTAAAGGTAATCATATGAAATTAAAATATTATCATTTATGTGAAAAATATTCAGTATTAATAATTAATCAATTATTTCTATTTTATTTAGATTGCTACCCTGAACGATTCCAATGGAAATTATTCAAATATGATAAGAAAACTACAAAACTTATTGTACAAAAGGGGAACTAATGAGTCAGTATTACACGTAGAAGGCTCCCCATTAAAGTATAAATGTACAATTCAGGTTACAATCATGGTAAGACTATATAAAAATACAGATATTTACTTAAATGGATCTGTTATTGAACCGATGGTTTTAGACAATAAACATTCATTTTCAAAAGAAGTAAGTTCAAGTGTTATTTTTTTTTTTTAATTCCGTCCTAAATCTTTTTACTATCTGTTTGAATAGTTTGGACTCGTTATCAAAAAAGTAAAGACATCAACCTATCCTTTATCGTACGAAGAATCTGCAGCGAACGAAGTTGGTCTTCTTGTAATTTATTGTGTAGCTTTTATCATCATACTGATATTGATATATAAAATTGCTTGCAAAATATTATCGAGCAAGGTAAAAACAAATTCTACTCTTTGCTTTCTTTTGATTTAATGTAAATGACTACTAATTAGTAGAGATTGTGGTGTTGGTGCAAGGTGAAATATCTATCTATATATATAAAAATCAATCTGTGTTGGTTGTTTCCAATGAACTTCGGCACCGTTTATCCGATTGAGATGAAGTTTTGAACACATATTTATCACACTCTATCGGATGATAATGATATAGTTTCATCAATTTAAAATTAATTTCATATTTCACTTTTATTCAAAGACCATAAATTTTATTCAAAGCTCTAAAAGGGTTATGAAATAATGAAAAAGGTTAAAATGGCCAGGCCAACAAACAAAGAACCCCTCTTCACAAAGGAAATTAGCATTTTTTTTTTTTTTTGATAATAGACATAGAAAATTTTCATTTTCTTTTTTTTCAAGTTTGAAAATATTTATAGAGAGATTACTCATAAAAAAATGACACACGTTATAAATGTATAGATATATAGTATACATATAAGTTAAAGGTATAAACAGGGCCGGACTAAGAGAAAATTTTACTACAAGCGTGAAATATTTTTGCGCCCCCCTCCCCCCCCCCAGCAAATTTAGCAACAATCATAATAGAACAATATACATGTATAGGTATATAGTATACATATAAGTTTAAGGTATAAACAGGGCCGGACTAAGAGAAAATTTTACTACAAGAATGGAATTTTTTTGCGCCCCCCCCCCATCCATCAAATTTAGCAACAATCATAATAGAACAATATACATGTATAGGTATATAGTATACATATAAGTTTAAGGTATAAACAGGGCTGGACTAAGAGAAAATTTTACTACAAGCATATGGAATATCCCCCCTCCCCCAGCTAATTTAGCAACAATTATAATAGAACAATATATATGTATAGGTATATAGTATACATATATAATTTTAAAATTACGGTCCAGTAAAATAGAATCTTCAATTATATTTATTCAAGACTTTATTCTAGAATAACAGTACTAATAAAACATCAATAAATAAGACGCGAGGGGGTCCAGGGGGCGAAGCCCACTGGCTAGCAAGAGGCCCGCCTAAGGCGGGCCTCACAGCTAGTCTTTAATAAAGATAAGAGTAAATAAATATTATATTTAATATTGATTTACTATGAGTTAAGGATACTAGAGTCACTTATTTCACATTAAAATTAAAAAATTAAAAGATATAATTTTTTTTTAATTTTAATGTTAAATAAGTGACCTAGTATCCTTAACTCATAGTAAATCAATATTAAATATAATATTTATTTACTCTTATCTTTAATAAATGACTACTACGAAAGAGCTTAGGTCTATAAAAATTTATTTAATAGAAATTGTTGGTAAAAATAACGTTTTGCAGAATATTTCATTGTTCGCATCCATAGTCAAATCTTTTAATAAGGATTGTAGGGAGTAGGACAAGAATTTAAACAAAACCCAAAGCTTTTGATTAATTACGTGTATAAAAAAAGAGAGAATATTTATTTTTAATTTTATAATTTTATTTATTATTTATTTATTTGTTTATTATTTATTTATTAATTTATTGTTTTATTTATTTATTTATTATTTTCATTGTCTGTGATACTATTTGATAGTTTATAAACTCATGGTAGACTGGCTACAATGGAATTCATTCCGAGGCCATTAGGAGGAGAGAAAAAAAAATTTATAATTATTTTAACAAGAGACAATTTTAATTGTTTCTTAAATTTTTTGAAAATGTTTTTTTTTTATAGTTAAAATAACTAACAAATAAGTTTATCAGATGAGCCGCTGAAAAAGTCAAAAATCAGTGACGAAACGTTTGGCCCATTTAATTAAAAACTTCGCTTTTGATTTAAATTCTTGTCCAACTCCATAAGATCCATATTAAAATGATTTTTTTTTTTTTTTTTTTTAATGCAATCGAATGCAAGAAGGGGTGCACCAGTAAAGATGTAGCCCCTATGGATCTCGAAAGACCCTTGCATTACCGAAGAGAAGGGAAAGTTGATTAAGTGAGAGGGTGTAGACGTAGGTGTCTATGCACCCTGGTTTTGAAGGTTTGAATATCATAGGTGCTGGGAAAGATAGAGGCTGGGAGAGAGTTCCAGTTCCTTGAAGTCATGGGGATATATGTATTCGCGAAAAAAGTGGTCCGGCACTTTTCCAATTTGACCGCGAAAGAGTGTTGGGAGTCGGCAAAACGTGTGCTGCGTGCAAAGTATGCTTTGGGGGGAATTATTGATTTTATCTCATCAGAGCACCTGCCGTGATAGTATCTATAGAAAAGGGAAAGGGCAGAGACATCTCTTCGATGAGCCAGCGAGTCGAGGGAGTCGGTGAGGGTAGAATCGTCAATTAGCCTGACGGCTCGTTTCTGAATTGCATCAAGGGTAGCAAGAGAATATTTTGAGGCTCCTCTCCACAGATGAGAGCCGTATTCGAGACAGGGGCGGATTTGGGCCTTGTAGATGGTGAGAAGTTGTGGGGGTTTGTAAAATCGCTTGGACCTGAATAAGAAGCCAATCTTCCTTGCTGCAGATTTCGCCACAGAGGAGATGTGTTCATTCCAAGACAGGTCAGATGCGAGAATAGGTATTTATTAATATATTAAATCAGGAAGGTGGAAGAAAATCAATAGGAATCTTTTCGTTAACTTTTTTCATTTTCTAATTTACTAAGTATACTTTTCGGGACACCTTCAAGTGTCTATCCTCAGTACAATATCATTTTATAGAATACTCTATTGTTGGAAATTCTTTATTCAGTATTTGTTGTTTCATTAAAATAGAACAAGTAAAAATTACGTTTTCATAAAATAAATTACGGGGTTTGCGGTAGGAGGTAATTTTTTTCTTGTTGTTGACATCTTAACGAATAGAAATGAAGCACAGACAAAGAACGACAAAAGAAAAAGAAAAACAATTATTACTACTACTTAATATTTTAATATTTAGATTTACAGGTCACTCAAAAAGACCTAAAAATACAATTCTTTAAAAATTAAAAAAAAAATTCAATTTTTTACCATTTTGGAAATTTTTGAAAATCTTGAGCGATCTCTTAAAATTTTTTAATCGAGCTGATTTTTGGTGATCATTTTAAAAATATGTTAAATTAACATAATTTAATTCGAGATCAAAAATAAAAATAACAGTATTTTTTTTGGGCCACCCATTTAAAATATAGGCTAAAATTAACATGATAAATACTTATTAATAAACTAATAAACATCCAAAAAAGGCACATTTTGGTATTTAGGTAATAATAATTATTCAAACATTATATTACATAAAATTTAAAGCTTAGAATAATTTTTTGATGCAATGAAAACCACTTAAATCAAAATATTTATAAACCGAACGCCATGGTATATTTCTATTCTGTGATTATATTAAATAATACTTTCATTCTTTCATATACTTACTGAAAAATGCAATTTTGATAAAAGAAATGAATATAATATAATTTAATAACCAAATTTTTAAGAAATATTATATTTCCAAAAAGCACTTTAAGGGCTAAATTTTTCTATTTAATCTGGCTGGCTTTAATATGCAAAATGGGTAATTTATTTTCGATGAGGAAGATAAACAATATTAATAAAAAAGTAAGTAAAAATGTACTATATACCCGACTGCTTCGATATTCATATACATGAATAATTTTTACTTTGCCATACAGGGTATGGTAAAGTATTGTAATCGTGCATAAAAAAAGTAGTTTGCTTCTTTTTTTATAACTATCCCAAAAACGACTGACACTCCTACTTTACACCCCCTTCCTTTATTTCAACCATTTGACACAACTAATAACTCATGACACTTGATAAATACACATTTTTTAAAAAAATAGTTAGAACCGTTTTTGAGAAAATCAAAAAAAACGAAAAATCTTTTATGTAAATGTCCACTTCTGGTCTTCCGATTTCAACCAAAAGCTTGGTGTACTCCTTCTAGCCTATATCAATCTTAAGTTTCGAATTTCGTCTCTCTGGTACTTATGGTAGCGAAACCTAGGGGGGGGGTACTACATAAATTGATTTTTGACCCCCTTTTGGCTTCTGGGGACCACAATATCCGGTTTTATGTCCCAAATCCGGTTTCCAATTATTAAGGGCACAGATTCCTTCCACCTAGAAGTTACAAAATGAAATTAACTTTTTTCATTTTTTTTTTACTTAGAGAAAGTGGTGTAGGTTTTAGGTGAAACATGATATTAATTAATAAAGTAAAGGGTGTGTAGTTTCACAGTGAATGAAATAAAACTCAAAGAGGTTTATACAAACTAAATATATTTCGGATTATTAGTCCATCATCAGGAGTTTACAGCTTAAAACTGTATAAACCTCTTAGAGTTTTATTTCATTCACTGTGAAACTACACACCCTTTACTTGATTAATTAACTTTTTTTCATCTCTGAGATACAAGCTCTCAAAGAGTCAGTACCCAGACAGACTATCGCAATACTTCCATATTATATTCTATGAATATAAATGTGAAAGTAAAAATGTCTGTTAGTTAGTCTGTGTGTTAACAAATTTTTGTGGACGAGATAGCTCAAAAACTAGTGTGAATATTAAAACCAAATTTCACACATAGTTTTGGTGCGTTGAGATTAAGAGTTGATTAGATTTTGGTGCATATCGACACAAAATTAAAGGGGGGAGGAGGGTGGTTAAAATTATAATATTTTCAATAAAAAAAAAACAAGAAAAAATGAAATATACTATAAAATGAAAACCTATAATAACTAAAATATGTTTTTTTTCTGGCACCAAAATTAGGGGGGAGGGGGTCAAAAAATAAAAATCTAGGCCATTTGAACAAACTCAACTAAATTTTGTATACATAATCAGTGGGCCCCTAGAACACTAAAAATGCAAAAACAAACAGCCCAAAATGGAAGGCTGGTGGGGGGGGGGGGGGGGTCAAAAATGGAAATCTAGACCCTTGTACCAAACTCAACCTGAAGTGTATGGTAAAGTCAAGTGGATGGCCACATCAGAACGTGTCAATTTATTTTTTTTCCATTTTTGTCTGGCAAAACTTAAATCGTTTTATTATATGTAATATTTTATTATATAAATTTAAAATTTATACAGCAATTTTGATTATCGTTTTATGAAGGATTTTCTTATAAAAAATACAAAACAAATCTAAAATTAATAAAACTACTAGTCAAAAATATAATATAATATAAAAGATGATAGTATCACCATCTCTGAAAAATCCCGACACTGACATCTAGTGACTTCGAGTTGTAATGTATAATCTTATTACGTCAGAAGAGTTGTATTAACTCCTTTGAGATTTGAACCCAAGTGCCAAAAAGCAATCCAGGTCGATTGGCTGCTCTTCGAGGTGGAACCAATCAGGCATATACACCCAGGTTATGTATGGTATAATAAAAATTATCAATAGCAACTCGGATTTACTTTAGTAATATATGGTAAGAGACCTTCTTGATTTTATAAAAAAAAAAAAAATAATTTAAATTTTTATTATTAATAAACTCATATAAGTAAAGTATCTAATGATTTTTTTTTTTTTTTTAATTTTTAGTCATCCTACGAAGCTATTGTTATCTATAACTGCCATAACGAAAGAGAAGAAACTAGAGTCTGAGGAAAGAGAACCTTCAGAATTTTCAATTAATCACTAATTGTTTAAAATTATTTATTAAATAAAAAAAGATAAATCTTATAATTTTTTTTTATTGTACCACAAAAACTATTAAAATTATTTAATTTATAAAAAGAGAAGGTGATGGGAAACCACTCAAGAAAACAATTTTATCTTGACATTCTATGTAGAGAATAAAAACCAACTAATGATTGAAACTGATTCTTAAAAGAATATCAATGAGATCAGGCGCGGATCCAGACCTTTGATTTGGGGGAGGGGGGGCAGCCACTGAGTTTTACCCCCCCCCCTTTAATGAAAAATGGATCCTATCTCAAACTAAATAAAAAGAGCATTATATTTTTAAATTCATTTCCTTTGTCAACATTTTTAATAGAGATGGGAAAAATCGTTCTTTTTAGGGAATAGTTCTTTTATAGTTCGTTCATTATATGGAACTAGTTCAATTGAACTATATAGTTCAGGGGTGGCCGATGTATATAAGATCTGCTTTTTATCTCGAAAGTGTGTCGCGATCGGGGGGGGGAGGGGGGGGGTCAGAGACACATAGAACTTTATTTTCAATTTTAAAATTTAATGTTATAAAAAAAAAATTTAAATAAACATAAAAAATGTTGATCTCCAATGCTTTGGGGGGGGGGGGGCGGTCGCCCCCATCGCCCGCCCCCTGGATCCGCGCATGAATGAGGGTGTCTTAAATAAAAAATTAGAATATTTGAGATGGAGATAAATTTTAGAAAAACACTTGTTGAGTGAATTTTTCTTTTTTAAAATTTCGATCATTTTCAAAATTAATCTTTTTAAATAAATTGAGTTCTTTACCTAAAATTCTAAGATTAGAAAAGTAAAAAATATGTGTCAGGCTAGTTTAGATTTTTAATAAACATTTTATAATTGTATTTTAAAAAGAACTTAATTCATTTAATTTGATAAATGAATACTAACTTCTGTGTTTGAAGGAGAATGAGTTTACAGACAAACGAATTTCCATTCAATTTGGTACTCGTGCCCATCTGTAAGAATAAATTACATTTTTTTAATAAAAATTACTGAAGGTGACCGCCCCCCCCCTGGATCCGCGCATGAATGAGGGTGTCTTAAATAAAAAATTAGAATATTTGAGATGGAGATAAATTTTAGAAAAACACTTGTTGAGTGAATTTTTCTTTTTTAAAATTTCGATCATTTTCAAAATTAATCTTTTTTTATAAATTGAGTTCTTTACCTAAAATTCTAAGATTAGAAAAGTAAAAAATATGTGTCAGGCTAGTTTAAATTTTTAATAAACATTTTATAATTGTATTTTAAAAAGAATTTTATTCATTTAATTTGATAAATGAATACTAACTTAAGTGTTTGAAGGAGAATGAGTTTACAGACAAACGAATTTCCATTCAATTGGGTACTCGTGCCCATCTGTAAGAATAAATTACATTTTTTTAATAAAAATTACTGAAAGTGAAAGCCAAGTCTTCAAAACTATTGTATTGGACAAATGAAATGATATATATTAATTTTTATACTTAATTGTTTAATTAATGAATCAAGGCCAACGCTGCGAAAAATGTACGAGGAGAGGATTAAAAAAGAAATTCCATAATTCATATACACAATAGGTCGGGGAACTTTTTTAGCCATTACCCCAAAATATTTATGCCGCTGTTACCCCTACATTCTGTAAAGCAAAAAATATTAAGGTAAATGTATATTAAAAGAGAAAGAATTCAATCTTTAGGACAAATTCTAAGATTTTAGTAGAAATATCATTAAATTGCGATATCAGAGGGATTCATCCTTCAGGAGTCGAACCTGAGAACTAACATGCTTTCCTGGCAGGCAATTCACAGTAAAAACATACAGTAAATTTACAATCTTTTTTAACAGTGTAACTACAATGTCCTTCAGTCATTGTACTCGTAAACTAAATAAGATTCAAATTTGAAATTAAAAAATTACTATCGGCGATAGGTTTTTGTCTCAAGGGTGTGAGCTGATTGACTGACTGCCCGGAAAGCATGTTAGCTCTCAAGTTCGACTTCTAAGGGGATGAAATTGCAATTTAATAGTATTTCTACTAAAATCTTCGAATTTTTCCAAAAGATTGAATTCTTTCTCTTTTAAAATACATTGGTTAATCTGTACCCGTGCTGATTTTTTGAAAAACATTCCAACTATTTTCAAAAAAAGATGCTCAAATCTTTAGTTTTATAAATGTATATTTATAAGAATTTTGCTGGCTTGGTGTGTACTGGATATATTAATTTTTTATTGTTAAGGATAAATAAATTGAATTTGCTTCTTTCCAGTAATTTATTTTGTTTTTCAAATGGTTATTCCAAATATTTCGAGAGCGTTCTCAGCATCTCTTCCTCAGTGGAAACCACTCCCCCACCAATGTGCCGACTGCATCAGTTTGTACAGAACATTGATAAAAGCTCGATCACACAACACACACACACATATATATATATATACAAATTTAAAATGAGATAACATGAATATATAATTATTTACATCTCCTTATAATGAAGCCCAATCATTGGACTATTATAAGGAGATGTAAATAATTATATATTCGTATGTTATCTCATTTTAAATTTGTATATATATGTGTGTGTGTGTTGTGTGATCGAGCTTTTATCAATGTTCTGTACAAACTGATGCAGTCGGCACATTGGTGGGGGAGTGGTTTCCACTGAGGAAGAGATGCTGAGAACGCTCTCGAAATATTTGGAATAACCGTTTGAAAAACAAAATAAATTACTGGAAAGAAGCAAATTCAATTTATTTATCGTTAACAATAAAAAATAAATGTATATTATTTATTGAATTAATTGGAATTTACATGAAAAATATTGGTAAGTAAATAAAAATTGTTAACATTAACATAATTCATACTAAAATACTATAATAGTTTATAAAGTAGAAAATTTTAAAAATGTTCTTATTACCCCCAATAGTTTCATTGTTACCCCATTTGGGGTAATTTACCCCGGTTCCCCGACCGCTGATATAGACAATAAGTATTAGTTTGGGTTCAGGGATCAGTAGCTTAGTGGATATAGGAGATAAAGCTCTTATGACAAAGCATTGCAGTACATATGCAAAGATCCCGGGTTCGAGCCCCGGCTGATCCTTTTGTCTTTAAAAATAATATTTTCTTCGTTCTCTAAATTTAATTATTTTATATATTTAAATATGTTTATTTGAATCAAGCAGAGGTCAACATTATTGAATTCCTCTAAAAAAAATCAACAACTCTACAACTCTGGACAAAAAAAATCTTTTCAATTTTAAAACTGATTATGAATTAAGAAAGATACAAAATGTGTTTTTAAAATCATTATCTATTTTACCTATTCAAATAAACTTGAAAATGTGTTGAAAAAAAATTAAGAATTTTTGAATCTTTTCAACTAGTTAATCCACAATTTTGTTAAGATCATTTTTACAATTCTTGCACTTCTCTTCTAAAAAATAAATATTCTTTATGAATACACTCGGTACTCGTAGAAACGTGTATTATTTCCCAAATTACAGTCATTAGATGCTAGTAAAATGATAAAATATAATGATTAATTTCAAGATATTTCATTTCTTCTTCTGTTTCTTGAACTCTTGAATCAAAAATCTAAAATTATAAATGAAAAATTAACAAGAAATGAAATATTTAATTTAAAAAATAATTTTTAAGAAAAAAATAAAAACCGACTTCAAAAAATTAAATGCAACAAATAAAATACACTAAAAGGTATAAAATAAATATTATCTTATTTAGTTACAACTAAACGACGAAATATTAACATGAAATTACTTTTTGAAGTCGGTACCAAACAAACTATACCTATAAGCGAGCATACCCTCCAAACGTACTAAGTAAGATCCGTCGAGTGCGATTCATAAAAGGTATATGTTTGGCACCGACTTCAAAAAGTAATTTCATGTTAATATTTCGTCGTTTAGTTGTAACTAAATAAGATAATAATTATTTTATACCTTTTAGTGTATTTTATTTGTTGCATTTAATTTTTTGATGTCGGTTTTTATATTTTTCTTAAAAATTATTTTTATTTTTCTCTTTTTAGTGATGTTATTAATAGTGATCCTATCATCAGAACTTGACCAAATTAATATGACACCATCCCTAAGATACCCCCTTTCGAATAAAAAAAGAATCATCGAAATCGGTTCATAAACAAAGAAGTTAGGCCTAAACAAACCTAACAAAAAAGGTCTAATACCTATGAAAAAAATGGGACCAATCGGAAGGTAGACTGAACCCAATGCAAATTTTTTTTTCAAAATCGGTTCACAATTGGCGGAGATATGAGGTAACACAGGCACAAAAAAAAAATCAGTCGAATAGAGAACCTCCTTCTTTTTTGAAGTCGGTTAAAAAGAGACTAACATATTTTCTAATTCTGAAATCTTTCACTCTTTTATTTTTAATATAAAACCAAAGATATACCATATACAAAAGTTAATTCTAAAATACAATTATAAAACCTGTGGTCCCCTTTAAATTAAATTAAATTAAAAAACTTAAGATCTGGCTAAATGTAGGTATATTACCTATCGAAAAATTCTAATGTAATAGAATATTTTTAGATAACAATTTCTAGTGTATTTGGGTGTAGGATCAGGTTATTAGGGTAGAGTGGGTACGGTTGTGCCAGGTTATGGTTTTGACAGAGGTGATATTAGCAAATCTATAGGGAATACCGGAGGGTTGCAAGGAGAAAGAGAGGAACTGCCTGCTCGTCTGAACATGTTTCACTGTACCATAAGTAAGTATTTTATTCGATTTTTTTAAATAATTATTGTTGTATGTGTGCTAGGGATGTTACGGAGGTGGGTTTACCGGAACCGGAGATTTTAAATTTGATTTATCGGAGCCGGAGCAGGAGTCCGAGTCGGAGTCGGAGTAGAACTGAAATGTATTTAACTAACTGTTAAGGGCAGGCCTAATGAAATAATAGAAATACAATTGAGTAATAGAAAGTTTTTTTGCCGAGAGTAGCAGAATTTTTATATATTGAAGGAGACAATAAAAGAGTGTGTCTTCTGCTGGAATTATAAATTTTATTTATTTATAACGAGACTATAGTTTCGAGGGCTTTGCCCTCTTCATCAGTCTATTACAATGGATTCACATTCATAAATTAATTCCTGTGAATCCATTGTAATTCACTGATGAAGAGCAAGGGCGGATCCAGGGGGGGAGGGGGCGATAGCCCCCCCCCATACAGGCCCGTGCCTGGTGGGAGTGCAACACGTGCGCCGCACGCAGAGGCCAAAAAACGGCGGCCAAATCGACAGGGAATTTATAACATTTTTTTTTTATTTTAATGAACTTAAAATATATATGAGATATGAAATTTGTAAAAAAAATCATTTTTTAGAAAATTTTAAAATTGAAAATAAAGTTCTATGTGTCTGGGTGGGGGCGGCGTGTCCTCTGACCCCCCCGCTTTGACAATTCGAACGCGACACACTTTCGAGATAAAAAGTAGATCTCATATACATCGGCCACCTTATATACATTCTCCCCCCCCCCCATAAAAAATTCCTGGATCCGCCCTTGATGAAGAGGGCAAAGCCCTCGAAACTATAGTCTCGTTATAAATAAATAAAATTCATAATTCCAGCAGAAGACACCCTCTTTTATTGTCTCCTTCAATTGAGTAATCAGTCAAATATATATTACTATATATAAAGCGCTTATGCTGTCCGTCGCGAGCCATTCATTTAATACACCCAAATAGTTTATGTCAAATTTATTAAAATTAGAAAATTTAAATTATTATATTTAAACCCATTAATGTTCAGAGTCAAAGGCGCGCAGCTGGTGAATAATGATACACATACGTAAGTAACATGCAAAAATAGAAAAATATGGTGGCGTGAGGGGATTCCCCAGCCGACAAGTCAAAATTTGTAGGTGCGCGCTCTGGCTGGCCCGGGTCGAATCTTTCGATCTTCGTTATAATCTCCGATTCAAAATTATTGGAGTCGGAGGTGTAAAATTAATCGGAAGTTCCGACCTTTCGGAGCCGAAGCTCCATAACATCCCTAATGTGTACAGATAGATTCATGAGTGTTTTGCCACCTTATAAGTTAAACATTAGTAGTTAAATAGCATTGATTACATTATTTTGTTTTATCATGGCGATTGTTCTTTTTACAAAAGAGGGAGGTGAGTACGTTTGTGACACAAGTACATTTCATCATCATCATTTTGTTAGGAACGGGCCAATAGGATCGATTGGGACAGCAAACTCCTCAGGCTGGATGCAGGATGCATCATTCCTAGTATTTCTCGAATATTTTAAGAAATACTCTAACGCTTCTCCAACTCATAGAGTCTTACTTACTAGTGCTAGATAACCATTCCTCACATATTCACATAAATACATTGGATTTTTATAAAGAAAATGGAATCACTTTGATTTCGTTCCCACCACACTGCTCACACAAGCTGCATTTCTTAGATCGATCTGTCTTCGGACCCTTAAAAATAGAGCCATAAACTTATTGTGATGGATGTATATAATATACTATATATATTCATCTAGATTAATTTGTAACAACGCTTAGAGAAATTTCTCTAAAAAAATTACCCTCTTGCCTAGAATCGAACCGACGAACTCTTGAACTATGGTCATCAGCTCTAACCACTAGACCAATGTCACATTAATATTTATATCTTGATTTCTTTTACTAAAACTATATATTTTTGATTTAGACTTTGTGTCTAGATAATATTGTATTCATTTGAACTCGAATGAAAATGAAAAAACACCAATAGATTTTAAATTAAGAAACATTAAATATATATTAATTAACGAGGCAAATTTGAAATATAATTCTCAGCTCTGATTTTAAACTGATGGCTCCAATCGATTTTCATTAACCAGGCAAATTTGAAATATATATATTCGAATTTTGAAATGAAAGACTCCAATTCTTTTTAAATTAAGAAACATTAAATATATTGATAATTGTTCCTCCCCCCCCTCGCCACTCAAAAATTAAAGATGCGAAACTTTTAAGAGACGATGTATTTTCGGTAGTTTACAGGTATACATTTGGAGTGTGGTTTTTTAAGAGGAATAAAATTTTTGGACCGAGACGCTGCCCGCCAGACATCCACGGCACGCCCTCGAAGCTCGTATATATATATATATTTGTTTCAAATTTATGATTTTGATATAAGATTTATTATTATTTGAAAATTCGATTTGTTTAGTTAAACTTTTTTGTCTGATTGCTAATATGAAGGCTGTTATATTAACTAAAGATGCTACAGTGCCATATATTAATTATAAGTTAATAAAATGTTTTTAGTTTTTATTTCTTTTGATAAGTAAATATTAAATTTTTCCAGATGATTATGTTTTATTATGTTAGTTATTATTTGCAATAAAAGTGATTTTATACCATATTGGTGTATTTTTAAACATGTCACTACCGACCCCAGGCACTGTCACAACCGCCCCTGCGATGGGGTCGGTTGTGACATTTTTTAATTTGTTCCTAAGAGTTAATTATTGTACTAAGGGATAAAATTTTAGTATTTGTACATAGACAAATGTCTACGATATTATAATAAGCACATTTCCTCCAGTTAACTGGCATACTATCAAAATTATGGGCAATCAAATGAAAATTGTCACAAGCGTACCCAGTTTACTCTACTCAATAATAGCAACATTTCAAAAGCTCATATCTAAATGTAATTAAATAAAAAAATTTTTTTAAAATTGTTTATTATTTTCAAATTTATTAGTAGGACAGCTTTTTTATTAGTAGAGCTGATTTAGTATAATAGCTCACTCCTTTTTCGACCATCTGCAATGTTTGTGGGAGCTTATCAAGTCTTCAAAAAGTTTTTCCTCCAATTATTTTATTAATTTTTAAAATCTTATATCAATTGAATCCGGTATTTTAAATTCTTAAGTTTGTTTTTGGATTTAAATTTAACGATTTAATTCATATTTCAAAAGCAGACTAATCAAACTAAAAAACGAATGGGAATATATAATTACATATAATTAATCATGTATTTTTTCTCACAATAATGCAGTACCTACATTTACTTTCAATCAGAGTTTCCCAACGTGAGACCCACGCCCCACAGGGGCCAATTTGGTTGTTAAGGGAGGCAATTCGAACATGGGCTCGGCCTAGTCGTATGTATTTGTGTTTTATTTTTATTTATTTCAGTTTTAGAAGCATATAACATATTTTCCAGAAAAAAAATTTCAAATGGAAAAATTTGTTATTTTCCGGTGGGGAAAATGTGTCATATTGTCAAATACCTAGATTTCAATATGACTTTTTTGGTCTACATTTACTCCGCTTCATCTTAAATTAATTATAACACATAATTTATTTTTGGTTAGGAATTTTTTTTATTAATTTTTACCCCTTCTCATTTAAAATTAAAAATTAGTAAATTATCTCAGGATTCTCATAAAAAAAAAATAATAATTAAAAGAGACAATAAAAGAGTGTGTCATCTGCTGGAAAAATAAATGTTTAATTTATTTATAACGAGAGTATAATTTCGAGGGCTTTGTCCCCTTCAACAGCCTATTACAATTGATTCACAGGAATTGATGTGTAAAAATAATAAATAAATAACAGCGCGGAAGAAAGGAAGAAAGTAAAACAGAAAAGCTCAAAGTAACTAATTATTAATTTTAGTTTAAATATAAAAATCTACAAAATTAGTTTTTTGAAAAGATAAAAATTAACAAAATTTGATATAGTAAGTTGCGATTTCAGCAAGATATTATAGCAATACCTACATTTAAATGAATGTAGATGAACTATACAAAATATTAATCAACACATTTTGTTTTTTTTTAATTTAGTAGTAGTACTCAAATTTTAAAGCTGATTTTGCTTGCTTTAAGAACATATATATTATTATAAATAAATAATAAGAAACAAACAAAAAAAAGATGGAAGCTTTGCGTGATCCCAAAGGTCCAAACGCAAAAAAAAAAAAAATATAAATAAATGTATTGGAAGGCTCATATCTAATATTTCACAGTATTAGCCTCAGCTGCGGTTGCCTAAATACAGGCGTTGTCGTCAAGTGCTGCCATCTGTTAAACTCAAATTTATAGTTATAGAGACAATTCTTTCCCGTAGACGTATCATATCAAAAGTAGTGAAAGATTGCGTTGCATGAAAAAAATGAATTTGAAAATATACATTTTTAATTATTTATATGTATTATGTATATATATATATATATAAATTATGTTGTTCAATCAAGGAAATGAGTTTTTTTAAAAACAAATATAAAAGTTTTTTTAAAACAAAATAAGTAAATTCAATACAGTAATTATACAATAAGGCTCGAACGCAAAATGCGACGAGTAGTCCAAAGGATTTAGACAAATTGAGATGAGTTTCCACTAAGGGAACAGTATTTTTTTTAATGAAAATGATGAGAGAAGGAGTTACACCAAAAAGGTGCATCCCCTAAAGGCCTGGGTTGGCCCCTCCATCACGAAAAGAAGAAGAAGAAGGGTTTTATGGGGTGAGTATGGGTCGAAGGTATCTGTGGATACGGGTCTTAAACAGAAGAAAGTTATAAGTCGCGGGGAAGACGTTGGGTGGGAGCGAGTTCCAGTCTCTGGAGGTCATAGGAATAAAAGAGTTAGCGAAAGTGCTTGTTCGATTTTTATCCAACTTGACAGCGAAGGGGTGCTGAGCGTTGGAAAACAGCGTGTTTCTCTTAAAGAGGGCTTTAGGGGGTATAATTGATTTCAGCTCGACTGAACAGACACCATGTTAGTATCTGTAGTACAGGGAAAGGGCAGAAACGTTTCTTCGATGAGCCATGGAGTCGATTGAGTTAGTTAGGGCAGGGTCTTAGTTTAATTGCTCGGTTCTGAATTGCATCCAGTATAGCAAGAGAATGCTTGGAGGCTCCCCTCCACAGATGAGAGGCCATATTCGAGACAGGGACGAATTTGAGCCTTATACAGTATAAGAAGTTGACTGGGAGTATAACAGCGTCTAGACCTAAATAGGAGACCAAGCTTGCGCGCTGCAGCTTTAGCAGTGGCTGAGATATGGTCATTCGATGAAAGGTCATATTAATAATTAGTAGAGATTGTGGTGTTGGTGCAAGGTGAAACATCTTTAATAAAGATATGAGGAAATAAATATTATATTTAATATTGATTTACTATGAGTTAAGAATTCTTGGTCACTTGTTTCACATTAAAATTAAAAAATGTAAAAAAAAATTTTTTCATTTTTTTTTCTTGAAAAAGGAAAAAAAAGAAAAAATTTTTACATCTTTTAATTTTTTAATTTTAATGTGAAACAAGTGAGCAAGAATCCTTAACTCATAGTAAATCAATATTAAATATAATATTTATTTACTCTTATCTTTATTAAAGGTCATGTTATTAATAGTGACTTAATATAATAGCTTGCATGCATCTCGTAAGAGAAAGCGTCGGGCGAATGAATCAGAAAATGATAATAAAATTCAATTCATAAATATAGAAATTCTCTTGAAACGTTTGCGGGTTTTAAATGAATGTTTTAAGATTTTATTTATTATAATTTCGATTATTTGGTCATAAGAATTGGAGATTTACGTTATTTCGTCATTTATCATATCTTCAGAACTTGACCAAATTAATATGGTACTACCCCTAAGGTACCCTCTTTCCAATGAAAAAAGAATCATTAAAATCGGTTCATAAACAAAGAAGTTATGCCTGAGCAAACATATCAAAAAAGGTCCAATACGAATGAAAATAAACTGAAACGGATCGTTGCTAAACTTTATCCAAATTCATTTGAAATATTAATATGTTTATTCCTTTATTATTAATCAGATATCACTTGCAATTTGCAGTTCATGTTGACTTTAATTCAAAAATAATGATCGATTCTCATCTAGTACTTGAGGAATAACCTCATTCTACATTCGATTTTTAACATTTCTGTTATTTTTGGTAACCATTGGTGAAGACATGGAGGAATCGATTTAAAATAAAAAAATAACGATCGATTCTTATCTAATACCAGAGGAATAACCTTATTGCATTCCATTTTTGATGTTTTGATTATTAATGGCAACCTCTACTGAAAACGTGGAAGAATCGACTTAAAATCAAAAAGACTAAATTCTTTTATGGTAAACAACTCAAGATTACAAAAAAAGAATTTAGTCCTTTTGATTTTAAGTCGATTCTTCCACGTTTTCAGTAGTGGTTGCCATTAATAGTCAAAACATCAAAATTGGAATTCAATAAGATTATTCCTCTGGTATTAAATAAGAATCGAACGTCATTTTTGATTTTAAGTCGATTCCTCGATTTCTTCAGCAATGGTTACCAATAATAATCGAAGCGTCAAAAATCTAATATAGAATGGTTATTCCTCAAGTACTAGATGAGAATCAATAGCTATTTTTGATTTTAACTCGATTCCTTTATGTCTTCAGCAATGGTAACGGTTAAGAAAACAATGCAGTTGCTATGGTTACTTATAAAATTTCCTCCCAAATTTTTAGCATTTCACAGAGAGAAGCCTATCCACTCTTACTTAAGCAAGGTTAAATAAGCTAAATTAAAACGATCAAATGAATAAATTTTAAAGAATTTAAATTAAAATTTATTTTTTAAAAATGTACTGTCTTACTCTAGAGTAGTACTTTAAAATACAATTTTACTAAAAACTTTATTTAACCTTTTTTGTGGTCCCCAAGATACCTAATTAGGATATTAAATTTCATCAAAATTGGTTAAGTCATTTTCAAGATATTTAGAAAAAACAAAAAAGGATTGATATAAAGTACTAATGTTTGTAAGCCGATATGTACCAAAAACTAATCAGCGCTTCATTTTGTTAAACTAATGGTAGGTTTTCAATTTCATTTCAATCGGTGCAACGGTGTGGAAAAAATCGTGGGCCAAAAAAACGATAACATCCATCCATCCATCCGCACGCACTAAATGAAAAAATCGCACTTTTTGGCCTCTCGACGAGACCCCATGTAATTTTTGTCAAAACCGTCACGTGCTAAAATTTAACCTAATTGAATCCTACAATTTGTGACCTTAATTGAGACCATGGGTTCCGTAGTCTTTACCTGAGGACCCTTTGAAGTCGCGCTTGCCGCGAGACCGATTGCAATACTTTCCCCATGCTTCGCATTGGATAAAGTAAAAAACGCGACCAATCGGACCCAATGCAAAAAAAATCATCAAAATCGGTTTACAATTGGTGGAGATATGAGGTAACATATACACAAAAAAAAATTCAGTCGAATTGAGAACCTCCTCCTTTTTTGGAGTCGGTTAAAAGCTACATATAAGAAAAAATTATTTATTGATTCTATTTTTTTAATAGCTACAAATATATAAAGACAAAATACTTAATAAATTCGGAACAAGATGACATTTTATTTCAAAAGAATAAATACAATATTGCATACATTTTATCACTCTAATATTATATTCAATTTCAATTACCTGAGCTAATATGGAAACGCCAATAAAAAACTAATAATAATGAAAAAATAATATTTTCGACCATTATTAAGCCGGAGGCTAGTTATTATTCTAAGAATTTGCCAATATAATAAATAACTGATACTCCTTACTCTTATTTCCTTTATGTCAGAGGTTGGGGAACTTTTTTAGATATTACCCCAAAACATTTTTCCATAGGTCTTTATTACCCCTATATGAAAAGCAAAAAAAAAGCAAGGTAAATGTATCTTATCTTTTTATATTAAACGAGCAATTCTTGTATATATATTTAGAATCGGTTTGTCGAAAAAGGGCTCTAACGATTTGGATGAAATTCACGGGTTAGGTGGGTTTTGTGTTGACAATTCGATCTATGAAGGTCTCATATTCGGATCAGTTGTTTTTGATTGGTTTTTTGTTAATTGAAATAATTATTCACATTGGAATAAAAATTTATAATTACATTTCTTTCAATTTATTTTTAATAAAATTAATTGGTTTTTTTATTTTAAATTGCACTAATAGATGATTACAAATGTTATAATATATTAGAATTTGACAATTTGATTAAATAAAGGTATTTTTCCTTAAAATAATTTTATTCTCTTAAAAAATCCGACAATTCGAAGGATCATACCCCCTTCTTCATGATTTAAAACGGTCAAAATAAGGAAGGGGTGTAAATTAGTCATGTCGGAGAATAAATATTTCAATCGTTCATATCTCGTCTTCGGAAAGTCGCAGAGCCTTGAAATTTGAAACTTAAGCTATTTAGAAGCAAAAAGTTACCGAGCATCGCTCGGTGCTCCAGGCACTTATTTATTATTTATTGAATTAATTGGAATTTAGCATGAAAACTCTCTGTAAGTAAATAAAAATTGTAAACATTAACATAATTCAAACGCTTTTACGTTTTAGAAAAATGATGTTGTTTCATTTTCGCTAAAATAACTTCAAAATTAGGACTTTTTGACATGAGCGCAATTTGAATACAATCCTCGGCATTCAGCCGATTTCTTGCCGGGTTTAACTGACTGCTTAAAAAAAAAATACACCAACACTCATCATGACAAAAAATGCATAACTTTTATTAATGTTTTTATATTTTTTTTAAACTTTTATTAATTTTAAGATTTTGAATTCCTGGAAAAGCTATCAAACTAACAATACTATAATAGTTTATAAAATAAAAAAATTTTAAAAATGTCCTTTTTACCCCCGATAGTTTCATTTTTACCCCATTTGGGGTAATTTACCCCGGTTCCCCGACCGCTGCTTTATGTCTTCTAATCTTTCTCTCTCTCTCTCTACTTTTTTTTCTCTACTTCCCCTTTAAAATTTGTGTATTGGTGAACAACTCTTTTGCTAACTTTGTAAAATATTGTTGCTAAATTATGTATAAACACTAGGTGGGGCCCGAGGGGTGAACCGCGACCTAATATCGTGTACACCTACTTCCACTTCCACTTTCATTTTCAAGTAGAAGACTATAGATGAAGGGGCATTATCTAATGAATTCCAAAATAATTCCAAAGACGGTGTACACCTAATTCTGTATACATAATCTGTGGATCACTAGAAAGGTAGAAATGCAAAAACTAACCCCCGAAATGGAGGGGAGGGATCAAAAAATGAAAATTCTTACCCTTAGAGTCAACTTAACCAAATTTTGTATACATAATCTGTGGGTCACTAGAAGGCTAGAAATGAAAAAAACTGGGTGCGGGGATGGAGTGATGTGCTGAGGGTGGAGAATACGGGGTGTGGTCTGGGGGGTGCAGGGTGGAGTGGAGGGTTTAGGTGAGGGTCCAGAGGCGTAATGGGGGGGGGGGATTTGGTGAGGGTCCAGAGACGTAGTGGGGTGGTGCGGCGTGGGGTCCAGGGATGTGCCCCCTGACTAGCAATAGGGCCGCCGAATGCGGGCCTTGCTGCTAGTTTAATATATAAAAAATGTTTTAATTCGATTACAGCAGTGAGCAACAAGCAACAGGTGGGCTAGCACAACGATCTAAATCACTCGACTCCCCGGCTCACCATGGACTACTTTTTCTGTACTATAGATACTACCATGGTGTTTGTTTAGACGAGTTGAAAACAATAATTCCTCATCCCTCCTAAATTTGAAAGAAACATAGATATTTTGAACGTCCTCGCCCCTTTCGCTGTCAAATTGGATAAGAATCGTAAAAACGCCTGTCGCAAAATCGTTCATTCCTGTGACTCCTAGAGACTGGAACTCGCTTCCTGCCACTGTCTTATCCACGACCTATAAACTATAAAGAGGGTGAGACTCTTTTTATAAACATTATACTAACTAGTTTGATGTTAAAGAAACAATTATTTCTTTAACACCAAACTAGTCTTCGAACTGATAACCCTGTGTTGTTATTATTATTATTATTTTTGAATGACATTGATTTGAGAAGTAGTTAGGCCAGATTGGCCCTGCATAGTGAAGAAGAAATTTTAGGTTCTGTGTTGGAATTGAAAGTACCTGTGGATGTTACTTCGATTTTCATCCTTGGAATGATCTTTCGCCATACAGTTTCAAACATCTGAGTTAAATTGTCCTTGATTTAACTTTGATAAACTTCAGTTGTTTAAGACCGGCATCCACAGATACCTTCGACTCCTATCCATCAGCCCATAAAATCTCCCCCATCTTCTTATTTTTATCATGAGGAGGTCAATATACTGTAACTCGTTCTCGCATCATTATTATTAATATAAATAATATATATATCAGTGCCGTTTTAATACTTTTAGGGGCCCTGAAGCAGACTTCATCTGCGGGTCCTTGAATTATTTTTTCAATATTATCCTCAATTTTATTTTTAATAAAATTTATCTTATACATCAGAACATTCTAGTATCTTATATAATATCATTAAATTTACCAGCATGTTTTTCGAATTTGCAAGAAGTTTCTAGAAAAATTCAATAGAATAGCATAGAAATCAGTTGAAAAATCTAGAATCTACATAAAGTAGATTTCGAAATAAATATGAACAATTGGGTTGAAATATTTATGTTATTTATTAAATTTCTAACGATTGAAGGAATCATATTTGGGAGGTTATGGTCATTATCGCCCAATGTGACCAGCATTCCTTGGCGATTGTGGAGTTGAGTTTTTCTATCATTTATAGGCCCAGCTCTTAGTTTCCGAGTTCCATCAATAGTTATTCAATTATCATCCTCTACTCGATCTCTCTCACTTTGCATAGTCTTTCGGATTACTATTTTTTGGAAATGTTTTTATTTCCCCCTCTCATTATCCCTATAGATAATTGTTGTCATTTAAAAATATATTTGTATTTGTATTAGGTTTTTCGTATTAATGTTTGTTTTAGGTGTATTTTCCAGGGATCTTTTTTTTTGCTTTTTCTGCTATTTTTATCTTTAGAGTGCATTACTTTATCTTTGATAATTAATTGATCATATCCCTCAAGGCCTTGCTAGCCTTGCACAAATCCATCCTTATTCGACCACCCTCCAGAGAGTAAACACATCGCTAAATTTTATTACAAGTGTTTCAAATAGCCACTCACTTTAAACATGTAATAGAATTATTCTCTGAAAGTGTGTTATTCGCTATATTTGTGTGGGCCTAAGGTCTTTTCACAAACAAACAATTTCCTTTGTCTTAATCAGAGGCATCACTTCTCTTCTGGGCAACTAAGTCCAGAGAATCTAAGGTTGTTTCAATAACCCAATCGCTAAGCCACACTTTGCAAAATACTTGTTTAATCGCTAATCCATGCATTGGCGACACACAAACAAACACTTTACTTTGCCCTAACATGAGGCAAGAAACTCACCCTTTCTTTTCTGGATAACTAAATTCAGAGAAAGCAACACTGGGAAATTGGCGCTCCGTGCATACCGCGAGCAGCGCACACAGCCCACGCAGCGCATTCAATTTTGCGCAAGGGAACATAGGAACGGCGAGCCAGGCTCCAATAACCTATCATCATCATTGAGTATACAGTCCTAAGACTGGCTTGATGCAACAATCCGACTCCACTCGACTCTGTCCCCCGCCAGCTGTTTGACCTCTCTAAATGTCTGTCATCCCATATCCCCAATTATTTGGTTGAAATATTCTAATCTGGGTCTTCCCCTTCCCCTTTTCTTTCCCACCTCCCCCTCCAAGATATCCTTAAGCAGTCCCCCATGTCTCAGTGTGTGCCCCATCATCTGACCTCTTCTCTTCTTCAGACTCTTCCACAAGGTTCTTCTTTCTCCGATTCTTCCAAGAACTTCTTCATTTGTAACCTATAATTTTCCCAAATACTATCCTTCTTATCACATCAATCTACACTACACCTTTTATCAAAACTTCCCCTTGTTGATTACTTAATAAATTTTATATAAACGTTAATTGTTGTCTTTTTGTTCCGTACTCTTTTGAAGAGAGCTACCTATGCCTTCCCCATTTACTCTACAGGATATTAAATATATATAACATTAATGGCTAGATAATCAAACCAGCGCTCTATCGAAACACATTTTTAAATCATAAAGTAAAACACAGCAGCCTTTGAGGATTTACGCCCCTCATAGCCAAAAGGCGCGATACTTTCAACCACATAATGATGTGCAATAATAAAGACTAACTTCTACGTTTTGGATTTATCATAGATTTTCACATAAAAATTATATTTCTCTGGTAATGTAGAGAAAGTGTTATTTTGCGGAGTGATTCATCTTAAATTCACAAGATGATGAATATAAATTAAGAAATGATTTTGATTATAGAAACACTTATAAAAAAATTTTGCTTTCTCCTTAATTACAATTTTATCGAAATCCATTCCAAAATGATTTATATTAAAACAAATCAATCTAAAGAAATCTTTGGAATTTACTAGTATCAAATAGTTCTTTAATTACTAATACTAATATATATTCAATTTTTAAAGAGAAAGTGCTGCTAAATGATGATTCACTCCATCTTATAAAAACCTTTCCTATCGCGAATTCCAGATCATTAAACTGCGAGGTTTCATAAATTTCAGAAGATTCCAAATTATCGATTTGTTCTTCATTTTTCGTTATGCTACTGTTCGGAGCTCTGTTTTTGTTGCGACTCTGTAAGTAATCACTCATTTTTCAATAACTTTTAAGGAGTTAGGTGTTGGTTCTAGGTGAAACATTTTAATATAATAATAAAACTTGAGTAAGATACGAGGTAGGTTTCATGGACTCCTTCTTGGACTCCTGATGATGGGCTAACCCCCGAAATATATCGAATTCAAAACTCAATTTTTTTTTTTTTTAATGCAATCGAATGCAAGAAGGGGTGCGCCAGTAAAGATGCAGCTCCTATGGATCTTGAAAGACCCTTGCATTACCGAAGAGAAGGGAAAGTTGATTAAGGAAGTGAGAGGTAGGTGTCTATGCACCCCATTTTATTTCTTTTTGTGAAACCTACCTCATATCTTACTCAAGTTTTATTATTACTCATTTTCAGATTCAGTCAAATTATTTATTAGAGCAAGTCCTTATATACTCCGGCAAATTATACAATTTTTTTGAATAGAATGCATGATATTTCGAACTAATAAAATTCAGCACAGAATAAGAATTGATAACACAATGTATTATCCATTTAAAAAAAAAATCGTGATTACAATTTTGAATTTGGTAAATCTGATTTATTTTTAATAATATAAATAATTTTTTTTCTTCTTATATCCTCTTTGTTGAAATCAACAAAGCCCCGCAAATTAAATGATTTGATAACAAGAATTCTTAATTGTGATAACAAAGCCTGCCCGCCAGGCCTTCGGCACGCCCTCGAAGCTCGCTTTTTAATATTTCCCTTTCTTATTGAAGCTAGATAGGGATGCAATAAGTCTGGCACCTCGGGAGCGATTGCGTTTACTACTGCGCATGTAGTTCGTAGAGGTAAAAAATGAATATTTTAGATTCATTTTCAACCGATTAATTTTTTTTTATAATTTTCTATGTCTTTTTAGCATTATAAATTTCTAGTTGACAGACACTTTTTCTGGTTGCTACAGATTTAATTAAAGTGTGAACCCGTGTCTCTCTTTACGCGTAAAGGAAAGAGACACGCGGTTCGTACCCCTCGAATGCTCAATTTATTTTTCATTTTCAAAAAAAAATAATAAAATAATTTTCTAAATATGTAGAATTAACGTAAGAAATTATTGATTTAATATTTAACTTTTGCGGTTCAAATTGGTTTAAAAAAATTAAAACTAACGTTCAAAAGTTAATTTGTTTAAAATTATTATTTGCATTTTTTTGAGATCTAATTGATTTAATATTTTTTTTATTTGATGTCGTATAAAAAAATAGTTCTTATTAAAGATGTTCAGTTTTTTTTTTGTAAATCTAGCCTATGTAAAAAAAAATATGGGTTTCCATTTAAAAAACAGAACTTGACCTTGAAATACCTTTGAAAGCTTGTTCTAGGTCGACAAACAATAGCGTAGTTTAGTTTTCCCCTTGATATAAATAAACTTTTATTTGAAATTTTTTCAATCCTAATTAGATACATACCTACTTACAAATTATCTCTTCGATTGTTGAATCTCCCCTCCCCCAACCTGCCTAATTATCTCCCTCTGAAGGGGGGGGGGGGGGTTAATCCACAAAGCAAAATATTTAGTGGGAATTTTTTTTATTAAAACAAATAAATACTTGAAGAAATTAAAAATAACATAATTCTTGATTAAACATATGAAATATGAAGAGATGTGAAATAAAAATATTAAGAATGAATTTGGGCCAGTCATGGACAGAGTCACGGGTCAATATAGAATCAGGTCCAACCAAGAACTGAGGGATTTATATAATGAACCAGACATCGTCCATCTCATTAAAACAAAAAGATTGCAATGGATGGGACATTTTATGAGATCGGATGATAAAAGTATCCTGAAAGAAATATGGAATGGGAAGCCGTCAGGAAAGAGACCATTGGGACGACCTCGACTACGATGGACGGATCAGGTCTCGCAGGACCTTGATGTACTGGGAAATTATTACGTGGATGGGGCTAATCAGGATCGAATCGTGTGGAGAAAGGTTCTGACCCCCCCCCCCCCCCCCTCGCGGCTGCGCCCCTGATCATAAGTAGTTTTCTGGGGAAAAGGTTTTGAACCAATAAAGAAATAGTACCTGGAGGCACCGAGCGATGCTCGGTAACTTCTTCCTTCAGTTAAAACCTTTATTTTAATATTATTTTTAATTTAAAATTCTGATAAAAAGGTCGATTTTTATTTGAGAGCCGTTTTCAAATTAAAAAAAAAATACAAATATATATATAGTATTCGCCCACTGTACCCCCACTCCTCCGCTTGACCCCACCCCCAGAAACCTCGCCCTACCCTCGGATCCCCCATCACTGTACCCCACCTCCTACACCTGTTTTGATTCAACCATATGATTCATTTTTATTCATCCAATTGTTAATAAATAAAACCTATCAAAATGTGTTGTTTTTTCAGATAATTGAGACCTGCTTATGCGAAATAAATTCTTGATTATTTTTATTCTATTAAATAAATAAAGTTCTTTATAAAAACAATTATAAAACGTTTATTAATATTTCTAACGTTTATGGAGAACAAAATATGTTAAAATCCACAATCACAATACTTCTTCAAGGCCTTTTAGAACAATGAATTAAGGCAACCCATTGTCTGCCTGGGTACAAAAGGAAAAGAGTAACCTTTTTAAAACCCTAAGAATGGGATTTGTCTACCTGAGAATAATTAATTTGATTACGAAAAAACCCATCAAAAACAATTTTGTCGAAGATGAGACCGTGACAGATCGAATTGTCACCCCAAAAACCCCTAACTCGTGAATTTCATCAAAATCGGTAGAGTCGTTTTCAAAATATAACCAAGATACAAATATACAAACAAATATATATACAAATAAATATACAATTTTTGCTCGTTTAATAAGAGTAGATATTCATATCCATCTCGTTTACCATATATCACTTACACTTGCTTTGAATTTGTCAAGAATTAAGCAAACAAAGCCTTACTCATGAAATTATACTTTCTTTCAATTTGATTTTCATTGCGATTAAACAAATAGTGAGCATGGTTAATACTTGAACATAATATAGTAAACATAAGTTCAATTCCAACTTTTTAAGAATCTCGAATATGACCACATCTGATTTGATTTGAGAGATCTATATAAGTATTTATCTTATGATTAATGTTTTATATTTCTAGGCTACCTAATATCGGCATTGACAGTTGATAAAATAACGGAAGTTTCATCTTTGCCAACCAAGCAGCCTACACGAGATAAAGATTCCGAGGATGGAGATGTTATTTTAGAGGTAAGGCTACATTTTTACAAAACAATTATTATCTCGAAAAATATAATTTTTTCGATGTTCACTTATTAGAGCTTTTTTGTAGACCGAAAATGCCATGGTTTCGCTCAATTTTTTTTTAATCGAAATAGTTTCAGCCGTTTTTTAGATATTTTGAAAAAAGAAGGAAAAAAACACTTTTTTCATGCACGATTACAATATTTTGACCATACCCTGTATGGTAAAGTAAAAAAAATATTAATTCTTCTGATACTTGCCAGTGAGTAAAACACATACAGAAATATCAAATAGAGAGAGTGATACAAACCGAAGAACTATACAAAGGTCACATAGTTGCTACTGATATTTATGGTCGATTACCTGTATCTAGGGCCGGTGTTCGCTATATAATAGTATATATAGATTGTTTCACTAAATATATACAGTTGTACTAATACAAAGCAGTTGACAGCTAAATCAATAGTAAACACACTCTACCAGTATGTTCGTTGATCGTTGATCGTAGATATATCAAAATTAATTTTAATTTGCTGAATGAACGTTCGCAGCTAGCAATTGATACTGAGATAGTCAGGAGTATTTGAAGTGCCACTCTCAGGTTTTGAAAAACATCTTCTCCATATGAGATTATAAAAGTAAGAAATTCTGGTGGAATTTTAGGTTCAATTTCTTTTCAACTGAGGAGTAACATTTTGAAGTCACATATTTCGATAAAGAGTTATATTCCATTGAAATCTGTATTATAAAATTCGCCCAAATTTTTACAATTTTTTTCAAGGTCGTTATCAACATTATCCTTGTTTAATAAATGTTCAACGTCTAGTAGAAATCCAAATTTGAAATTAAGGTCACTTAATCGTGTAAATCGTGTACATATTTCTTGTTGGAGACGATCAAGAACGCTTTTCATAACGCGAGAAATACATTATGAAATACATTTGAATAAACACACCTCTTCTATTAGCCACCTCGTTCCTTTACATTTCGAAAGAAAGGACTTATGTTTAGATTTTTTAGAGTCAACGGAAATAAAATTAGCTCTCTCAAATAAAACGAATATACTAAATAATCAATTAGAAGTTAAGAAAAGTACAATCATTGAATACATTCTTTAAATATTTGCAAATTTGTTTTCATTAATTCTCTCCCCCCCCCCCCCCCTCCTCCTCCCCTTACGTCTACCTGAGTGTAAATCCTCATTTCTCAGAAGGCCATTCAAAATTAAACAAAATAGACTTCCTACCTTTCTCCCTCCACTAATTTTAAATATTTACCCTTTTGTTATCTTAAAAAATAAATTTTACCATTGACTTGTATTCAAATTCGACTTATCCAGGTCAGTTACTTTACTGTTTCTCCTGAAGATGGGTTAGTCACCCGAAATATATATATCGAGATTAAAGATTCTCCAAAAATAAAATCGTTTTATTTTTTATATCTTAATGTGAAACCTACCAAGTATTTTTATCCAATAATTTCAGAATTCTGGAGATCAATGAATAGGTTCAGAGGAAAAAGAAAACCAAGTAACAGTATAAAAGCAAATGATTGGACACTCTATTTTAAGAATCTATTGGAAGGAAAAAAGCATCAAACGAACTATGAAGAGCCAAAAGACCTTACGGAAGATGACCCTGAGCAGAATGACAGCGGATTGATTGAATGAAGAATTCTTCCTAGAAGAATTGGAGTGGATATTAAAGAAAAACAAAAAGAACAACGCTTCAGGAAAGGACAAGATTAATAATAATTATCCTGTATTTTATTCGATCGTGATATATATCTTGTTTAAAAGCGCGATCAAAAACAATTCTCGTTAATATGTTAATTATTCTTTGATATATTAATGAGAAAATTATAAATTTAAAGACAAGATTGTTATCGAATACTATAAGAATATGCCAATCGAATATAAAGAAGAATTCCTGAAATGTGTGAATTATTGCTGGGTACGAGGAAAGACCATTGAAGAATTGATATATCGGATATCTTAATATATCCGATATTTAAGAAAGGCGATCCGAATCAGTTACAAAATTACAGAGGAGTGGCTTTACTCAATGCTAGCTACAAGATAATGGCGAGTCTGATTAACCTTAGATTACGTAATTGGATGAAAGTTAACAAAATAATTAATGAAAATCAGAAAAGATTTAGAAAAGGGTATGGGACTCAAGTCGGATTATTTATCATGAACACAATGATACAAAGGAAGCTAAGAAATAAAGGAGGGAAACTGTATGTTCTTTTCCTAAAATAAAATAAATAGGGGGATATTATTGAAAAAATTGGAAAAAATTAGATTAAAGGGAAGAATTCTGTAAATGATAAAAGAAATATATAAAGAAAAAAATCGGTTGTCTGTAAAGTCGGTTTACTGACGATAGTTGAACGTGACAACGTCATAAGAAAATACTGATGGAATGGTATTTTCTTATGACGTTGTCACGTTCAACTATCGTCAGTAAACCGACTTTACAGACAACCGATTTTTTTCATAAAATTCTTCGTTCAGAAAATCATTTTAAATTTACAAAATACTTGAATAAAATTTATTGTTTAAATTTCTACTTGACTGTTAAAATTTAATTTTTGATAATAATAAATTTTGTATTGACATTATTTCTTTCAGCAAGTAAACTGAATAAAAGTTGTTGTTCAATTAGTTACTTAATTATTTTTGCAAATTTAATTGTAATTTGTTGTAAAAAAGTAATAATTTTGAATAATTTATTATAAGAATAAACTGTGATTAAATTATTGTTCATAAATCTTAAATTTAAAATTTAAAATTTGGAAACATCATTAAAATTTTTGTAACTGTAGCTTTTAAAAAGCCCGCCTCAATCTTTGTCGCTCGTTCCGCGCTCTCGCTTGCACTTCAAGCCTTAAATGGAACGCCTCAGAGCGAGGTAACGCCGCATGAGTCATGTTTTTTCGTGCGTGCAGCTGGCTCCATCGAATTATAAGACGTTGTCACGTCAAAAAAAAAAGAATTGAAATTATAGGAGGAAAGGATAATGAGATATTTTACACACATAAGGGAGTCAAACCCTTGAGCCCGACCATTTTCAACATCTATATAAACGATATGGAGGAGAGATGGATCAGGGGAAACGAAGGAGGAATCGTGATGAGCAGACATAATATTTTTTCTATTAAGTACCGAGATGATGTGGCAATTGTGGCAAATAGTGAAGCAAAAATGAAAAGTATGCTTAAATCTTTAAACAAATACTGCAAAGAGAATGAGCTCACCGTTAACACTGAAAAATCAAAAGAAATTAAATTCCGAAATAGGGACAGAAAGGGAAGAAAAGTGACCTGGGAATACGGAAAAGAAGAAATGAAGAGGTATATACTTGGCTTTTACATTCGCTTCAAGTAATAACTTCAGTACCCACATTAGAGAACAAGCAAATAAAAGAAAGAAAATAGTTAGATCTCTTTAGGGTTTAATTAAAAGATCAAAATTAAATAACACCAGCCGATAACTCAAACTATTTGACACTTTAATTGCACTTGTGTTGTTATACGGAGCAGAATTATACGGTTGGAGAGAACAACAAAAAATCGAAATAATACAATAGGCTAATATGTCAAGATAATACTAGATCTAGAGCGAAATACTCCAGGCTACATATGGAGAAGTGAGATAGGCAGAGGAAAGCTGGCCACTTTAGCAATGAAGAAGTGTCTGAAGTTCATTCTGAAAATGGTGGAAGGAAATGAAGATCGTTTGAATCATGGATGAAAACGACCCAACAAGACTGGAATCAACGATGACAAGACTTCTAAAAACAGACCAGGAATAGACGATACACGGTGACTGGAATGGTGTAGACACATCCTCATACTGCGTATACTACAAGAATATTAAAAGAGACCTGACCATGGAAGACTATCTTAAGGATGACAGGACCGAGGAAAGAGACAAGAGTAAGATGTCGCAGTATATAGAGAGAGACGGGAAACATATTTTGTAGATGGTGTGGAGAGGACAAAGAGAAGTTTGACCACGCTAAAATATGAATAGAAATGAGAAGAGACACTGGATTTGACTTACAAAATTGGGAGAAGAAATTGACAGGACCAGTGGACAGAGACACTCTGAAGACCATGGACAAGATTAACAAGGGACCGACAAATAAAAGTGATGACGGACAGAAGAAGAAGGCTTAGAAGAGAGAATGGAAGTTTTACGAAAGAGAAAAAAGAAGAAAAAAAAAGAAATATTTAGTGTATTTTAGTATATTAACTACATATTTAAGTAATTGTAAAAAGAATTGTATGAATCCAAAACCAAAATAGGATAAGGATTGAATAAATAAATAATTAATAAAAAACGATTATTTGTGAAATGAAACTCGACTCTACTGCTGTTTACTGATTTCTTTGATTATTTATTTATTTATTTATTCATTTATTTATTTATTCATTCATAATTCTTACATTAATATATCTATGATGGGTAAAGTTTTAATATCTAGATATTAAAAATGGAAATTTGTGGAATTACTTGCAATTTAAATTTAAAATTTCTTTTTGTTGAGAGTGACAGAATTTTTATAAATTAAAAGAGAAAATAAAAGAGTGTGTCTTCTTCTACTTGGAATTTCATGAAAATATTTGGAATTACTTGATAATATTTGGAAGATACTATCATGGTGTCTGATCAGTCGAGCTGAAATCAATTATCCCACCTCTTTGGGAGAAACACGCTGTTTTCGAAAGTTCAGCACCCCTTCGCTGTCAAATTGGATAAAAATCGAAGCAGCGCTTTCGCCAACTCTTTTATCCCGATGACCTCCAGAGACTGGAACTCGCTTCCAGCTACCGTCTTCCCCGCTACTTATAACCTTCAGTTGTTTAAAACCCACACCCACAGATAAGTACTTTCGACTCCTACCCAGGCCATAAAATCCCCTCTTCTTCTTTTCACGATGGAGGGGCCTAATCAGGCCTTTATGGGATGCATCTTTTTTCTCTCAACAAATTCATTAAAATAAAAAATAAATAAAAAAATAGCTACTTGAAGGGGTATTCAGACTAATTAATATATGTTTACGCTAACGGATTCAATTTTTCCGCTACGGGGCGGGGCGAGGCGAGGATGTATATATTTTTTTAACAAGGTGTAAAGAGACATGGCACAGGAATAATGAACTTAAGTGACTTGATTTAAATTTTTCATTAAATTGAAGGGTTGGTTTTGTCACAAAAATAATAAAACAATAATTTTAATAACTATTAGAATTATTTAATTGATCATTATACAGTTTCGGTCACCACTGGTCGACCATCCTCAGTAGTTATCTCGTTCAAGAACCGGAATTTGTCATTTCACATGAAACATTCATTCTTAAATCTTCAATATAGATAGATCACACAATTCATTACAATCACACACACATATATACATATATAGCAACAATTTATAAAAACGTTTACTAGTGAACTAGAAATTATTTTGAATTAATGATTATATTAAATTGAGTATTTAATATAATCATTAATTCAAAATAGTTTCTAGTTCACTAGTAAACGTTTTTATAAATTGTTGCTATATATGTATATATGTGTGTGTGATTGTAATGAATTGTGTGATCTATCTATATTGAAGATTTAAGAATGAATGTTTCATGTGAAATGACAAATTCCAGTTCTTAGAATAACTACTGAGATGTCGACCAGTGTGACAAACTGTATAGTGATCAATTAAATAATTCTAATAGTTCATTAAAATTATTGTTTTATTATTTTTGTGACAAAACCAACCCTTCAATTTAATGAGGAATAATGAAATTGAAAAGTTAATTGAAAAGTTTTTGTTTTGCCGAGAGTAGCAGAGTTGTTGATTCACAAAGAGAAACAAAGAGGTTGTCCTCTGCTTGATGCAAATAAACATACACACATATATATCAAGATGATATCATCATCATCATCAGCCTGTCGATAGCGACAATCCACTGCTGAATATAAGCCTCTTCCATCAAATGGAAGGGGGTTGAAGCATTAAGGTGAATCGGATTAGCCGAGAGCTTAAAGACACTAGCCTTCTAAGCAGGAGTCCCGGGTTCGAGTCCGAGTCCCTGCATTGATATTTGACCGGCTATAATCTGATTCCTAGTCACCAATCCGTCTGGCAAGCGTGGTGACTTAATGCCAACCCCCCCATCAAGATGATATATCTGTATATATATTATTTATTTGTTTGAGACTATAGTTTCGAAGACTTGGTCTTCATCATCAGTCTTTCTTCAATTATAAATGTTTTTCATGGAGTCAATATCATATGGATATTGAAAACTTGGTGTACTTTCGTCACTGCTGGAAGGCTAGGAACTAATAAAAAAACAAAACAAAAAAAAAACAGATATATCATCTTGATATATATATGTGTGTATTTTTATTTGCATCAAGCAGAGGACAACCCCTTTGTTTCTCTTTGGAAATTGAAAAGGTTAGGAACCACTGCTCTAAGATAATGATAATATATGTATTTATATATTCTGTTTTTAGTTGTTCGATGATCGTTCTACGTGTCGGAATCACCATGAATTCATAATTATATCCAAGAATGACTCAAAACGCCGTAGTCCGCATTTTTCTATCAGCCATACATATCTTCAAGTTCACCACGCCAAAGATGCCCTTATCACGATCGACTTCGATACCACATTAACAAGTGCGGATTGGTTTATTACAGGATTAGACACTAAATTTAGAAGTGAGATTCTCCTGCTGGTGGTTAATAATATTAATGATCTACTTCCCAATGCGATTGGATTGAACAATAAAAATGTAAATAAAATGTATTTAATGTAACTTTTAAGGCTTGGTGTGTACTGGATAGAATAAAATTCATTTGTTTATTTCCAATAATTTTTATTTAATTAAGTGATTGATCCAAATATTTCGAGAGCCTGCGACACCTCCTCCTCAGTGAATACTGTGAAGGCAGGTAATGACGAGTTTAGTAGGCGCAAAAGGCATTAAATGATTGATATTTACAGGTGTTTATATTGAATTGTATACTTAGCCGCCAGCTCAGCAATATGCCAACCCCACCAGTTTACACTTATGTAACGAAAACAGCTTGATATACCATGGTATATACTTGTTGACAGTCTAATATATATATATACATATTATGGATGTTACGGAGGTGGGTTTACCGGAACCGGAGATTTTAAATTTGATTTGTCGGAGTCAGAGTAGAACAGAGAGATGTATTTAACTAACTGTTAATGACAGGCCTAATGCAATAATAGAAATATTATTCAGTAATCAGTCTCTTTAATCAGTCAAATAATAAAACACATACGTAAGTAGAATAACATGCAACAATAGAAAAATGAGGGGATTCCCCGGCCGACTAGTCAAAACTTGTAGGTGCGCGCTCTGGTTGGCCGCAGTTGAATCTTTCGATCTTCGTTATAACTTATAACCTCCTATTCAAAATTATCGGAGCCGAATTCGGAGTCGCGGAGGTGTAAAATCAATCAGAAGTTCCGACCTTTCGGATTCGGAGTCGAAGCTCCGTAACATCCTAATACATATTTACAATTTAGATAACACATAACACTATTTTTAATGGTAATTACATTTAATGACTTTTTCATTTGGGTTTTTCAGTCTTCTTTGGGAATCAAAAATGATCAATATAATGTGTTATGTGTTATCTTATGCTTTGGAAAATTATAAATACTATATATAAGAGCCTAGATTAATTTGTAACAACGCTCAGAGAATGCTGCCGACAGGGAGCGCTGATGCCGTCGGTATATTTGCGGTATATTTGCGGCAAATTTGAAATATAATTGTAATTGTAATTTGAAATGAAAGACTCCAATTGATTTTAAATTAAGAAACATTAAATATATTGATAATTATTCCTCCCTCCCCCCCTCACCACTCAAAAATTAAATATTCAATTTGCTTTTCTTTGCGCACAGAAAAATAAATTAATCACATCTTATTCGATTTATATTTTATATTATTATTTGTTTATTTTTTAATAATTTGCCACTTTTTTATAATTTTTTAAAAATCTAAATTTTGTTATTCTTATTTTTGGATTTTTACAAAATTGAACGACTTAAGACACGCATGCCCGAGTTTCTCATGGCATTACTGAAGCAGCCTCTCATACAAACAACACCTGATCTCTTTTAAATATTTGGAGCCTTTTATCCATTATCGAATTTTAAAAAAATGATATAATATAATTCTCCTCCTCACACGATCCCACTTATTTAAATAAATCTATTTCCACACAAAAATATCACAATGCTGTAGATTATAGAAAAAAAATACTTCCAGATTCATATCTAGAGCCTCATTTCTGTAGCTGTGTCAGGACGAAAATGAGGCGAAACTTTTAAGAGACTATGTATTTTCGGGAGTTTACAGGTATACATTTGGAGTGTGGTGTTTTAAGAGGAATAAAATTTTTGGACCGAGACGCTGCCCGCCAGGGTACCAGCCCGGAGGGCCGAGCTTCGAGGGCGTGCCGAAGGCACGCATGAAAAGCTCGTATGTATATATTAGACTGTAAACAAGTACCTATATATCAAGCTGTTTTCGTTAGATTTGCGTAAACTGATGCTGGCAAATTGGTGGGCTGGTGGGGAAGTAGGTACATTTCAATATAAGCACCTGTAAATATCAATGATTTAATGCTTTTTACCCCCACTAAACTCGCCATTACCAAACTTCACAGTATCCACTGAGGAAGAGGCGCTACAGGATCTCGAAATATTTGGATCAATCACTTAATTAAATAAAACATTTTTGAAACAAGCAAATGATCCATCATCATAAATAAAATTTATTTATTAATAGGTTTTTAACTTCAAATTCGGACTTTTCCATATCAAATTTAAGATTTTAAAAATTAAAATCAGACTTTTTCAAATCAAATTCAAAATTTCTCTAAAGCCATCAATATTTTACATATTAAATTTCAGCCTTTTACCTGAAATCGTTTCCTGAGAGTACAAAATTCAAATCTTCAAAAGTTTTAGTTAATGAGGTGGAAATTGGTAAGCAAATATCTTACAATGCAGCAAATTTTAGATTTTTACTTGAAAACGTTTCCTGAGATTACAAAATGCTAATCTTGAAAAGTTTTAGTTAATGAGGTGAAAATTGTTACGCAAATATCTTACAACCCACCATATTTTAGCTTTTTACCTGAAAACCTTTCCCGAGAATATAAATTGTCATTTTAAAATAGTTTTAGCTAAGAGCTGAAAATTGGTTCGCAAATATCTTACAAATTTTAGCTTTTTACCTGAAAACCTTTCCCGAGAATATAAATTGTCATTTTAGAATAGTTTTAGCTAATGAGCTGAAAATTGGTTCGCAAATATCTTACAAATTTTAGTTTTTTACCTGAAAACGTTGCCTGAGAGTTAAATTAAATTAAAACTTTTTCTTAACTATAAGATTTTTCTATTTTTTTAGTTGTTTATTAAGAAATTCTGAATTTCATTTGAAAAAGTCTAATATCGATTTTTAAAATCCTGAATTTGATATGGAAAAGTCCGCATTTGATTTTTAAATCCTGAATTTGATATGGAAAAGTCCGAATTTGATGTTAAAAACCTGTATATTAAAATGCATTTCCTTTTTTCTAAATCACTTTCGATATTACCTATATGAAATATGAATTGATAGTTAATATTTCTTAATGTCCAGAAATGTACCTATATTTAAATTATAGCAAGGTGTATATAAATATGTTCTCCCGAAATCCATTTTGTTAAAAAAATTCGTCTTTTCTAATTCTGATTATTATTTTTGAAGGATTCTGCCAAAACAAACGAACTGTGGATCCAGAATTGGCTTGAGGAAAACGCGACCGAGGAGCTGATCTCGCATGTCGAAGGTTCTCCAAACAAATTGGTATGTGTCCTTCAAGTGACGTTGCTTGTCCGATTACACAAGCTGCCGGATATATTCGCTAACGGAGAAGATCTCAAAAATTTAATGCAAAGGAATAATAATTATTTTTTCAAACAGGTAAAGTCTAGTCGATTTTCCCATTGTCTTCCATTACCTATCTTTATTTACTAGTCAAGTGTGAGTTAAGGCATGTCGCCTCGTTAGCTGTCATTTCCAATTTCATTTTGACATTTTACTTTTTGATTGCCAAAATAAAATAAAATTTTTGAAAACATTGTATAAAATCATTTTTTCTATAGTAATAAATTAATGGATAGGAAAAAAGATCAAATGAACTAAATGTTAAGTATTGAAGATTTCATGCTTTGGTGATTGAGTTGTTTATCGAAAGAGAAGTTTCGCCTAAAAACAGCTATAGATTGCACATTTTTAATGAGAAAATCTCATCAGAATGTATTTTAATGAGATTTTTTCATTAAAAATGTGCAATTTTGGTGTCTTAAGAGAAAATTCTGTTTCGATAAATATTAATCAAAAATTTCATTTTATATTTTCCAAAATATCTTCAAATGGTCAGTTAGACTTGTAAAAAATTCCAGTGAAATGCCCTATCCTATTAGATGTCTAGGCCTCTCATTAAAGTAGCCAGAACCCTCCCCCCCCCAGAACTAAGTTCTGGTTACTCCCCTGATAAAGTGAAGCTAGGATGAAACATGAAAGCTACAATTTACTGTAGTCCATACCAGTAAATGTGTGCATTGTAAGTACTACACCAGAAATGGCAAAGGGCACCATTCACACTCTATATCTAATTTTGTTTATTGGGCCTCCGAGGAGCGGGCCGCCTCTTACAAAGAGAAAAGAGCATTAGACAAATTTATTTACATATCTTTCACACTTTCAGCTTCAGAACAAATTAATTCAGATTCAGAGCGGGTGGCTGAGAGAGCCAGGATTAATCCTGGCTCACATTTCACATTTCTTCTTTTTTTTCTTTTATTCACAAAAAATAATCATACGCCACCCCGCTCTATATGTTCTTCTGCCGAAAGTGTAAAAATTAAGGAGAGATCCCCTCATCGCCCTATATGTCAAATCGTTTATTGTTTTTTGGGATATACCCAGGGCGATGAGGGACTCCACCGCTTTATGCCACCCACTCCCTTCCACGAGAGTGTGATGGCCTCGACCCTGACCGAGCCCGCCCCGACGCCAAATCGCTCCGCAATAATATCCACAAGACTGGAGCTGTTAAGTAGAAAACAATAGACATAGAAAACTATTAAGGATGGCTCCGGAAAGAAATAGTTTGTGTATACTAATCCAGATAATTCATAAAATGTAAAAAGGCGACTTATGAAATGTTTTGGCCCACTGAACGGAGTGGAAGAGAGCCAGAAATCAAGAATGAATTCTTAAGCCCCGTATGTAAGATCGCGTGTCTCGAGCCAAAGTATTTAATTCACTCGGAAATTTTCAATTTTTCAAGAAAAGAATAAAATAATCGTCTCGGATCACCCGTAAAAGACTACTCTCAAAGTCTCCATTACATTAAGTATTATTTTGGAGGCACAAGATGATGCCAATTATTTAGAATAATAAAATAGCATAATTCACTTATACGTTTTTTGTAATCCTATACAGAGCTGAATAATTAATTTCCCATTTGATGTATAAATAAATGACACTTGTATTTGTTAACGATTTCGAAATAGTGTGCAATTTAAAATTTTGTTTGTATTGGAACATTCAATATCTATAGGTATTGTTAGTTATCAATAAATTGACTAATTTTGATTTTTTTCTCTTCCAGTTTGGGATTACTCCTAGAAATATTGTATTCTCAAAATATCCACTAATAGAGCATGAAATCGCAAATTTACTAGAATATTATTCCATTCTGGTTTGCATTCTTATTCTTATTCTCCCATTTTTGCTTCTAGTTATTTTATATACTATTGACTTTTTAAAATATTCTAAGGTAAATAATACAAATACCATTTTTTTTAGACTCAATTATATATTCATTTATTTATTTTATTTTGTTTTTTATTTCAAGGTTAAATGTTGGGAACTACTAAAAAAATCCAAAATCGAAGATGTTATTCCTTTAAAGGATTATTTTTGATTTTGTCAATAAAGCCAATACAATAATCTCTGTATGATTTAAATAATAGATCATTGTTAGCTTTTATGTTTTTGCATTATAAAGATAATTTTTATTTTTATTTTATCATCCGGGAATAATATAAGCTATCATTCTGCAATTTTTTTATTTTGTTTTTCAGTAGCTCATTTATTTATGGTATATCCTTTCCTCCCTTTTTTTTCAGCAAATTTTATTAACAAGCTAAGAGAAATATTTTCAAATTTCATTAATTTATACTCGTTCCCATTAAATGGCTATTTGAAATTTTCATTTTATATCATTCTTTTGTTTTTATTTTGACATTACTCAATAGACTGACGCCATTTATAAAAAAATATCGATTTTCTTAATATAAAAGAATATAGGTTGTATTGTTACGTGGTTGTGTACTTAGTGCATTCACCTACGAATATTTAAAAAAAAAATTGACACGTCTGATATGGCCATCCACTTGATTTTACCATACAACCTGGCCCCTCTCGTATATTTAATATTTAATAAAATTATTTATCATCATGTAAAGGGGGTTAGTTTTTGAATTTTTTGACTTCTGGAGGCCCACAAATTATGTATACAAAATTTGGTTGAGTTTGGTACAAGGGCCTATATTTTTATTTTTTGACCCCCCCCCCCCCACTTTGGGTGGTTAGTTTTTGAATTTTTAGTCCTCTGGGGGCCCACGGATTATGTATACAAAATTTGATTGAGTTTGATCGAAGGACCTAGATTTTCATTTTTTGCCCCCCCCCTTTGGGTGGTTAGTTTTTGCATTTTCAGCCTTCTGGGATCCCATTGATTATGTATACAACATTTGGTCGAGTTTGTTACAGGGGCCTATATTTTCATTTTTTGACATTTTTTCAACCACCCCCCCCCCCCCGTTTTGGGGGTTATTTTTTAAAAATTTTAGTCTTCTGGGGCCCACGGATTATGTATACAAAATTTGGTTGAGTTTGGTACAATGGCCTATATTTTCATTTTTAGCCCTCCCCCCATTTTGGGCTGTTAGTTTTTGCATTTTTTGTCTTCTGGGGTCCCACTGATAATGTATAGGTACAAAATTTGATTGAGTTTGGTCGAAGGACCGAGATTTTCATTTTTTGACCCCTCCCCTCATTATGGGTGGTTATTTTTTGCATTTTTAGTCTTCTGGGTTCCCACTGATTATGTATATACAAAATTTGGTTGAGTTTGGTCAAATGGCCTAGATTTTTAATTTTTAACCCCCCCTCCACCCCCTTAATTTTTGCTCGATATGCACCAAAATCTAATCAACTCTTAATCTCAATGGACCAAAACTACGTGTGAAATTTGGTTTCGATAATTACACTAGTTTTTGACCTAGCTCGTCCACAACAATTTGGTAACGCACAGACTAACAACCAGACAACAAGACAAACTAACTAACAGACATTTTGACAAAACAATTATTATCTCGAAAAATTTAATTTTTTTCGATGTTCACTTATTAGAGTTTTTTTGTAGAGCAAAATGCCATGGTTTCGCTTAATTTTTTTTAATCAAAATAGTTTCAGCCGTTTTTTAGATATTTTGAAAAAAAGAAGGAAAAAACCCCGCTTTTTTCATTCACGATTACAATATTTGACCATACCCTGTATGGTAAAGTAAAAATTGGAAAACTGATGATAAAGGGGACCCTTATCAACTTTCTCTTAAAATACAAGGGTACAAAAGAAACTTTCTTCGAGTTTATTTGACGAAATTATGATTTTCTATATCTTCATAAAATACTCTACTTGAAATAAATATAATCCCATCAAATTAAAATATTTATTTTCTAAAAAAATTGGAAAATTGATGATAAGGGGGGACCATTATCAACTTTCTCTTAAAAATTCAAGGTTACAAAAAGAAACTTTCTTCGAGTTTCTTTGACGAAATTATGATTTTCTATATCTTTATAAAATACTCTATTAGAAATAAGTATAATCCGTTCGAAATTCAAATATTTATTTTCTAAAAAAATTGGAAACTGATGATAAGGGGGACCCTTATCAACTTTCACATAAAATTCAAGGGTAAATAAATGAAACATTCTTCGAGTTTCTTTGACGAAATTACAATTTTCTATATCTTTATAAAATACTCTACTCGAAATAAATATAATCCCTCCAAAATTCAAATATTTATTTTCTAAAAAAATTGGAAAACTGATGATAAGGGGGGACCGTTATCAATTTTCTCTTAAAATTCAATGGTACAAAAAGAAACTTTCTTCGAGTTTCTTTGACGAAATTATAATTTTCTATATCTTTGTAAAATACTCTATTAGAAATAAGTATAATCCCTTTGAAATTCAAATTCAGAGACATTTATTTGTTTATTCTTCCTCTAAGATTTTACGTCTAAATCTATCAAGTTTACTTCTTTTATCAATTTTTTTAGATTTTTGATTTTTTTTTTTATCTTTTAATTGGTTATTGGTTTATTTGATTGATTTACTAGACAGTTTCGGATACCCCTGGTTGACTATCTTCAGTAGTACTGATAAGTGAAACATTTTATAAGATATTTTATACAATTTCACATTTATACATACAATTTCGTTCAAGAATTGGAATTTGTCATTCTGCATACCATATATAACATATAACTCATTCTTATTTTTATTATAATGGATTATTTTAATAATTTATAAACACTTGTCAATGATTAGAATCTATTTTGAAACGAGCAGTGCTCGGATCTCCGGGCTGGTGAACCTGGCGGGCAGCGTCTCGAGATGTGATTATTAGCTGTCCGTAATTATATGTTTTGAAAAAAATATTTTTTGAATAATGAATATTGATCAAAGAAAGATGAAAAAATATCATTAAATGCTTTATAAATACTTTATTAGAGCATGCAACCATTTCTCTCGAAATTCCCGATCGGTTGGAAACCTATTTCTTTTTTAATAATACATTTCAATATTTAAATTTATCTAAAAAGTGTCTCTAAATTAATTATATATAATAATTTTAAAATTAATTTATCTACTAAAATTTCAAATGACCCGCGCAGTAATAAATTAAGAATTAATCTCATTATCCCATTAAATCATATCTCATTAAAACTTATATTATAAATTAACTATATATAATATATATATATTTTAAAATTAATTTGTCTACTAAAATTTTAAGAATTTATATTTTTCTTAAATTCAAAAAAAAATAATTTTCGCGGTATGAATTATTTCCAAAAAATTAAATATATATTAATATATAATTTATTTAAAATTAATAAATTTGTCTACTAAAATTTCAAATGAGACACGCCGTAAATCTAATATTCTAAGCTATATAGAGGAATATATTAATATATAGAGATATTATAGATATATAATATAGAGAATAGAGATGTTTTATTTGAAAAATTTGACAATCTAACAACTGTCATTGAATATTAGTTGCTTTTTCTCCCACATGTTCTCCTGACAGCGCCACGGGTACTGTCTGACAATGGCTTTTATATATATAGATAGATGATTATCAATTAAAAATTTTTTTATTATATTTTACAATTAAATCTCAATTAACTAAATCTGTCAGTAGACATTACATACTGATCTATTGCAATAACACATTAAGTAAAAAGGAGTAATTTATTTTTCATACTAAAATATAACTATAAATACACCTTTATTACATTTTTCTTAACATTCATACAATTCCAAGCACACAATCTAACAAAAAACAAAATAACACACTCGCAACAATGACACAACTAGAGTGTAGCAATATGAAATATTTATTCTCTGAGTGCATTTAAAAAAATAAATAAATACAATAAAATAGAGAAAGAATATGTACTTATAATCTAACAGATACCTAGTTGTTCATTTAAAACATTTAAATTAAAATAATAAACATTGATTTTTTCGTAAAAAGTTAATTTAACGCGAAGGTCCTCTTATCCTAGCGTCGTTCTGCCTGAGTTCATGAACATGTCCGTCAGCGTCAATAAAAACTATGCTTATTTCTTCAGGCTCAGAGGAGATCTAAATATTTACAAAAAATAAAATTCATGAGATAATTTTAATGAATAATTGAAATTAATTTTTTATAATAAAATATAATATCTTATATTTGATGATAGTATTAAAGAAATAAATTATTTGCAATTTTAGTTTCATGGGGCCCACTGATTATACAAAATTTGGTTGAATTTGGTTCATAAACTTATATTTTCATTTTTTTGCCCCCCCCCCCCTCATTTTGGGTGGTTTATTTTCGCATTTTTAGTTTTCTGGGGGCCCTCGGATTATGTATACAAAAATTGGTTGAGTTTGATACAAGGGCCTATATTTTCATTTTTCATCAGATAATTTTAATGAATAATTGAAATTAATTTTTTATAATAAAATATATTATCTTATATTTGATGATAGTATTAAAGAAATAAATTATTTGCAATTTTAGTTTCATGGGGCCCACTGATTATACAAAATTTGGTTGAATTTGGTTCATAAACTTATATTTTCATTTTTTGCCCCCCCCCCCCCTCATTTTGGGTGGTTAATTTTTGGATTTTTAGTTTTCTGGGGACCCCACGGATTATGTATACAAAAATTGGTTGAGTTTGATACAAGGGCCTATATTTTCATTTTTTGACCCTACACCCCCTATTTTGAGCGGTTATTGCTTCTGGTTCTAGTTTTTTACACTTCTGGAGTCTATCTATAAATATTTCCAAAAAATAAAATTCATGAGATAATTTTAATGAATAATTGAAATTAATTTCTTATAATAAACTGTATTATCTTATATTTGATGATAGTATTAATGAAATTAATTTTTTGTTTATTTTGTTTTTTCTAACAAAATAAATAAACTGATCTATCCATCCTACATAGCTTTACACTACTGCCGCGAGTAATTTACAATCATTTAAGAATTTTTATTATTTAAGATAATAATATTAATTTTGAGCTAACATTTTTTAAATTGAAAATTTTATCATTTATTTTTAAGAAAGCCCCACTCTCCATTTTGGGCCCATTAGCAATTAATTTTATCTTCTTTTTATATTGGACTTTTCTATTGTAATCTTCAGCTTTCTTACATTTTTATTTGAAAATCTTATTTTTTTCAATTATTTTTGAACCCTCCTCTTCTATTAATTTTGTTTCTATTAATTAGTGTCTAGGAACGTGGTTCCCAACCCGGGGGCGAACGAAACGTCGTAGTCATATTGTATTATTTGTTCGTGTTCAATAAATAATTACAATTAATTATGTGTGATTTAAATCAAATTTCAACTCTTAGATTAAATATTAAATAGTTGTAATTTAAAACACTGATGTTAAAGGTCAAACCTTCAAAACTATAGGTTCAAACAATTATATAATGGTATATTATACACATTTATATTTTAAATATATTTGTATTTATTTGATCAAGTAGAGGACAACCTCATTGATTTCCATTTATGAATCAACAAGCAAGGTAAAATTTAGTTAATAGAGTAAAGGGTGTGTAGTTTCACAGTGAATGAAATAAAACTCAAAGAGGTTTATACAAACTCAATATATTTCGGATTATTAGTCCATCATCAGGAGTTTACAGGTTAAAACTAATAATAATTGAACGAGTGGTCGCCATTCTTGACATTCAAATCATGGTTACCAATATAACAAAATATAACATTCAAATCTTACAAGAAAACACCAATGAAAATTTAAAATTTAAAAATTTAAAAAAATTGCTTATTACAAAGATTTTTCTTTTTTTAATTATAAAATATATAAATGTAAATATAAGAAATCTAAGTAAATATGAATATTAATATAAATAATAATTACAAGTATACACATGTCTTTTTAGAATTAAATTAGAAAGTAAAATTACAAATTTAAGTCATAGACATAAAATTAATTATAAATATCAGTTTACAGCAATAAGCCTAAATAACATATAGAGATGAAGAATTAAGATCAAAATATAATAGGGATAAATTAGATGAGATAAATTATAATATACAATCATTTTTTGTAGTTATCTCATATATCAATATGTCATTTATTTTAAAGATTGACGGTGATTTGAATTTAATTTTTTGATTGGGAAATAGTATATATTTGAGAGAGACTGAGGTTAAGTTTTTTTAATTTTTGTTAATTAGTAGATCTATTAATTAAATTAAAAACTTAACCTCAGTTCTCTCAAATATACTATTTCCCAAATTACAATCAAAATTAAATTCAAATCACGCGCCTTCAGTCTTTAAAATAAATGACATATTGATATATGAGATAACCACAAAAATTGTTGTATATTGTAATTTATCTCATCTAATTTATCCCTATTATTTTCATCTTAATTCTTCATCTCTATATGTTATTTAGGCTTATTTGTAAACTGATATTTATAATTAATTTTGTGTCTATGACTTAAATTTGTAATTTTACTTCTAATTTAATTCTAAAAAGACTTTATATTTATACTTGTAATTATTATTTATATTAATATTCATATTTACTTAGATTTCTTATATTTACATTTATATATTTTATAATTAAAAAAGAAAAATCTTTGTAAAACAATTTTTTAAAATTTTTAAATTTTAAATTTTCATTGGTGTTTTTCTTGTGTAAGATTTGAATGTTATATTTTGTTATATTGGTAACCATGATTTGAATGTCAAGAATGGCGACCACTCGTTCAATTATTATTAGTTTTTAACCTGTAAACTCCTGATGATGGACTAATAATCCGAAATATATTGAGTTTGTATAAACCTCTTTGAGTTTTATTTCAATTCACTGTGAAACTACACACCCTTTACTCTATTAACTAACATCATGTTTCACCTAAAACCTACACCACTTTCCATAAGTAAAAAAGGTAAAATTTGATGCTCTGTAACTTGAGAATTATTGGTCGTACACAATTGAGTCTAATAAACTTTTTTCTATCAAATTTTATGCCCTACAAAAGATTATTGGACATTTTTTTTCAAAAAAAAAAATTTTTAAATTTCGAAAAATCAAGTTGAAATTTTTTTCTCATGTGATTTAAATAGGAAATCAAATTTTTCGATGAACTAAGCCCCTAATTGACTTAGAATTTTTACAGCAGGAATCTTTTCTATAAATTATCGGTTTCTCAAAAACATGGATAGGTAAAAATTTTGCCCTAAAATGAAACACCCGTATATACACTCGTGGACAAAACTAGCGGAACAACAAAAAAAAGCTATAATTCGATTTAATGCGACTCTAATCTTTTGGTTTCTTTATTAATTTGTTAAAATATTATATTTAACCTTAATTTTATTTAATAACTCACATAAATATTGATTTTTCCACAAATGTCACATTTTATTTAAATGCAATTGGATGTTGATGAAAGCAGTCCACGGTGGTTGTAAAAAATAAGACTATAGAGGTTTTATTATTTTACATTTATTTGTTAAACCGACGTTTCGGAGATTTATTCTCTACTTCTTCAGGGTAACAAAAAGTCAATGAAAGTAGTTCAAATCATAATTACTTCCTGTCTCCTTTGACAATGCCAAAAAAACATTATAAAAATTTTTCATCTCGAATAGAAATAAAGTAAAAAGCAATTGATGATCAATATGTTAATCATTAACAGAGGAGACAGAAAGTAATTATGTTTTGAACTACTTTCATTGACTTTTTGTTACCCTGAAGAAGGAGAGAATAAATTTCCGAAACGTCGGTTTAACAAATAAATGTAAAATAATAAAACCTCTATAGTCTTTTTTTTTTACAACCACCGTGGACTGCTTTCATCAACATCCAATTGCATATTTATACCAGCCCGTCTCTAAAGAAAAACTCTATCAATTTTATTTAAATTTTATGAAATTTATCTTTATAAGGTACATTGTATCAAATTGCTTATTCGCTTAGAATTACATGTTTTTTTTTTAAAACTTTGATTGAAAAAAGTTGATTTATTATTAAAATTGGCTAGTCAGACATTAAATTCAAAATGAAAGACCTGAGAGAATTTGAGGTCGCCAGAGCTGTTGCTTTAATTGAAAACAGCAAAAGGACATACCAAGAAGTGCCTGAAATGCTTGGTGTATCTATTATACAACGATATCGAAACATTGGACAATACAAGAGACATGAAGGCCAAGTTAGAAAAAGGGCTACATCCACTAGGGACGATAGATTTATTGTTAGCTCTGCTCTGAGAAATCGTGCCCATACCGGAAATGGCATCCGAAATCAACTGAAAGAAGTGAGACAGGTGACAGTGTCTGTTAAGACAGTTAAAAGAAGTAAAGATAAGAGTAAACAAACATTATATTTAATATTGATTTACTATGAGTTAAGGATACTAGGTCACTTATTTCACATTAAAATTAAAAAAATTAAAAGAAATAAAATTTTTTTAATTTTAATGTGAAATAAGTGACTCTAGTATCCTAACTCATAGTAAATCAATATTAAATATAATATTTATTTACTCTTATCTTTATTAAAGATGTTTCACCTTGCACCAACACCACAATCTCTACTAATTATAGTTAAAAGAAGACTTAACAAAGCTGGATTATTACCGCGATGACAGGTTAAGGGCTTTTAAAGACACATCATCGAGTAGAGGGTCCACAATTTGCAAAAAACCATGAGAATTGGTCTGAGGTGGATTGGAGCCATGTTTTGTTCACAGACGAATCAAGATTTTGTCTGAAGCCAGACGATGGAAGGGTGAGAATGTGGAGACGTCGAAATGAGCGTTACCATCAATGGAACATTCTTCCGCTGACGGCTTTCGATGGCGGCTCTATTATGGTTTGGGCAGGCATTTCTTTGGGGGTGCGTACAGAATTGCACACCGTGGAAAATGGGTCAATGAATGCTGAAAGGTATATTTCAGACATTCTGGAAGATTATGGAATGCCTTTCGCACCATACATTGGCAAACAATTTATTCTAATGCATGATAACGCTCGCCCTCACGTTGCACAAAAAGTTTGTCGCAGTGAATTTGTCGACAATGAATTGGCCTGTACGCTTTCAAGATTTAAATCCTATAGAGCATGTCTGGGACATGTTGGGAAGACCATTGAAGAAGAGATCTCCTAGCTCCTGTTACCTAGAGGAACTGAAAATGCACTTCTTGAGGAAGCGTATCGAATACCTCAAAAATTCATTGATAACACAATTAAGAGCATGCCCAGGAGAGTTAAATGTGTAATCAAAGGCAGGAGAGGAAATACAAATTATTAGATCAATTTAAAGTTTTTATAAAGAAAAAAATACAGTCAAACATTAAATCACTTAATTTCAGATATGACATATTTTTTTAATTTTATATTATTTTAAAATTTTGCAATTTGTTAATTAATGTCAAAATTTAGTTCAAAATGATCAAAATTAGTTAAAAAATAAATGACTAAAAAATACATATAGTATATTTATATAAAATGGTAGGTATATTTTTCAGACTTTTTTTCGACGTTCCGCTAATTTTGTCCACGAGTGTATATTATTATATATAGTTATACAATTATAATAAATTTATGGATATTCCTAGAATCTCTTTGTGCTAGCTGGGTATGTGGAAGTGTTGAGGAATTATCAGGTTTTCAATAAAAAATAACACCTTAGTTGAATATGAAAGATTTCAATTTGCCGATGGTAATAGATTCAATTTTACTGATGGAAAGTGGTGTAGGTTTTAGGTGAAACATGATGTTAGTTAAGGAGTAAAGGGTGTGTAGTTTCACAGTGAATGAAATAAAACTCCAAAGAGGTTTATAAAAGCTCAATATATTTCGGATTATTAGTCCATCATCAGGAGTTAACAGGTAAACTCCTGATGATGAACTATATAATCGAAATATATTGAGTTTGTATAAACCTCTTTGAGTTTTATTTCATTCACTGTGAAACTACACGCCTTACTCTATTAACTAATAGATTCAAATTTTTTAGGAAATCATAAGATGGTGTCATCTATTATATCCGATGGAATGGATTATTTTTAATTAAATGTCAGAAGGGTTGTTTTTCACCCTTCGGGAATCGAACCCGAGTGCCAGTAACAGCAATCCGGGCCATTTGGCTCACCTGTGAGGTGCAAACCTCTCTGACATATGTACACGTGTTAAATTATTATTTTCTAAGAAAATTTCAATCTATTAACATCGGTAAATTAAAATCTTTCACATTCAATTAGGAAAAGTCATTCCATTTCCCTTGGAATTTTTGAATTTCTTCAAAATTCGAAACACTCAACGATCTTTATTTAAATTATATGGCATGGCTATATGTTTAAATTTAGAATCACTAGATCGCGAAATTTTACAAATTAAGAAAACAATCTTTGAGTAAAATATTTAACGCGTTTACTTATGTCAGAGAGGTTCTGCACCTCACAGGTGAGCCAGATGGCCCAGATTGCTGTTATTGGCACTCGGGTTCAATTCCCGAGGGGTGAAAAACAACCCTTCTGACATATAATTAAAAATAATCCATTCCATCGGATTTAATAGATGACACCATCTTATGATTTTCTAAGAACAACTTAATTGTTTATTTCTTAGATCTTTGGATCTTTAATTTGATCATCTTCAGGGTTTAAAAATAAAAAATTATTGTGTTATTTTTGATCAAATTCGTGATACTCTCTCAACATCTTCAGCAAGAAATCTTGTTGTCGACAAATAAATAAATTAAACTTTATAAATTTTGAAGAATATTTCGTCGTCAGCTAAAAAATATAAATTCATCACTATATAAAAATTACTTACCTCAAAAGTAAATATAAAGTATAATGAGACAAGTAATATGGCAAAAAAGAAAATTGTGCCAAATATTACAAATAGACGAGTTTCGACGGATAATGTCTCTTGACTCTATTAAAGGAAATTCTGAAGCTGTTACCGTTTTGATTTCAAGCCCATACTATTCAAACATAATCAAGATATTAACAAAAATCGAAATAAAATATACAAAAACACAAAAATTATATTTACTTGGTGTAAGAATTCGTATTTATAGTTCATAATTAAATTTTTAAGAATCTCGCCATTTGCGTAAACATCAGGATTCTTTATATAAACGCATGATAAATGTAATTTGAAAGGTACAATCAGATTTTTCGGAGATCTTTCAACGTGGGATACTAGTTCCACAGTTCCATTAAAGATCATCCAAGTTCGTAGATTATTCACAAAATCAGAGTAGTTTTCATTGTAATGGACGAAAGTCACCGCCTAAAATAGGAAAAATATATGAATTATTTTTGAAGATATTCAGTTTATTTTAATAAATTGATATTTATCGAATTTTATATACTTACATTTATTTTCTCTATTCCTTCAGAATATCTCATTACAACTGGAAGATGTTGGATTACTATTACAAGAATATTCTCACGAATTCTTAGATCTAACCCGGATGAAAACCAATCGGCAGTGGACAGTGATGTGCTAAACTCAATCGATACCATTGACGATTTGATCGACTCCTGTACAATCTTATTTAAACTTATCGAAACATGGGGCTAAGCTGGGAGGCTAAGCTTTTAGGTGTAGCCATTAGAGTCCTTGGAACATTGCACACTGGACGTCCATCGAATATCTAAGGATCAATAATAATTATTAATAAAATATTTTTCTTGATATATACATGAGCCGTTTATTTTGAAAGTTAATTTTTTGTTATTTCGAGATATTTATATTTTTATAAATATATATTTTGATATATTTATTTTCAATAGTTTTAAGGAATTTAGTGTTAGTACTTGGTGAAACATTTTTTAAAATTAATGGATAAAAAATACTTGGTAGGTTTCACATTAAGATATAAAAAAATAAAACGAATTTATTTTTGGAGAATATTTAATCTCGATATATATATATTTCGGGTGACTAACCCATCTTCAGGAGAAACAGAAAGTAACTGACCTGGATAAGTCGAAATTGAATACAAGTCAATGGTAAAATTTATTTTTAAGATAACAAAAGGGTAAATATTTAAAATTAGTGGAGGGAGAAAGATAGGAAGTCTATTTTGTTTAATTTTGAATGGCCTTCTGAGAAATGAGGATTTCGAATTTGAATACAAGTCAATGGTAAAATTTATTTTTAAGATAACAAAAGGGTAAATATTTTTAAAATTAGTGGAGGGAGAAAGGTAGTAAGTCTATTTTGTTTAATTTTGAATGGCCTTCTGAGAAATGAGGATTTACACACAAAACAAATTTGCAAATATTTAAAGAATGTAATTAATGATTGAACTTTTCAACTTTTCTTCTTATATCTTAATGTGAAACCTACCAAGTATTTTTTATCCAATAATTATATTTATTTTGACAAATTCATGAGGGTATTGCACTCCATTGACTGTGATATTATATTATAAACATGAAAAGAAGAGTATTTTAGTGTTTAGGAGTGAGAAATTAATATAATTTATCTTTTTATGTTTAGCTCCTTCGTATTAATAATAGAAAATTTTGAAATGGATAAATGAAATTTTTTTTTTTTTGGCTTTAGAGAAGCTATGCCCATACAGCCACGCAATTAATGATTCTATAATTTAAAGTGAAAAATGATGGTACAATTGAAGAAAGAAAAAAAAACTGTTAAACATGTATCTAATTTATAGCTCAATTTTGCAGCTGATGAAAAAAAGGCTACTTTATGTAAAATTTCTTCCTCTTCTAAAGCTAGCAGATTCGTAATATTAAAAGGCGCAGTCATGCCACAGAGGCAAATAAATAATTTAATAACTTGTTCGATTCTCTTTTAAATTTAGTACAATTAATAAATGAAATTTAATAAATGTTCATGTTGAATTATTTATTATTGTAAGTTACTAGTTTCGCCATTGTTTGGCTCATCAGACCTATTTACATTTTTTGTTTATAAAATTTTTTTGGTTGAACAATACATTTCACTGGGAAATCACAGATAACATATCACAATAGATCAGTTTTTATCCATTCATGATGGACCAGTTCCAGAAAGAATACATTCGACGAGAGACATCCAAGAGTTAAAAAGTGGGTTAAATATTTAAAAATAGTGTCTCCATGTCAAATCACATCCCTAAGGGACGATCCACCATGATCGACTCGTTTCTAGAACTGGTCCGTCATGAATGGATAAAAACTGATCTATTGTGATATGTTATCTGTGATTTCCAGTGAAATGTATTGTTCAACCAAAAAAATTTTATAAACAAAAATGTAAATAGGTCTGATGAGCCAAACAATGGCGAAACTAGTAACTTACAATAATAAATAATTCAACATGAACATTTATTAAATTTCATTTATCCATTTCAAAATTTTCTATTATTAATACGAAGGAGCTAAACATAAAAAGATAAATTATATGAAAAGAAGAGATCTATGTCTAAGTAAAATTGGCATTAATCAAAATTGGACTTATGCCACTTTCAAAATAAACGCCTCATATGTAATACAGGGTGGGGAATAAAGATTTACATTTTGAAGAGGTATAAAATTTTTTGAAAAGAAGTAAAAATTTTTATAAAATGTGTGGGAGGTCAAAAATAATAATTCTAGCCCTTTCTACCAAACTCAGCCAAATTGTATATACATATTCTGTGGGGCCCCAAAAGACTAGAAATGAAAAAACTAATTACTCCGAAATAGGAGGGTTAGAAAATGAGAAAATTCTAGCCCTTTCGATCAAACTCAACAAAATTTTGTATTCCTAAATATTTTGTGGACCCACAGAAAACTAGAAATGCAAAAACTAACCATCCAAAATGGGGGGAGGGTTTAAAAAATAACAATTTTAGCTCTTTCGACCAAACTGTGTATACAAAATTTGGCTGAGTTTGGACCAAAGGAATTTATTTTATGTTCTTTTCAAAAGTATATTCTACTTTTTTCATTTTTTATACCTCTTCAAAAATGTGGGGAGATCTTTATGCCCCACCTTGTATAATAAAATAAATACAATTGCTGCGAAGTTCTTTTTTATAGCCCCCCCCCCCTCGTATTTTTTGAAGACAATAGTGGCTAAATTTCGTGTAATAAAAATAAATAATATAAATCAATCATTTAATTTAATATAAATCTTTATAGAGAGTACATTGTATACAATATAGGTAATTATTATTTTCATTTTCGTCCATAATGTGTATTAATGTGAGTTTATAATGGGAAATAAGGACAAGTATATGTGTGACTTTTTATTTTTTCACCAACGTTTCGTCGACTTTGCCGACTTCTTCAGGATTTCAAATAGTATACAGGTAATGTAATTGAATGAGGTCATGAGTCATATATGATATGTTATGATCCGATAAATTAAAATCCTAGTTTATTTAGTTTAAAAATTGCTCATAATAAAGAGTATTCATATTATTAAAAAAAACAATCTTGGAAGTGGCTAAATTATGATATGAAAATATTTTTAGGTATAAGTTTTCAAATTTCCTATAGAAGTAGACTTTAAGAACTTTAAAGTAATCACAAGAGGTTGTCATCTACTAGATCCGAGAATGGATTATTTTTAATTATGTGTTAGAAGGGTTGTTTTCGCCCCATTCGGAAATCGATCCCGAGTGCCAAAATTAGCAATCCGGGCCAAATGGCTATCCTGTGAGTTCTGAACCCCACTCTGAAATATGTATTTTTTTATATAGGTATATAAAATGATACAGATAACAAGATTAAGCTGCATCAAAAAGGTTTTCAACCTCTGTAGTCCGCGGTGGACCCTTGTATCTAGGAAATATGAGATTTAGGGATTGGGTCGGAATTGAGGGTATTCATCGTGAATGCGTGTCTTGAAAGATTGAAGGTTATATGTTGCCGGGATTCCGGAAGAAGACGGTCGGAAGAAGAGAGTTTCCGTCTCTCAGATGTCATAAAGGGATACATATTTCACTCAAAGATTGAAATATTAAATTAAGTTAAAATCTATTCCATTCCATCTCGGATTTAGTAAATAACAACCTCTTGTGATTTCCCTTAGAAAATATTATACCTACCTCTAGATATAATTTATATAACAGGGCTGGCCACTAACCTTAACTTTGGGAGCCGCAAATTTATAAAACTGTTTCAAAGCGAGCCACATTGTTTGGAGATAAATTAATGTTTTATTAAAAAAAAGACACATTTTTTTATTTTATAAAATATAAATGAAGTAACATATATTTTTTGCTCTACTTACTTATAACATTACAAATTACAAATTAATTTAATTTTTGTATTATTATTTTTTAATTTAATTATTATACAGGGTGGGGCATAAAGATCTACCACATTTTGAAGAGATATAAAAAATGAAAAAATTTAACTAGAAAAAACTAAATATATTTTTGAAAATAAAATAAATGAAATTTTTTTTAATGTATTTTAAACATTATCAGACAAAAAAGGAGGGAGGGGAGTCAAAAAAAATTCTAGCCCTTTTGACCAAACTCAACCAAATTTTGTATACATATTCTGTATCCACAGAAGATTAGAAATGCAAAAACTAACCAAATTTTGTATACTTAGTTTGGTCGAAAGGGTTAGAATTTTTCATTTTTGACCCTCCCCCATTTTTGGGTGCTTAGTTTTTGCATTTCTAGCCTTTTTGGGGTCCACAGAATATGTATACAAAATTTAGTTGATTTTGGTCGAAAGGGCTAGAATTTTCATTTTTGACCCCCCCCCCCTTTTTTGTCTGAAAATATTTAAAATACATTTAAAAAAAAAAAAATTATTTTATGTTCTTTTCAAAAATATACTCAGTTTTTTTCTAGTTAAATTTTTTCATTTTTTTATAACCTCTTCAAAATGTGATAGGTAGATCTTTATGTCCCACCATGTACTTTTTAAAATTAGTATTATTCAAGAGGGTTCAAGAGCCGCACGATATTAACTGAAGAGCCGCATGCGGCTCGCGAGGCCACGTTGTGGCCACCTCTGTTATATAATAATCTCTCAGTCAGATCTAATAAATCGACATGCAAAAAGATGTATAAAAATTTACCTCCAATGTAATCTTCGTGTCATTTGATTTAGACGTTAAATATAAAATTTTACAAATTTTCTCTTCAGTTATATTTGGCGGTACTGATGCACTGATAGAGCAGACTGTTTTCATCGATTGTTTTCAAATTACCTTATTTAATAATATTATAAAAATACAAAACAAAAAATCGATTAATTTAATTAATTATAAAATTCATTATAATTTTATTTTTTTATGGTTCCGTTAAAAGAAAAACAGAATCTTAAAGTGTCGCTAGAGCATAATCGGTAAAAGATACAATTAAAATATTTTTTTTATCATGGGGTGGAGATATTCCTGAAAAATCTCTTAAAAGAGAATGGTGATAACATTTTTCTCATTTAATTCATAATAAAATTACAGTGTGAGAAAGTCCCAAATGGCAATTTTTATCTGATTTTATTTGTTCCTGCCGTCGTTTAGAACTTAGACCATGAAATATATAGACACGCCCTGGTGTCGATTTGGTGAGGCCAACATCTCCTATAGAACTTGACGTCATCTGTAGGTAGGAACACCCAGAAATAGCATGGCCACTATAGGAATTATTATACATTGAGATAAATTTATCGTAGTTTAGATTATTTATTTTGGATTTCAATAATCGCAAATTAATATTAAATTAATATAACCAAAATATTTATGCGAGAACGTGACGTCATCTGTAGGCGATGTTGGCCTCACTTCACTCTGTGTGGAGAGTAGCAGAGGGCGTGTCTATATATTTCATGGTCTAAGGTTTAGAAATAGCTTAACTTAAAATTATGGAAAAATTCCACGAATTCAAATTCATTCTCAAATAACTGCTAGTAAGAATGAATTTGATATCTCAAATAATTTGGAAGATATAAGGCACGGAACCGTATGTATACCTATACATGTTCCACTGGCAATTGGCTCGCTTATTTTCTTTCTTTCAGGAGTTTCTTTTAAAAATTCAACGAGGACCCTATTAGTGTCGCTACGATGTCTGCGCATTCGTGAGCATTGTAGCTAATAAACTAAATTAGTTACAAATTTGAAATATGTACCTATATAAGTTATATAAATCTATTCGATTTCTTCGAAATCAAAAATCGTGTAAAAATTTTAATCTAATTATTATTTTGGGAAGGGTCGAATTTTTGTGGAGTCCAAAATAAAACAAGATATTTTTTATCATAAGGTGTGAGTAGTGTTGTCAACTCTGTAGAATGAAATTTCGCGGGCTAATAAACCAAAAAATGACGGAAAACATTTTTTATTCGGCAAAAAATAACTGATAAATTAATAAAGTATACAACGCAGTACCACTTTTTTTTTTAATGATATTGATGAGAAGGAGATACACCAGAAGGCCCATCCCCTAAAGCAGGGGTCGGCAACCTTTTGAGACGGAAAAGTCAAAAGTTACAATTTACAAAATTTCCCAGGTTTTAAAGAGCAACTAACATATTTAATTCAATATTATGGTATTTGGTTAGGATTAGATACATATAAATTTGATCTTGGATTTAAAATAAAGCCGCATCTTCACATTGAAATAGCCGCAAGTGGCTCGCGAGCCACGGGTTGCCGACCCCTGCCCTAAAGGCTTGTATGGGCTGGCCCCTCCATCGTGAAGAGAACAGAGTAAAAGGAAAAGAAGCCGGGATCACGAGCCAAATCTCAGAAAGTTAGATATAGTCCAATTTACTAAGTTTTTAGGGGCTTCGAGCAGTGGTAAATTCTCCGCCTTTACATTTTAACAACCTTGGCAAAGAATATTAAACTAAAATTTTTTAAAATCAAATACCTACTAATAGTGGAAGTTGAAGGCGACAATAAAAGGGTTTGTCTTCTGTTCGAATTATAAATTTTTAATTTATTTATAACGAGACTATATTAATTCCTGTGAATTGTAATAGACTGATGAAGAGGGCAAAGCTCTCGAAAATATAGTCTGGTTATAAATAAATTAAAACTTTATTATTCCAGAAGAAGAGACACTCTTTTATTGTCTCCTTCAATTTAAAAAATTATCCTATACTCTCGGCAAAAAGAAACTTTCAATTAAATAGTAGTAGTAATACACAAGTCTTATACTAAAACAAATTTGGTATTAATTTAACAGTTTTTGCACACACTAATCAACTAAAAGTGAAATCAAATACAATAATCTTACATAAAAGTCAACTTTGTACATATATATATATATATATATATATATATATATATATATATATATGTCATATATATATATATATATATGGCGCACGTTTGAAATCCCGAGAGATTTTTATTGAATTCCGGGAGCCGAGAGATTTCAAAATTTCATGGCAGATTCCGTGAGAGTTGACCACCCTAAGTGTGAGGTATCTCAGTATTTAAGAGAAAATCATTTTCTTTTGCCGAGAATTGTAAGAGTAGTTGATTTATAAAGAGGAATCAAAAAAGGTTGTGCAATTACATATATAGGTTTATATATATACAGTCGACTCTCGATAATTCGAAATCCAAGGGTCTACAAGAAAAATTCACAAAATCGAGACTTCGAATTATCAAGAAGTTTGAATTATCAAGAGAAAAGAAAAAAATTCGAATTATTAAAAGTTTTTATTATATTTTTGAAAGTATGTATGAGCTTACATAAATTATATATATAGCTTCAAGTAAAAAAGTAAAAATAATGAAAACGACAAAAACGAACAAAAAATTACATATATGTATTAACATTGGAATAGAAAGGAGGTAAACATTAGGCGGAAAATGAGGAGTAAACATTTCTAGGAAAAATTCGAATTATAAGAGGAGAAATGGCCTAGTTCGAATTATAGAACGTTCTCTCCTCCTCTTAGGGCCGGTTGTATGTCGGAAAGTAAATGCTTTTCACCACTAACACAGGGTAGATGGTAAATGGAGGGACTGGGATGGCCAATCGATGACAGGCACTGACAGTGCCTGTCATCTGATTGCTATCCCAGTGCCTCCATTCATCTACCGTTTGTTAGTGGTAAAAGCCAAAATCAGTTGTATGTCGGTTGGTAAACTCCTTTTTAAACGTTGGCAAAGGGTAAAAGGCTGGGATGGCCAATCAAGATGAAGTGCCATCGTCTACCCTTTGCCAACGTTTGGCACCGCGTATTACAGGCATCTATATCTGAGATTGCAGTGAGCGTATCAAAATACACAGCAATTTACCGAAATTAACAGCTGAAGAGTTCAAATTATCGAGAGTCGGCTGTATATCAAATATAAATATAATTTATTTGTTTGAGAGTATAGTTTTGTAGACTTGGGCTTCATCATCAGTCTTTTTAATTAGAAATATTTTAATCATTATTTCTTTTGGGGTCAATTACCGATTGGATATTGAAAAAAAAAATTTGTCATCTGATTGGCCATCCCAGTGGCTCCATTTACCATCTACCGTTTGTTAGTGGTAAAAAGCATTTACTTTGCGACATGCAGCCGGCCCCTTAATCAGCACTAGTGCTGGTAAGCTTTTTCACCTACCCTGTCAATTATTTCTTTTTCTAAGGTTTTCGGCTCGGACGGTTCGAAAGAGGAAATTCACCCTCTGAGTCCGCGCACGCAAAAAAATGGCGTTTTTTCTTACAAATGCTCATAACGTTTTCAAAAATTGACTAAATGAAACTTTTTTTTAAATCCTTTGTTTTTAAAAATAACTACTTTTCGGAAGAAATGCAAAAAAAATTCAAAGTCACATATTATATGAAATTTTTTAGTTTTTTTCGCAAAAATCAATTTTTCAAAGTTAGACATTTTTAGTTTTTTTTTCTATATTACATACAACCTAAGTGTAACATCTCGGATAATAATAATAAAAAAAAAAAATAATAAACACAGAAATCGAAAAGTTGGGAATTTTCAAGTTAAATAAATACCTAAAGAAAATAAATAATAAAGTCGAATAATCTCATTTGTTTACAGAAATTCAGCTTAAAAAAAAAAAAAAAAAAAAAAAAAAAAAAAAAACCCCGGGGGGGGGGGGGGGCGCGCGCGCGCGTGTGTGTGTGTGTGTGTGGGGGGGGGGGGGGGGGGGGGGGGGGGGGGGGGGGGGGGGGGGGGGGGGGGGGGGGGGGGGGGGGGGGGGGGGGGGGGGGGGGGGGGGGGGGGGGGGGAGAGAGAGAGAGAGAGGGAGGGAGGACCCCCCCCCCCCCCCCCCCCCCCCCCCCCCCCCCCCCCCCCCCCCCCCCCCCCCCCCCCCCCCCCCCCCCCCCCCCCCCCCCCCCCCCCCCCCCCCCCCCCCCCCCCCCCCCCCCCCCCCCCCCCCCCCCCCCCCCCCCCCCCCCCCCCCCCCCCCCCCCCCCCCCCCCCCCCCCCCCCCCCCCCCCCATGAGAGGGATGTGATTTTTTTTTTTTTGGGATT
>JALMQS010000227.1:1121813-1178783 GCA_024734495.1 Forficula auricularia | reverse complement strand
AGAATATGGTATGTGTCACTGGTCTATTCGCCTGCTTGTGCTGACTCTGGGTTGCTCACTGGGCTGGGAGTCTTGCTCATTTAAATCTTACTATATACCTATATTCTTTCTGTTTCTTTACTAAATTTACTATATGTATGTATTCTTTCTGTTTGCTCATTTAAATGTTATATACCTATATTTTTCTGTTTCCTCATTTAAATGTTACTATATGTATGTATCTTTCTTTCTGTTTGCTCATTTAAATGTACATATATGTATATGTTTGCTTTTACTTGAATGCTACTTATTTGCATATATATTCTTTCTGTTTATACTCTACGAGGTAGCCACCTCAGAGCATTGTTTTAAATAAATAAATAAATAAATAACATAAAATTTGCTTGATTTTGGTCGGAAGCATGAATTCTATTTTTGACCTCCCACCATATTAAAGATTAGTTTTTGCATTTAGTCTGAGGCCACAGAATATGTATACAAAATTTGCTAAGTTTGGTCGAAAGGGCGAATTTTCATTTTGACTCCCCCCCCCCCCTTTTCTCTGCTATATACATAATGTTCAAAATACATTGAAAAAACAATTTCATGTTCTTTTCAAAAAATGTATTTCAAGCTTCTTTTTCAGTTAAATTTTTTCATTTTTTTATCTTTCTTTAAACTGGCATTAGATGCCCCCTGTACTTTTTAAAATCAGTATTATTCAAGAGGTTCAAGAGCGGCACGAGATTGACTGAAGAGCCGCATGGGGCTCATACAGCCACGTTGTGGCTCACCCTCTGCATCTATGCTATTCTATATCCCAAACAATCATTGGCATGACAATTTGAAACTTAGTCAAAATAATTCTTAGTAGGCCAAAATCAAACAACCATGATGGTTTGGTTTTGGTCTACTACGAATTATTTTGACTAATTATCAAATTGTCATGCAATATTGTTTGGGATATAGAATAGCATAGTGAGTTAGGCGATTAATATACTATTCTTTCCAATACGTAATCCATGTTTTGCGAAATGGTGATTTTATGCATTTATTTAATTATTATTTAAGTTTCGAGGGCTGCTAGTCACAAATGAAATAAATAAAATAATTTAGTAAATTATTATTATTTATTATTCTCTATTCATTATACAGTTACATGCCTAGAAGGATGCCGACATGCAGACGATCATAACACGCCTCCGAATAGGACATTGCTTCTTTTTTCATGGATATTTGATTCGGAAAGAAATTGAATCTTCTTTGTTTAAAAGCCTAATAATCGCTTACCCTGGGAAGCAAACTCTGCTAAAGTCCCTTTATATTAGTCAAAATAGTTGAACACTACATTAGCTAGTAGTAATGTTTAATCGTGGACGATTTTCTGTACATCTATTCTAAATAGGCATTTTTAACATCCCGATGCTCATGGCTTACTCTGTAACCTAGATGAAGCGTTGAAATAATTAACTATCTAATTTTTAATTGTCCTAGATTCAAAAAAATGGGCAGAGATTTTTAAATTATTTATTTGCCTCTGGCTTTCAACTGATCCTTTTAGAATTTATATTCTGTTGGATTTGGAAGAAGAATGAATCTTACAATGAGAAGGTCATTTCCAAAAAAGTACTAAATTGATTTTTTTTTCATTTGTGAGAAAATAAAACATTTCTTGAGTTTATTTGTTTTGTTACTCAACTGGATATAGTTACCTTTGAAATTCAAATGTATTTTAGTAAAGGTCTAGCTGCAAGGCCCACGCACGGTGGGCCTCTTCACTAGCCAAGGGAAAGCCTCCTGGACCCCCCGTCACTGGAACACTTCTCTCCTCCGTCTCCAACCACTCCCCACCCCACCGAACCTCTCCCAACCCCGGAACTTCTCCCCCGCCTCTGATCACCCTCAACCCTCAGTAAAACTGAATAAATGGGGATCTCAAAATTTAATTAACTTTAATTCAAATAAGACTCAATGTTGTCTAATTTCTAGGCGCGAAAATAGAGATTTCCCTGATATTCACTTCGATTCGAATACCCTGAAAATGTGTGACAGCCTATCCATGTTAGGCGTCTCTGTCGCATCTGACCTGTCTTGGAATGAACACATCTCCTCTGTGGCGAAATCTGCAGCAAGGAAGATTGGCTTCTTATTCAGGTCCAAGCGATTTTACAAACCCCCACAACTTCTCACCATCTACAAGGCCCAAATCCGCCCCTATCTCGAATACGGCTCTCATCTGTGGAGAGGAGCCTCAAAATATTCTCTTGCTACCCTTGATGCAATTCAGAAACGAGCCGTCAGGCTAATTGACGATTCTACCCTCACCGACTCCCTCGACTCGCTGGCTCATCGAAGAGATGTCTCCGCCCTTTCCTTTTCTATAGATACTATCACGGCAGGTGCTCTGATGAGATAAAATCAATAATTCCCCCAAAGCATGCTTTGCACGCAGCACACGTTTTGCCGACTCCCAACACTCTTTCGCGGTCAAATTAGAAAAGTGCCGGACCACTTCATTCGCGAATTCATATATCCCCATGACTTCAAGGAACTGGAACTCTCTCCCAGCCTCTATCTTTCCCAGCACCTATGATCTTCAAACCTTCAAAACCAGGGTGCATAGACACCTACGTCTACACCCTCTCACTTAATCAACTTTCCCTTCTCTTCGGTAATGCAAGGGTCTTTCGAGATCCATAGGGGCTACATCTTTACTGGTGCACCCCTTCTTGCATTCGATTGCATTAAAAAAAAAAAAAAACTACCTACCTCTGGACTCCTCACCCCTAGACCCCAGCACCCTGGACCCCCAACCCCACCCCTGGGGAAACGGACATAGAAACATAGGTACAGAGAGAGGCACAAATGCCTCTTTAGTAGTAGGTATGTGATTTAGAAGGTTTTGTCATGTAATTGATACCAGAAATCCTAAATACAGATAATAGTTGTATGAAACAGGCATTACCTCATTTTTTACAAAAAATAGAATTAGTACTCTTTGAAAATAGAGCTTCTTATATATTCATCAGATGGAAAATTGAACGTTAATTTACATATATATTTAACAGTTTGTTTTCTTGTAGTTTTGCTTTGTTTTCTTCGAATTATTATATATATATCTAATAATTGCGTTGCAGGCACGCAGGTATAGATTTTTTATGGGGTGGTATAGTAGGGGGGGCGTTTGGTAACTGAGCAACTGATTTGCTCATGTATCTTATTCTCCCTCAGCTTTTTTAATATACATAATTCAGTCACATTTATAGCAAACGGGTGTGGTTCGGAAAGAAAATCAAATGAAAATTTTTACTATTACATATATGAGGAAGGGGTTTGAACCCCTTGGCCCTACTTCCTGACCTCGTGCCTGTCTGAATAGACATAGTTCCCCAAAGTCATAAGAAAAAAATGTATAAAAGCTTACCTCCATTGTGATGTTTGTATTATTGACATTATTCGTTCTATTTAGCATAGTGTTGTTTGATGTCGCATTTATATTCGGCAAAACTGAATCTATATAATTAATCAAAAGTTATTTATTTAATAAATGAAAGAAAGTATTGATAATTTTACCTTTGTTTGAGTCAGAATTGTTTTTCACGTCATTAACATTATTTCGAACTTTGTAGTCAATCGAATTATTTCCATAATTGAAGAAAATATGCAGACTTAATACGGATCTACGAGATACACTATTTCGCTCAATTGAATTTATATAGTTTGCTGCTTTATCCGATTTACTAATAACATGTTTGTCACTGGCATTTTCAAAATCTTCCTGATTTAGATCGATCCATTTTTTCATCGTCATTTTTGATTCCGTGTCTTTCTTTTTGTTTCGATTCAGATCTATGAAAGCTCTCTTCTTTGTCAAGAGAATCTTTTTTATCAATATTCGTAGTTTCACAACATTGGGAGACATTAGATGAGGGGTTTGCTATGGAATTGTTTTCCACAATTGATTCCGATTTTTCAAATTCGGATCGAATATTTTCTGAAACGGATTTATGGAATGACAAACGCCGTCCTTTGGAATTAATCGATTTTTTTCGTAAAGAGAAATACTCGGGTTTCTCATCAATCAAGGCCGGAGCTTTTAACAAATCCATTCGGTTTTCCCTTTTTTCAAGAGTCCCAATGTAAGTTTCGATCGGTTTCATTCCTCATGTCAAATCCATAGATATCTTGAATTCGGGATTTGGTCACAGGAGAGTTTATGGTGTCGATGGACGTGGTATTTGGAATAGTTAGTGTCAAATTGAAGGAAACGATATTCCTTTTTAGTGGAGATATTTTGACTCCTTTTCTATAATTAGTTGCTTTTAGTCTTGAAGAAAATATTTCAATGAAATAATAGAGATAAATCCTCGTATAAATTCCGACTAACATAACTAAAATAAGAAAAATTTTATTATATTATATTAAATAAAAAATAAATAATAAATAAACTAATAAAGAAATAAATAACTATTATAGTAAGTATGTAGTTCTTAATTTTAAAGCTAAAGATTTGAGCATCTTTTTTTTTGAAAATAGTTGGAATGTTTTTCAAAAAATCAGCTCGGGTTCAGATTAACCAAGATATATTTTAAAATAGAAAGAATTCAATCAATTCTAAGATTTTAGTAGAAATATTATTAAATTGCGATATCAGAGGGGATTCATCCCCCAGGAGTCGAACCTGAGAACTAACATGCTTTCCGGGCAGTCAGCTCACACCCTCGAGACAAAAAACCCCTCTCTCTGAATATATGATATAAGCACAGAAATTTTTTAGAAAATTTCTACTAAAATCTTAGAATTTGTCCGAAAAAGATTGATTGAATTCTTTCTATTTTAAAATATATCTTGGATAATCTGAACCCGAGCTTATTTTTGAAAAACATTCCAACTATTTTCAAAAAAAAAAGATGCTCAAATCTTTAGTTTTAAATTTAAATAAGAGGAGTAATATGAAAAACTTTTTTTCATTTTTAAACTAAATTTTTTAATTTCCATTATAGAAGAATGGAGTAAAAAATTTCTGTGCTTAAATCATATATTGCGATTCAGAGAGAGGTTTTTGTCTCGAGGGTGTGAGCTGACTGCCCGGAAAGCATGTTAGTTTTCAGGTTCGACTCCTGAGGGGATGAATCCCTCTGATATCGCAATTTAATAATATTTCTACTAAAATCTTAGAATTTGTCCGAAAAAGATTGATTGAATTCTTTTCTATTTTAAAGTAGTTCTTAATGTTTGACTTTCAAATTTTGCCAGAGGTACCCCCATAGAATAGACCCATTGTCAATTCTAAGTGATAACGTCCAGCCAAAAACGCACTTTTTGATTTATTTCTTACTCACTATCATCATTAGGTTTTAATACTTATTTCCCACAAAATCTGCCTAGGGCCTAGGGGACTTTATTTTTTTAACATGTGAGTCTCACTTATTGTATTGTTTAAGACCGTATGTTTAATTTAGATCGCATTCAAAATATATACCGGGTGAGTTTGTTTTATCTTGAGACAGTCTTATAACTCAAAAACAGCTCATTATATGAAAAAAGATTCAAATAAAAGTTTATTTATATCAGGGGGAAACTAAACTACGCTATTGTTTGTCGATATAGAACAAGCTTTCAAGGGTATTTCGATGTCAAGTTTTGTTTTTTAAATGGAAACCTATATGTTTCTATACATATTCTTAATTTAGATAAAAAACTGAACAACTTTCATAAGTATTATACGACATCAAATAAAAAAAAAATATTAAATTAATTAGATCTCAAAAAATTCCTAATAATTATTTTTAACAATTATTCAACTTAATTGAATGTAATGGAAGGCAGCCCAGAGGTAGTGAGGAAAGAAAAAATTAACATATATCAAATAAGGTGTAATTTATTGAATCCTTCCTCCTTTCCTTTCAAACCGACGTTTCGGAGGATTTTTCCCTCCTTCTTCAGGGTTTCAAAAGGGTGAAACAAATAAAATGTTTCCTTCTTCTATCCCCCCCATTCGAAAACCATATAATATTATATGTAAAATATACTCGCAAATTAGTTAATAAATAAAGTAAAATAAATAAAGTCATAGGCTCAAGCTATGCTTTAAATTGGAGACAAAAAATGTAGTTGAGAAAACAAGACTAGATTTTGAAATGTATATATGATCCTCTAGACCAGGGGTCGGCAACCCGTGGCTCGCGGAGCCACTTGTGGCTATTTCAATGTGAAGATGCGGCTTTATTTTAAATCAAAAATCAAATTTATATTTATCTAATCCTAATCAAATATTGAATTAAATATGTTAGTGGCTCTTTAAAAACTGGGAAATTTTGTAAATTGTAACTTTTGACTTTTCCGTCTCAAAAGGTTGCCGACCCCTGCTCTAGACACAGGTCGAGTCAGCCCTGCCAGTAGAAAAGACGTGCCATTTCTATTATGAATATATTATTACAGTTTGATTTAGACTATTAGTGTTCCTCTTTCCTTTTTTATTTAAGAATTAACATTTATTATATATACACTGGCTCTAAATTTAAAATATATTTTCCAGAAATCAATTATAATAAAAATAAAAATTATCCAGCAATTTTTTGTTTTGCGGACCATTTGCGCCTCTTTGTGAGTAGCGCCCGGGGCATGATAACTCCCTTGCCCCTCTCGCGCTACGCCACTGAGTAGTTGATCGAATGTTCAAATTTTCGTGTCATTTACAGTCGGAAACAACTACTTTCTCTGGGCCCATTGAAAAATATATTTAGTTATTTATGATTTAAATGTAGTCAACTCAGGTTGTTTCACATATCTCATTTTCTTAATTAGAAAAGGAGGAAAAAAATTGTTTTTCTGAGTCGAACGTTGTTTCATTCATTGACATTTGAAGGTTGGTTTGAAAGGAAAGGAGGAAGGATTCCAATAAATTACACCTTATTTGATATGTGTTAATTTTTTCTATGCATTTGTTTAAAATGAAGAAAGTTTTTGAACACTACTGTGGAGAGGCGCGAGTTAAGCTCGCTACGCCACTGCAACTACTGGATTGGTATCAACTACTGGCTGGGTCACCCTATATCAAAATTAATTTTTAAATGATTTTAAAAAATTAATTATAGAAATCATTTTTTTTAATCTACCTACTATCTTAAAACCAATCGCGTGGCAATTCAAATATATGTGAAAGTCTTCTACGGTTCTGTTAGGATATATTCAGTCCTAGGTTTATATAGGTACTATTCCGAACCGCGATAGGAAGTGATTGGCATTAAAGTCTCCAGGTCGGCCAGTAGAACGTCATTAATTAATTTTATTTCTTCATTTGTTTTTAAAATGTTAGCATCACAAAATTTAACATCTAAATAAAGAAGTCTTTCTCACCCTTTTCATAGTTAATTCTAACCTGTGCAACCGTCGTTCTCCGTTTTTAACCGACTTCAAAAAATAATTTACACATTCTTTAATCATTGAATACTTTACCCTGAATTGATAATACAAATACAAAAAAAGAAATTTTGAAACAAAAATAAAAAAAATTGGACATGATGCATATCCACCTAAAAATCTCAATTAAATCGAGAAATAAATGTATTTAATTTCAGTTGACTTAAAGTATTAAGCTAATGAATGAATTTTAATTAAAAAAAAATAATAATTTTTTTAATTTTGTGTTTAGAGAATAAATTTACAATTTAATTAAATTATTATTTATTTATGTATTTACCATATATTAATTCGGTAAACAGTCACCATTGGTTGACCATCTTCATTTAACATATCATATCCTATGGAATATTGTAAAAAAATCTATGAAATAAATTAGTAGTAATAGAAAATTTTTAAAAAATAAAAATAAAACGTTATTTACTATTGAAGATGATTAACCATACCAATTGATGACTGAAGCTGCTTAGTGAATTGATATAAATAAATAAAAAATAATCGCGGTATCTAAATTATAAAGTTTATTTAAATATTTGACAATTAATCATAAAGTTTGAAAGATATTAATGAGAAGTGAAAATTTATAATAATTCTTTAAAAACTCCTTTACCTATCGACAAATAATCTTAAATATAAAAAATATAAATAATTTTTAAGAAAAAAAAATAAAAACCGACTTCAAAAAATTAAATGCAACAAAATAAAATACACTAAAAGGTATAAAATAATTATTATCTTATTTGAGTTACAACTAAACGACGAAATATTAACATGAAATTACTTTTTGAAGTCGGTACCAAACAAACTATACCTATAAGCGAGCAGTACCCGCCAAACGTACTAAGTAAGATCCGTCGAGTGCGATTCATAAAGGTATATGTTTGGCACCGACTTCAAAAAGTAATTTCGTGTTAATATTTCGTCGTTTAGTTGTAACTAAATAAGATAATAATTATTTTATACCTTTTAGTGTATTTTATTTGTTGCATTTAATTTTTGAAGTCGGTTTATTTTTTTCTTAAAAATTATTTTTATTTTTCTCTTTTTAGTGATGTTATTAATAGTGATCATATCATCAGAACTTGACCAAATTAATATGACACCATCCCTAAGACACCCCCTTTCGGATAAAAGAACCATCGAAATCGGTTCATAAACAAAGAGGTTAGGTCTAAACAAACCTAATAAAAAAGGTCTAATACCTATGAAAAAAAAACGAAAAAAAATGGGACCAATCGGAAGCTAGACTGGACCCAATGCAAAAAAAATTTCAAAATCGGTTGACAATTGGCGGAGATATGAGGTAACATAGGCACAAAAAAAAAAAAAAAAATTCAGTCGAATAGAGAACCTCCTCCTTTTTTGAAGTCGGTTAAAAAAATGATAATGGTATTAAAAATGAAATATAAATGACTTCAAGCTAGTAGTATAAATAATGAAAAAGAAATAAAATCCGATTATATACCAACAATTATTTATTTCCTTTTCAATTTTATAGACAAAGAATTTGATTGAATTGGTTACTCATCGAATAAAACTTTTTTATCATTAAGACGGAAACGCTATATATCTCTTTTCAGATTATAAAAGAGACTTCAAAGGAAACAAGAGGGGATTGTGTTTAACAATAAATTTTTGAAATCAGGTATCAAATTATCAACCATTAATTTTTAGCACCTGGAGGCACCGAGCGATGCTCGGTAACTTCTTCCTTCAGTTAAAACCTTTATTTTAATATTATTTTTAATTTAAAATTCTGATAAAAAGGTCGATTTTTATTTGAGAGCCGTTTTCAAATTAAAAAAAAAATACAAATATATATAGTATTCGCCCACTGTACCCCCCACCCCGCTTGACCCCACCCCCGAAACCTCGCCCTACCCCGGATCCCCCACCACTGCACCCCACCTCCTGCACCTGTTTTGATTCAACCATATGATTCATTTTTATTCATCCAATTGTTAATAAATAAAACCTATCAAAATGTGTTGTTTTTCAGAAAATTGAGACCTGCTTATGCGAAATATATTTTTAAATAAATTCTTGATTATTTTTTATTCTATTAAATAAATAAAGTTCTTTATAAAAACAATTATAAAACGTTTATTAATATTTCTAACGTTTATGGAGAACAAAATATGTTAAAATCCACAATCACAATACTTCTTCAAGGCCTTTTAGAACAATGAATTAAGGCAACCCATTGTCTGCCTGGGTACAAAAGGAAAAGAGTAACCTTTTTTAAAACCCTAAGAATGGGATTTGTCTACCTGAGAATAATTAATTTGATTACGAAAAACCCATCAAAAACAATTTTGTCGAAGATGAGACCGTGACAGATCGAATTGTCACCCCAAAAACCCCTAACCCGTGAATTTCATCAAAATCGGTAGAGTCGTTTTCAAAATATAACCAAGATACAAATATACAAACATAATACAAATAAATATACAATTTTTGCTCGTTTAATAAGAGTAGATATAATAAAGTTTTCATTTTGACCTTCAATTCGTAATCTAAGTTGAATTAAAAATGCTTAAGATATGCCTATGTTTTGCCAGCGTCTGCCTATACTGGCAATGCCATATACTCTCATAGCAATTGCATTTTAGAATAGATAGAGGCTGAAAATCCCAGTATATGCCATTAAGACCTTCTCAATCAATTTCCACTAGTACACGGATTTACGCAGCACACGACTGTGATTGAGAAGACAGTAAAAATGCCAACAGCACGTGATATGTCAGAATTAATCGCTCTACTAATTTTGGTGATCTTTTGGGAACAGGTTCTTTAAACATGCCACTAAGGGCCGGTTGTATGTCATAAAGTAAATGCATTTTACCACTAACACAGGGTAGATGGTAAATGGTGGGACTGGGATGGCCAATCAGATGCTAGACACTGTCAGTGCCTGGCATCTGATTGGCCATCCCAATCCCTCCATTTACCATCTACCCTGTGTTAGTGTTAAAAGCATTTGCGCTGCATACAAACGGCCCCTAAGACTCATTGACAAAAATATAAACATACCTATATACATTGGAAAATATTTGGTTGAGTTTGGTCCAAGGGCCTAGATTTTCATTTTTTGACCTCCCCCCCCCCCCCCCCATTGTTTTTTTTTTAGTTTAAAAATCTTATAATTTTAATTTTTAAACTCCGCCCCCCTTAATTCTGGGTCCGATTTCAGCCAAAATCTAATCAGCTCTTAATCTCAATGCAGCAAAACTACATGTGAAATTTCGTTCACGCTAGTTTTTGAGCTAGTGGATCCACAGTATTTTGATAACGCATACACGTATGTAACGTTATACGTTACATACGCTACCTATACATTACATACGTGTGTGCGTAAAAAAGCTATTGGTAATTTTATAATATAAATTAATAAAAATCTTTTAAAATATAATTTTCAAACGTTTATTAAAATTCAAAATTTTCAAAAGAATTATTTCTCGCTTTATCAATGGAATTTTTTAAATTATGAATCGTAAAAAAAAGAATAAAAGAAAAAAGTTGTTTTATCGAATTGAATATATGTTAAAGCAACACTAAAGAAAATAAATGAATCGGTCATTTTGAAAAGGGGTCATCGCCATTTTTGTATTTTTCATCTCTAGTATGTTCATTCATGTATTACATTTGAAAACGAGTCATTTCTAGCCACCTAAAGCAGCTAGCAAGGTCAGTGTTTTTCCATATAGTTTGGAAAGGAGGATGAAGATCGATCGCGCATATGTTCCTAGTGAATATGAAAAAATGCACAAACACACCGAAATTTCAATTTGAACACATAACGTATATACTGACGCGGCTGCTTTTAAAAATTGGTGGCCCAATTTTTTCAAAAGAAAGTTTCATCACAAGAAAGTTATGGAACCCGAATATCAAATGTGCAAAAATTAAGTTTGAGTATATAAGTTTTACGAATTCCATTTTGTTATGTGAAGAACCAGGGGTGGTTATTGCCAAGTCGTTTATTGCCAGCATAGTGCAACACCGTTTCCGTTTAGAGCAGTGGTTCCCAACCTAAGTGGTCCGCGAAAGATTTCAAACTTTGAATACAACACGCGCTGATGCATAACAAATAGCGAGCGTAGGATATTCTCTCGAGGTGGTCCGATTGTCACCAAGTCAGAATTTGATGAGGGGATTCCATGGAAATCGAGGAAAATCATCAAATTTAATTTTAAAACCTACAAATACCTAGTGCATTTCGAATATAAATATATAATAAAGAAGTCGGTTAAAAGTTAGGAAATATAATTTTAAAACCTACAAATAGTTCATTTCAAATGAAAATATATGTACAAATTCCGAATAAGAAGTTGCAGAAGAAATCCAAGAACAACTTATTGAATTTCAAAATGATAGTAACTGTAAGGACGCATTTGAATCTGATTCATTAGAGCAGTTTTGGTGTAAAAAAGCAATTTCATACACTAAAATTCGAGAAATCGCTTTGCGTTATCTTATGCTTTTCTCAACAACTTTTATCTTATGCTTTTCTCAACAATTTTTATCTATGCGAACAAGGATTTTCTGCTTTACTAATAATTAAAAACAAGTCTAGGAATCGATTGAAAGTAAGTGGTGATATGCGTGTAGCTTTGAGCAAAAATATCACCCCAAGAATTCAAGAACTTGTACATAACATGCAACCTCAAAAATTTCATTGATGCAAACTGAATTATTTACTAAAAATTATATGTTTTCAATAACTATAACACTGTTAATTAATGTTACTTTTGAATTTTATGATTATGTTAAACGTTTCGATTAAAGATTATTTTTAGATTGTTAGAGTTTACTTTTTAACCTTGTGGTCCCTGCTAATAATAACGAAATCAAAATGGTCCCCGGTCAAAAAAAGGTTGGGAACCCGACTAGACACACGACTAAATTCGAACCATGGAACCATTCGAGACAGCTCGAAAGATCAAGGGAAAATATATTTTCTCCTGACAAATTATAGGCAGTAGTATGATTTGCCAATAACAAATCGGGAAAAATAAATAAATAATTATAAAAATATGATATCGGGATTTGAAATCAGGAGATTGAATTAGGTAAATAAATTACAAAAACACGGTAAGGATTCAGAAACAGTTCTTAAAATAAAACAACAAATTTTGGCTATTTCAATTTTCAAAGTTAGATATATAAAAAAAAAGATGAAGAAAAACAAAATTTGGACCTATAATTTATTCATATTGTTTTGTTTTAATTATAAAAATAACTAATAAAGTTACTCACTTGTTATTAGCGACATGAGTATTAATTTTCATATTCATGATGTAGTGTAACAGTTAGTAGTAGTCAAATTTGTGTTATTCCTTAATAAAAAACTTGGAATTAATAATGCCTTTCCCGAAAATGGCTGCTTATATTAGCAGCTATCATGTGATTAAGGATAACCAATCAGAACGTTTTTCTCCCCTCTTCAAGATGGCCGACCTGCGGTGAAGTCAAATAAAAGTCAGGCAAATATCTAATACTTTAGCAAAGGCCAAATTGTTCTTCTTTTCTATTATTCATAAATGATTTATTTAAACACTGACTCATTTATCATTCAAAACTATAGATTGATTTTTTTAATTGCGTATTTAATCTCGAAACATTTATTTTTATTTTTAAATTACAATTTTTTCACTTTTTATATAAAAAAATAAATATAGTAAAGGCTAATTATTTATTTATTTTTTGTAGATGAATATTAATGAAGTCATAATTTTATAATTTTTATCTTTTTTTATTCTATTACTTTACCATACAGGGTATGGTCAAGTATTGTAATCGTTCATGAAAAAGGTGGTTTTGTTTCGTTTTTTCGAAATATCTCAAAAACGGTTGAAACTATTTTGGTTAAAAAAAATTGGGCGATACCATGGCATTTCGGTCTACAAAAAACCCCTAATAAGTAAACATCGAAAAAATTATATTTTTCGAGATAAAAATAATTTTGTCAAAATATCTGTGAGTTAGTCTGTTAGTCGGTTATTCTGCGTTGTCTGTGCGTTACCAAATTTTTGTGGACGAGCTAGCTCAAAAACTAGTGTGAATATCAAAACAAAATTTCACACGCAGTTTTGGTGCATTGAAATTAAGAGCTGATTAGATTTTGGTGCATATCGACCCAAAATTAAGGGGGTGGGGGGTTAAAAATTACAAATCTAGGCCATTATGAGCAAACTCAACTAAATTTTGTATACAAAATCAGTGGGACCCCAGAGGACTACCGACCCAAAATTGGGAGGGTCAAAAAATGAAAATATAGGCCCTTATACCAAACTCAACCAAATTTTGTATACATAATCACTGGGACCCCAGAAGACTAAAAATGCAAAAACTAACCGCCCGAAATGGAGGGAGTCAAATAATGAAAATATAAGCCCTTATACCAAACTCAACCAAATTTTGTATACATAATCAGTGGGCTCCCAGAAGTCTAAAAATACAAAAACTAACCCCTCCCCCCCCCTTACATGATTATAAATAATTTTATTAAATATTAAATATAAGTGAGGAGCCAGGTTGTATGGTAAAGTCAAGTGGATGGCCACGTCAGAAAATCTCAGTTTATTCTATATTGATGCAAGCAGATGCAGGGTTGGATTAAGGGACAAGCGAAGCAAGCGGTCGCCTAGGGCGTCGAAGAAAAAAGCGCCGGCAATGTCTTGATCGTTTTAACCGACTTCAAAAAAGGAGGAGGTTATCTATTCGACTGAATTTTTTTTTGTGCCTATGTTACCTCATATCTCCGCCAATTGTGAACCGATTTTGAAAAAAAAATTTGCATTGGGTTCAGTCTATCTTCCGATTGGTTTCATTTTTTTCATAGGTATTAGACCTTTTTTGTTAGGTTTGTTTAGGCCTAACTTCTTTGTTTATTAACCGATTTCGATGATTCTTTTTTTATTCGAAAGGGGGTATCTTAGGGATGGTGTCATATTAATTTGGTCAAGTTCTGATGATAGGATCACTATTAATAACATCACTAAAAAGAGAAAAATAAAAATAATTTTTATGAAAAAAATAAAACCGACTTCAAAAAATTAAATGCAACAAATAAAATAATTATAATCTTATTTAGTTACAACTAAACGACCAAATATTAACATGAATTTACTTTTTGATGTCGGTACCAAACAAACTATACCTATAAGCGAGCATACCTACCCAAAAGTACTAAGTAAGATCCGTCGAGTGCGATTCATAAAAGGTATATGTTTGGCACCGACTTCAAAAAGTAATTTCATGTTAATATTTCGTCGTTTAGTTGTAACTAAATAAGATAATAATTATTTTATACCTTTTAGTGTATTTTATTTGTTGCATTTAATTTTTGAAGTCGGTTTCATTTTTTTCTTAAAATTATTTTTGTTTTTGAACTCGGACTTGGGCGCCTTCAGAGAAAAAATTGACCCGTCCTTCCATGTTAAACATAAATAATGAAAAATAAGGTTATTTGGGAAAGAAAAAAAAATTAAATTAATCTACGAAATCGCATTTTTCATATATTTCACGGAATTGGCACCTTTTCAGTAAAGATCAAAGCACCTATCGAAATTTTTATAACATGGATAAAATCATTTCATATAGTGCATACTTTGTATGGAAAATTTAAAAAAGACCGTTTTGAAAAGGTGAAAAATAATTTAATTCTAACTTATGACATACTAGTATATATACCAAACCAAACCTTTTCACAACAATAGTGGCAAGTTTGAAAGTCCTTTTACGTCGTCTGGAAAACAATACAGATACCAATTATTATAAATATACATTTATTGGCGCAGCATTTCATTTTGTTTTCAGAATTGGCAGAATAATTTATCAGTAAAAATATTTCATTCTTAGAATTTCAGAATAAATTAAACTAATTTTGTTATTAAATTGAAAGTTTTTTTGCCGAGAGTAGCAGAATTTTTATATATTGAAGGAGACAATAAAGAGTGTGTCTTCTGCTGGAATAATAAATTTTATTTATTTATAACGAAACTATAGTCTCGTTATAAATAAATAAAATTTATAATTCCAGCAGAAGACACCTCTTTTATTGTCTCCTTCAATAAATTTGTTATTTTAGTTTTCGGGAGTATCTATCAACAGTTGAATAAAACGTTTATTTATTCATATTTCATATTTTCATTACGTAAATCATTGCAGGATTATAATTTTTTTGATTTATCAAAATTATAACTTCTAACTTTACAAAGGGTCCCTTTACCTCTCCTTTTAGGATTTTTTTAAGAAAATAAAGATTTGCTTTTCAAGAAATTTTAATTTATTCTAATAGTATATTATATACAGAGGTCGAATATAATATTTATTTTTATATCTCTCCTAAAAATTAAATTTATGAACCCTTCCAAAAATGGTTCAAGTGATACAAAGGGTCCCCCTCTCCTCTTATTTTCAGATTTTTTAAGAAAATTAAGTTTTACTTTTAAAAAATTTTTAATTTATTCTATAATACTATTTTATATAGAGAGCTCGAATATAATATTTAATTTTATATCTCTCCTAAAAATTTAATTTATCAACCACTCCAAAAATCCTGATGTGTTATTATTGATAGTATTACCAAGGGTATTATTAAAATTTTAAAAATAAATAAAAATTCGCGTATTTGACTGATAAAGAAAGTCTTTTTATACCTCTTGTATAGTTGCACCTTTTCCCTAAACGGTACATATATTTCCACCCTCACTGGGGGGTTGGAGATGACAAGTGGCATCAAATTTTTTTCGTCATTCGATTCTACATGAATTGTAGCCTCTATGAATAAATTTTCACCTCGTTTGGTCAACTATTGAGGTAGCTAGATGATTCGATCCCGTATATCAGATCCTAAACCACTGTGCGCTGGCCCCATAGGCAGTTGCCTAAATTGCCTATTAGATAATTATGTTTATGATAAAGTTCAATTCAGACTCATTTTTTAACTAAAAACAAAACACATGCACGAGCAGCGTGTATAGTTAAAAAATGAACTTAACAATCAATTGAATATGACCCGCTCACACGTTGCAAGACAGGTTTCAACCTGAATCCAAATGGCGGATTACTACGGTGCCCACTGTTCTGTATTTCCGGGGACAGTTTTGTATTTCAGCAGCCTGTCCCCGGAATTTTTACGGAGCTGTAACTGTATTTATTTTTAATCTAATATCTGTTCCATATTTGAATGTTATTATTATTATTATTTGTTATAATTGCGTTTTAAATGATTTTGCCTCAACTTTGATACGCCATCATTATATACAAGAAGAAGGCCGATATATTCTTCAATTAATTTTTAAAAGATGGTTGAATTTAAAAATATTTCAATTTAACAGTTTGTTTTAGAAAACTATATTTCGGATTTGATAAATTAATATTCAATCAGCAATTCATTCAAATATGCTTTCTACTTTTTCTTGATTATACTGGCTTATACAAAGAGCTTTCTCTCAAACTTTAGATAAAAATTCCAATGCTATTAATCAGCACATAGTCAGTTGTAGGAGAGAGGGAGCGGTAAATTAATCCATCCAATCAGATAAGAACATATATTTCTATCAGAAATAAAATACAAAGACATTTATTGTCTGTTCTATGATTCATTTATGAAAGGAAAAGTGAATCACCAAATATAAACTATTATCACTGCGTCTTACATTCGCTTCAAAAAGTTTTTTTATAATAGATTAAAATTTGAATATTAAGCAAAATTGTATTAAAAAAAAATGATGTGGCTATTCATACGACTTTGCCATACGCAGCTGGCTAGATGAGGGCTTCTATATAATATATTTTTTTATTTTTATTTTTTTTGTTTTAAATAAAGAAAAAAAATGTTGGCCTTGGGAACAAAAGCCCATTTGGCCGGCCGGAAAAAAATAATTCACTTACCGAATTAATAGTTTCTTTTAATTAACCTAATAACAAATAAATATATTAATGTATTTTCTATTTTTTTTAATTAAACTAAGTGCAAAATTTAATAATAAAATAATCTACAACAATAATATATACTAAAGCGTATTTATTATTTAATAAAATAATTTATGGTCATTTAAGAAAGAACACCCCCTCTTAATTTTGGGCCAATTAGCAATTAATCATATCTTTTTTTAAATATGAAACTCTTCTATAGGGAAATAGCCTTCTAATATTTTTGTTTGAAAATTTTATAATTTTAATATTTCAACCCCCCCCCTTAATTTTGGGTTCGATTTCATCCAATATAATTATATTCAATTACTACTAAGAAAATGGCCATTCCTCTCTTTCAAATAGAATAAATAATTCGAAAAGATGTTTTCACAATTATTTGTATGTAAAATAAACAAAGCAAGTTGCTATTCACGAAAACGGAAATTCATAAATACTCCCTAGGGATAATTTTTTTTTTTTTATTTATATATTTAGAAAAGAAAAAAATATATTGATTGTTTATATAAATGAAAAAAATACAAATCTTTTATAAAAAAGAATCCAGAACACGTTTATTTAAAAGACAAATGTTTCGGGAGAATTTCTCCTTTTTCAATGGTGAAAAAAATTTTCTAAAAAGAAAAAAAGTTGCTTTCTCTAAAATTTAGAAAGCAACACTAAGATATTAAATATTTTTATAAATAGACAATTTACTTATTGTCTTATTGACCAGATTACCTTTAATTAAAAATATACATATTTATGAAAAGTTTTTCTCTAAATTTTTTTTATAAACATTAGAAAAACAATCCATATCTGACCTTTTATTAATCGAATTTTTGTTATTTAAAATTTCGATCATATCTAAGATTAATCTTTTTTCCAAGTTACTTATATTCTTTATCTATAGTTTTACGATTACAAAAGTCAAAACTGGGTTTGAGATTAGTAGAATGGTAAGCCATCATTGTACATTCGGAATTTTTCATTGTAATTGAATATTCATGTTCGTAAATCCAAGATTTTTAAGTAGTGTATTTATTGAATTTATTTATTACAATACTTAAAATCTCGGATTTACAAACATGAATATTCAATTAGAATTTGTGTAGGGTCTAGCTCAAAAACTAGTGTGAATATCAAAACGAAATTTCAGATCTAGATTCTTTATATTGAGATTAAAATCTGATTAGATTTTGGTTGAAATCGAAACAAAAGTTAAGGGCCCCAAGGGGGTTCAAAAATATCAATATATATCTTAGATACTTTGATCGATTTGTACGAAATTTCGCATATCCACTCTTTACAACCTTATGAAAATGACTCACTACTAGAATAGAATAGTCTCATTAATTAAAAGGAGATATTATTAATTGCTAATGGGCCCAAAATTAAAAGGGGGAGGTTCTTTCGTAAATAATTAAAAATTATTTTATTAAATTTTAAATATAAGAGAGGGGCCAGGTGTATGGTAAAGTCATAAGGATGGCCATATCTGTTTATTGACTTAGCATCCCTGTCCCCGACTATGGGAACCCCTTTAGGGTATGCAACCATAAGTGAGGCACGCCAGACTGCCCAAGAGGAAGGGAAGCCATTTCCTACGAATTGGTCAGAATGACATGTAATTGTAATAGTTTTATTTAGTTTTTTTTTTTAATTTTTCCAAAAAAAATCTCATTCAATTTGGGGCAGGTTTTATGTGCGCTCTATCTCAAAAACTAATAAGATTTTCAAAATTAATTTTATATTTAGTCGTTATACACTGAGAAAAAATACTTGGTAGATTTCACATTAAGATATAAAAATAAAACGAATTTATTTTCGGAAAGTCTTTAATCTCGATAATATATATTTCAGGTGGCTAACCTATCTTCAGTTACTTTCTGTTGCTCCTGAAGATGGGTTAGCCACACCTAAATATATATATCGAGATTAAAGACTCTCCGAAAATAAATTCGTTTTATTTTTATATCTTAATGGGAAACCTACCAAGTATTTTTTATCCAATAATTTAAAAATGTTTCACCATGTACCAACACCAAATTCCTTAAAAACTATGTTATACACTGAGATAAAAAGCCCACTTGATTTGGGTTGAAATACTACTAAGATCAAGGAAACTTAATGTTATTAAATTAATCATGATGATATTAAATTTGATTAAAATTGGTTAAGCCATTTTCAAGATATTTAGAAAAAAACGAGGTGTGAACCTCGATTGGAATTGATAGTGTAACACGTCTTTGGAATTATGTGGAATTATTTTGGAACTTATTAGATAATGTCCTTTGATCTATTATCTTCTACTTGGTAATGAAAGTGGAAGTGGAAGTAGGTGTACACGATTTTAGGTCGCGGTTCACCCCTCGGAAAAAACTAAAAAAAAATGTACTAGAACAAATTACTAATGTTTGTGGGCCGATATCTGCAGCAAGGAAGATTGGCTTCTTATTCAGGTCCAAGCGATTTTACAAGCCCCACAACTTCTCACCATCTACAAGGCCGAAATCCGCCCCTGTCTCGAATACGGCTCTCATCTGTGGAGAGAGCCTCAAAATATTCTCTTGCTACCCTTGATGCAATTCAGAAACGAGCCGGCAGGCTAATTGACGAATTCTACCCTCACCGACTCCCTCGACTCGCTGGCTCATCGAAGAGATGTCTCTGCCCTTTCCCTTTCTCTAGATACTATCACGGCAGGTGCTCTGATGAGATAAAATCAATAATTCCCCCCAAAGCATGCTTTGCACTCAGCACACGTTTTGCCGACTCCCAACACTCTTTCGCGAATTCGTATATCCCCATGACTTCAAGGAACTGGAACTCTCTCCCAGTCTCTATCTTTCCCAGCACCTATGATCTTCAAACCTTCAAACCTTCAAACCTTCAAATCCAGGGTGCATAGACACCTACGTCTACACCCTCTCACTTAATCAACTTTCCCTTCTCTTCGGTAATGCAAGGGTCTTTCGAGATCCATAGGGGCTATATCTTTACTGGTGCACCCTTCTTGCATTCGATTGCATTAAAAAAAAAAAAGATATGGACCAAACACTAATCAGAACTTCATTTTGTTAAAGTAATGACATACCACTTTCAATTCCACTTCAATCGGTTGAACGGTGCAGGAAAAACTCGTCGAGGAAAAAAGGAATCCATCCATGGAATGCCCAAGGACTAAATGAGAAATCGCACTTTTTGGCCTCTGTCGAGACCCCATGTAATTTTTGGTAAAACTATAAGGACTCCAAATTCAGCCTGAATCAATACTACAATTTGTGACTTTCATTGAGACCACGGGTTCCCTAGTCTTTAACTGAGGAACCTTTGAAGTCACGCTTGACCCGAGGCCGATTACAAGACTTTACCCATACTTCGCTATAGATAAAGTAAAAATCGGCTCAGATATAAAACTAATCCAAAACACATTCGTAATAAAGAAAATCTCACTGGATTGATTAGATTGTGATTTCTATAAGCTTGTTTGGTCGTCTCAAATTCAATTTTCTTGAAATTTTGCAGACCTATCTACCTATTTGCGAATCATACATCATTCCAGTATTTAAGAGAAAAAATATTAATTATTATTTGTTTTTAGGATTCCATTCGAACATAAAACGGGACCTTATTAGTGTCGACACAAAATCTTTTCCTCCGTGAACATTTCAGCTCGTAAAATAAAGATACAAATTTGAAATTTACTAAGCATACTTATGTACTTATTTTTTCAAAATCAAAATCTTTATAAAATTTTAATCGAATGATTATTATTATTTTTTTTGGACAGGGGGAGTTTCTTGATTGGCGAAATTTTAAAACATTTTTTCACCATGGGATGTAAAATACCCCTGTAGAGATCACTGTACGTAACTTTAAAAGTTAAGTAATTATAGATGGCAGTTTTTAAAATTAAAAATGATGGGTGAACAAAAATTACAATCTCATTTATTTTTTCACTCCTTATAAACGACGAATATGAATAATTTTGAACTCTTACGTATGCTGAAGAAAGGCAAATCTTATGTTTGTCTTATATTTATATACTAAAACATGTATGAGTTCATCTTTAATTGTTTAATTGAAAAGTTTTTGTTTTGCCGAGAGTAGCAGAGTTGTTGATTCACAAAGAGAAACAAAGAGGTTGTCCTTTGCTTGATGCAAATAAACATACACACATATATATCGAGATGATATATCTGTATATATATATATTATTTATTTGTTTGAGACTATAGTTTCGAAGACTTGGTCTTCATCATCAGTCTTTTTAATTATAAATGTTGTTTTTCATGGAGTCAATATCGTATGGATATTGAAAATGTGATGTTCTTTTACTGGTTGGCAGCTTAGAATTAAAGACATTCTTTTGGTTCACATTCAAATATAACCATATGTTTCCCTTTCTCCTTGTTTTACAAAGAGATGGGCTGACAATGGAATGGGGGGGGGGTTGTTTTTCTTTTTTCTTTTATCTATTGTTACCAAACATCTTAAGCAAATTGCTATTTGATAATTCAATTTGGCTGTTCAAACAAAGGTCTGAATTTTTATTGAATGATTTCAAAATTTCTAACGATTCAATTGCGCTAATTAATTTTGGGTTTCTTTCTCCTTTTATTAATCTAATCCTGTGCCTTCTGGGAAAGAGTGATTGTTTGAATTTAAATTTTCCGAAAAGAGTTTTCATTCTTTTTATTTTTAAAATCCCTAATATGTTCATTTAATCGAATTTTCAGATTCCTCTCTGTTTTCCCTACGTAAATCGTTTCGCAATCTTTGCATTTCAAACTATAAACCCATTTATAATTAAAAAAGACTGATGATAAAGACCAAGTCTTCGAAACTATAGTCTCAAACAAATAAATAATATATATATATATATATACAGATATATCATCTCGATATATATGTGTGTATGTTTATTTGCATCAAGCAAAGGACAACCTCTTTGTTTCTCTTTTTTAATTGTTTAATTTATTCTTTTCAAAATTTATTTTCTGTGCATTTAATATTCTTAAAATCTCTAAGGTTGTAGGACACAAATAAAAATTGAGGAATAAGTTGAAAGCTTTACAAAACTTGATACAAACGACAGCAATAGCAGCACTAAAAATAAACTTAAATATAATATACTATTAAAAATTTATTTTTTGATTTAATTATTTTGATAAAAAAATGATATTTTCTGAATTTTGAAATCGGAAGCTATAATGCTAGAAAGAAAAAATCTAAACAGTTCACGGCATCGAAAATACAAACATTTTAATTCATGAAAGAAATTTTTAAGAATTTTCATTCACAAGTTATCGTGGTTATTGGAATCCAGACAGACACACATACAAACAGAAAACAAATCCTGGTTGGAAATGTTTTTTCTCCACGTTAACGAAATTGCAACTAAAACTTCTTAAGCTAGGTTAAAAAAAATCAGCTAAGTAACATAATTTATTGAACTTCCTATTCTTCTTATCAATCTTGTATTATTTATAATAGTTTTTATAAAAAACAATAAAACCGACTTCAAAAACTAAATGCAACAAATAAAATAATAAGAACTCAAAATCAAATAAAATGCACTAAAAGGTATAAAATAATTATCTAATTTAGTTACATCTAAACGGCGAAATATTAACATGAAATCACTTTTTGAAGTCGGTACCAAACATATATAATACATTTTATGAATCGCACTCGACGGATCTTACTTCAGTACGTTTGGCGAGTACGCTCGCTTATATATGTTTGTTTAACACAGACTTCAAAAAGTGATTTCATGTTAATATTTCGTCGTTTAGTTGTAACTAAATTAGATAATTATTTTATGCCTTTTAGTGCATTTTATTTGATTTTTGAGTTTTTATTATTTTATTTGTTGCATTTAGTTTTTTTGAAGTCGGTTTTATTTTTTTTATAAAAATTATTAATATTTTTCTCTTTTTAGTGATGTTATTAATAGTGACTTAATATAATATCTTGCATGCATCTCGTAAGAGAAAGCGTCGGGCGAATGAATCAGAAAATGATAATAAAATTCAATTCATAAATAGAGAAATTATCTCGAAACGTTTACGGATTTTAAATGAATGTTTTAAGATTTTTTTTAATAAAAGATTTTATTTATTATCATTTCGATTATTTGCTCATAAGAATTGGAGATTTACGTTATTTCGTCATTGATCATATCATCAGAACTTGACTAAATTAATATGGACCACCCCTAAGGTACCCCTTTCCAATAAAAAAGAATCATCGAAATCGCTCTACGTGGCAAAAAGTTATCGCTGAACATACATAAAATAAATAAATAAATTGCTAGATATCTTGAATATCTTGGAGTTATACTGATCCAAACGCATAAAATAATTAAAATCGGTTCATAAACAAAGAAGTTATGCCTGAACAAACATAACAAAAAAGGTCCAATACCAATGAAATTTATATGGGACCAATCGGAAACTATACTAAACCCAATGCAAAAAAAATCATTAAAATCGGTTCACAATTGGCGAAGAAATCGAGTAACATAGATACAAAAAAAAAACAAAAAAAACAGTCGAATTAATAACCTTCTCCTTTTTTGAAGTCGGTTAAAAACTCCGCGATAAGTAAGTAAGTAAAAACTAAACTCAATTATTTAAAAAATTAGGAAAAGCTAAAGAAGTTAATGATTATCAAGCTTTACCATTTTTACTTATTTCTCATGGGCGATATCATTATTGTACAATATTTACTAATTTTTTAATTAGTACTATCGTCAGAATACTTAGGGCAAAGAGATATAATACACTACATTCGTTGTGAATTAATCATATAACAAAGTATTAAGTATTAAGTATTAAGTAATGAAATATAGAAATAAAATATTTAATTCTAGAATATCTAGTCGATGCTTTTATTTCCCTTTCACACATTTTTTTTATTATTTTAACTAGCTGCAAGGCCCGCCTTCGGCGGCCCTCTTGCTAGCCAGGAGGCACGCCCCCTGGACCCCCGGCCCTCGAACCCCATCCTCACCCCTCACACACCCCGAAACCCACCCAGCACCCCCACCCCATGCCCAACCCCCGCCCCCACACCACCACTCCATTCCGCACCCTAACCAACTAAACCCCCCACCCCTACTTCCAAAACCCCTCCAGCACCCCCACCCCAGCACCATGCACCCGTTCCCACACCCGCCCCCACACCACCACCCGCACCCCATCCACCCCGGACCCCACCCCGTGCCCTCCAACCCTGCGCACCACACCCCCGCCTAACCCCCTGGACTCCACCCCCTGAACCCCCACCCTACTCCACCTCACTCCTCACCCCACCCCAACACCACAGCCTCCGCACCCAGTTTTTGCATTTCTAGCCTTCTAGTGACCTACAGATTATGTATACAAAATTTGGTTGAGTTTGCTTCAAGGGCAAGAATTTACATTTTTTCACCCTCCCCCTTTTTGGGTGGTTTTTTGGTGAAATTTTTTTAAACAAAAGTTGTCAGAAATCACATCCCCTACAACTTTGTTTATCATTAAATTTGCCGTAGGGTTAATAGTTTAGGAGTTATTTGATAATTTTCATTCGTGCGCCCCTCCAAACCCCCTTCTGGGTTCAAAATATCAAAACGTTATAATATAGGTAAAAAACGTAAGTTAGAAGAGATCTGAGGTAAATATGAAATTTCATAATAATCCCTTCAGCCGTTTTTACGTGAATCGTGAGCAACTTTTCGGAAACCACTGAAACAGACATACAGACAGACAGGAATTTTGTTGAGGGTGTTTTCGTACCTAACTTTGCTTGAAACGTGTGCAACCAAAATTTGGCAGTGATTTGGAGCAATGTACAGACAAAACCTTAATTTTTATATATATATAGATTTAACTCCTCAGATTTCATGAGTTGATTAGATATTAGAACTAACAATGAGGAAAACCGGAACTCTATTGCCGAAGACGCAAGACTCTTTTCTTTATTCGAGTGTTGTATTAGAACTGGCAACGTGAATTCCCTCCAAGCTCAGGATTCAAACTTGAAAGCTATCAGAGAGAATTTATGAAAAAAAGAGTTTTTATTTATTTTAATTAATTTTTAAAACATGCTATTTTTCCCACTTTTAAAACAAAATATTTATTGTAAAAGTTAGACCAATACTAGCTGTGGTTTTGTCTGTCTATATCTGCGGATCAGTGGCGTGCAGTCAGTCCATGAATGATGTGGATGCGGCGCATCCCTGAAATTTCGAACATTTGAGATTATTTTCATAAATATCAACTTCAAAAATTTCAGGAGGATCTCTAAATTTTCAAATTATTATTCGTTATTTCAAATATTTCTATAAAAAACATTTTTTGTTTTGAAAATGTATTTTAGATCTCAAAATCAAATAAAATTGTTACATAGTTTCAAGGCGAAATTAAAATGAATGATTTCCGAAAAAGGGTGCTGATAGAAGGTTTGACACTCTCTGCCTGGTAGATATATTTTCGAGTTCAAGCATGTCAACTAAAGTTCAGACTAGATTTAGTCGAATAAAATTATTCTCGCTGAGGAACTATTAAAATAGTAATAATACAAAAGGAATAAATAAAGATGATTCAGAGAATTTTTGGACTAATCCTTTTCCAAACAAGTTTTCATGACGGCGTTTATGAATTTCTCAAATATTATATTTCGCTTTTAATAGCGGACATAGATAGTTATAAGGAGATGCCCTTTATTAAAGTGTATAAGCTCCGAGAAATTTCACGATATTTAGGTTCAAAATCTTATTAAAATTGAAGAGCAAAAGTGAAATTTTTGCCAACAAATTTAAAACTCCTTTAAACTATAGGTAAAACAAGAAGCCAAGTGATGGGTCGGACAAGTGATCAGATACCTTGAGAAAATGAGTCAATTTTTATTTTCTACTATAAATCCATGTATGGTGAACACCTAAAAATTAATATTTTTTAGAGATAGCTATTAATAAATTGTCTTAGATATTGTGTGACTAATACGAAATTTTGTGTTCGCTCCAGCTCAAAAATCAATGAAGTCATCAAATCGAAATTTTATCGACATTATATAAAGCAAGGTTATTCGATCAGCCTTTTCGACGATATTTAACCTTCAGTTTATACAGGAAATGAACAAATACTATATTTATGAAATTTGAACTCGACTGCCAATTGGAATTATTAAGTAAATTAGTGGTGATCTTCTCATAGAATATTTATATTAACTACGAGACCGTATCTGATGGAGTCTCTTGGTGTTGGTGAACAGCTGGCTTTTTAATGTAAATAATTTCGTGTCAGCGCGATGATAGCTTGAGAAAATAAAACATCCTTCTATAATGCTGAGGTAGAAAATGCAGTCTAATCTAGAACTTAATCAGGCGAAATTAAGCTTACGGAAAGGATGATGAATCGAACTTTCGGCGAAGGAAAATATTAAATTCGTAAAAATAACGTATTGGATGAAATTTTCAAAAAATAAAAACGAAGATTAAAATAAAATTTAAAAAATGAAAGGGTACTTTTTGGGTCAGATCCCCTAATTGAAAAGTCCCCAACCGCCACTGACGGATGTTTGCATCAAAGGAAAAAATCAAAATCAAGAAATTTAAAGGGAAAAATATCTTGAAGAAGACACACTCTTTTATTGTCTCCTTCAATTTATAAAAATTCTGCTACTCTCGGCAAAAGAAATTTTCAATTTAAGGAAAAATATCTCATAAAAATAATTAAAATCCGACATGAATTTCCTAGCATCAAATCACAAAACTTTGCATTCAAATTTGCGTAATTCAGGTAAAGAGACCATATTTTGTGAGACTAAACAGGAGTAATTTACTGGAGGAGATTTCCTCTAGTCAAAAAAATTATCATAAATAATTCCTGTGTTTATTATGTTTCACTGCAAACCAACCCGATTTCCTAAACTTTAAAAAAATTATCATCTTTTACAAAAATCAAAAGATTCCTTGTTTTTATTCATTAATTTGTTATTTTACTGAGACTATCCGGGTTGGTGGTTACAAATTAATAGGCTAAAAACGCTTTTTCAAAATTGGACACCGTAAAATTGAAAAATAGATGGCTCCATCGATTTTGTGAGGCACTGTTTCATGTCTTTTGTTCTAATTCCTTGCCTTTTGTTTAGCTTATGATCTAAAATTTTCAAAATCACTTCTCTTTTGATGTCCGATCAGTTAGGCATGGTCGCCTAATCCCCGCAAAAGTTGAAATCATTACTATATCTGATTTTATAGTTTTGGTAATTTTACATGGCAATTTTAAAATTATTTTACTGAGATCGTGGTCTATTTCTTTCCCAGACGGTTTTTCAGAATCAGAAAAATCATGTTAACCTAAATTGGAGCACAGGTTTGTGAAACCTGGGAGCAACCCAAAACTACTAAACTTTGGAGCAACACAAAAACCTTTTCATCTTCACCTTAGTTTGTATTAATTATCTTATTAATTTTAATTTAGTGATTTTGGAATTATATATAAATTCATATAATTATATATAAAAAGAATATTGGATATATATTGAAAGGTTTGAAAACATATAAATTCATGATAGAAAGAGAAAGCATATATTGTTCATCATCATCATCATCATCATTGAGTATACAGTCCTAAGACTGGTTTTATGCAACAATCCGTCTCCACTTGACTCTGACTCCCGCCAGCTGTTTGACCTCACTAAATGTCTGGCATCCCATATCCCCAATTATTTGTTTGAAATATTCTAATCTGGGTCTTTCCCTTCCCCTTTTCTTTCCCACCTCCCCCTCCAAGATATCCCTAAGCAGTCCCCCATGTCTCAGTGTGTGCCCCATCATCTGACCTCTTCTCTTCTTCAGACTCTTCCACAAGGTTCTTCTTTCTCCGATTCTTCCAAGAACTTCTTCATTTGTAATTTTATCCATCCATTTGATATTCATCATTCTTCTGTAGCACCACATTTCGAAAGCCTCCAATCTCTTTCTCTCCGCTTTTCCAATTGTCGAGGTTTCACACCCGTACATGGCTATGCTCCATACATATGTCTTCAATAGCAACTCCCTGTTTTCTAAGCTGATTGAGGAGGAGCATAGTAGTTTTTGTTTTGAATTAAACCCCATTTTTGCTTGGGCAATTCTTGATTTAATTTCGTTTTTGCTCCTCCCATCCCATGTTATTTTACTTCCTAGGTAGCGGAATTCCTTAACTCCTTCTAGGTTTTCTTGGTTAATTTTGATGCATTCCTGTCTCGTTTGTTCTTTTTTTGTACATACTAGGACCTTGGTTTTATTCTTGTTTATTTTTCATTTTGATTTCTTCTATTAGGATTTGGTTAATTCCATTCAAGGCGTCCTCTAATTCTTTTTTATTGCTTCCTAGAAGGGCAATGTCATCGGCAAATCTTAACATAGCGATCTTTTGACCTTGGATTTCTATACCTGTATCAATTTTGTCTTTGAATTCTTTAATCGCTTCTTCTATGTATAAGTTGAAAATCATGGGTGACAGCACACATCCTTGTCTTACACCTTTACTTTATCCAATGCGAAGCATGGGAGAAAGTATTGTAATCGCTTCGCGGCAAGCGCGACTTCAAAAGGTCCTCAGGTAAAGACTACGGAACCCATAGACTCAATTAAGGTCACAAATTGAAGTATTCAATGAGATTGAATTTTAGCACGTGACGATTTTTCCAAAAATTACCAGGGATCTCGTCGAGAGGCCAAAAAGTGCCATTTTTTTTGGAAGTGCGTGGCGAGTTGGATGGATGGATGTATGTATGTGTATTATCGTTTTTTTCGTCCACGATTTTTTCCACACCTTTGCGCCGATTGAAATGAAATTGAAAACCTAGCATTAGTTTAACAAAATGAAGCGCCGATTAGTTTTTGGTAGATATCGGTCCACAAACATTAGTACTTTATTTTAGTATTTTAGTTTTTACTTTATCCAATGCGAGCATGGGAGAAAGTATTGGAATCACTCTCGCGGCAAGCGCGACTTCAAAGGGTCCTAAGGTAAAGACTACGGAACCCATAGACTCAATTAAGGTCACAAATTGAAGTATTCAATGAGATTGAATTTTAGCACGTGACGGTTTTGCCAAAAATTACCTGGAATCTCGTCGAGAGGCCAAAAAGTGCCATTTTTTGGAAGTGCGTGGGGATGGATGTGTATGGATGGATGTGTGTTATCGTTTTTTCGTCCACGATTTTTTCCACACCTTTGCGCTGATTGAAATGAAATTGAAAACCTACCATTAGTTTAACAAAATGAAGCGCTGATTAGTTTTTGATACATATCGGTCCACAAACATTAGTACTTTATTTCAGTACTTATATTAGTTTTTTCTAAATATCTTGAAAATGACTTAACCAATTTTGATGAAATTTAATATCCTAATTAAGTACCTTGGGGACCACAAAAAAGGTTAAATAAAGTTTTTAGTAAAATCATATTTTAAAATACTTTACTCTATAGTAAAAATAGTACTTTTTTTCATCTTAAATTCTTTAAAATTTATTCATTTGATCGTTTTAATATAGCTCATTTAACCTAACTTAAGTAAGAATGGTTAGGCTTCTCGCTGAGAAATGGTAAAAATTTGGGAGGAAATTTTATAAGTAACCATAGAAACAGCGTTGTTTTCTTATCCGTTACCATTGCTGACGACATGGAGGGATCGACTTAAAATCAAAAATAGCTATTGATTCTCATCTAGTACTTGAGGAATAACCATTCTATATTGGATTTTTGACGTTTCGGTTTTTATTGGTAACCATTGCTGAAGACATAGAGGAATCGAGTTAAAATCAAAAATAGCGATTGATTCTCATCTAGTACTTGAGGAATAACCATTCTATATTGGACTTTTGACGTTTCGGTTTTTATTGGTAACCATTGCTGAAAACATAGAGGAATCGAGTTAAAATCAAAAATAGCGATTGATTCTCATCTAGTACTTGAGGAATAACCATTCTATATTGGATTTTTGAGGTTTCGGTTTTTATTGGTAACCATTGCTGAAGACATGGAGGAATCGACTTAAAATCAAAAATAGCGATTGATTCTCATCTAGTACTTGAGGAATAATCCATTCTATATTGGATTTTTGACGTTTCGGTTTTTATTGGTAACCATTGCTGAAGACATAGAGGAATCGAGTTAAAATCAAAAATAGCGATTGATTCTCATCTAGTACTTGAGGAATAACCATTCTATATTGGACTTTTGACGTTTCGGTTTTTATTGGTAACCATTGCTGAAAACATAGAGGAATCGAGTTAAAATCAAAAATAGCGATTGATTCTCATCTAGTACTTGTGGAATAACCATTCTATATTGGATTTTTGAGGTTTCGGTTTTTATTGGTAACCATTGCTGAAGGCATGGAGGAATCGACTTAAAATCAAAAATAGCGATTGATTCTCATCTATTACTTGAGGAATAATAATTCTACATTAGATTTTTGACCCTTCGATTATTATTGGTAACCATTGCTGAAGACATGGAGGAATCGGCTTAAAATCAAATATAACGATCGATTCTTATCTAATACTAGAGGAATAACCTTATTGCATTCCATTTTTGATGCTTTGACTATTAATGGCAACCTCTACTGAAAACGTGGAAGAATCGACTTAAAATCAAAAAGACTAAATTCTTTTTTGGTAAACAACTCAAGCTCGTTCTGCCCCCTTTTAGACTGTTCCTATAAAAAAAATTTCAGACAAAAGTTGTAGAGGTTAATTATCATAGTATTAGGCATCTGCAACCAAACTGGTATCAGGCATATTAACGTTGTCATTAATTTTTTAAGATTTCAATGTTGCGGCCTGCAGCGCACTACAAAATTGGGATACATACATACATATATATATATATATAAACTTTTGAACGGAGGGTGGTTTTGGGGTCTAGGGACCATGATTGGAGAAACTATGATGGAATTTTTCGGAAGTTGCACCATGAGAGTGAGCCCAATAGGTATTTTTCTTCGAAATCTACCTAATAATGGGTACGAGTGCGCTCTTTTGTTCTATCAAATTTTTACTGAAAGTAGCTATTTAAATTCATTGCAGATTTAAGAACTAACATTTTTGAATATTTATTTATATATATATGTTCTATTTAAGAACCTTTTTATTTAAAGATATATAGTTTAAACTATATACATATTAGCATTGCTCTTATGGGCATTCTCTATTCTTCCCAATCACAAGATGGCGGCTGGTGACGTCAGGTGGAGACACTTTCTCGAGCTAGCCTTCCCTCCCTACCTCCCTGATTCCTATGTATAGAAAAAATCATGATAAATAAATAGTTTTGGAAAAAAAACCCCCCTTTTTGACCGACTGAAAAAAGGAGTTTATCATCATTTCAAAATTTCTTTCCTAAAAGAGATCCATTGAACGAACTTCTCCCCTCATAAAAACTCCGCCGGCCACGCGAATCACAACCGAGTCGGCCGGCCTGGAGGAGAGAGAGTTCTCGCCCCTCCAGCGTGGGCGGGGCTTATCCCCACCCGCACGGGCCATCTCTCTCCTCCTTTGGTGTCCGGGTGTCTCCGCTGACCTGTCGCCTTATTATTCATCCTTAATAATCTACTATAGTATTAATATTAAGATTATTTATTCAATATATACCGGGTGAGCTTTTTATCTTGAGGCAGTCTTATAACTCAAAAAACAATGCATTATATGAAAAAAGGTTCAAATAAAAGTTTATTTATATCAGGGGGAAACTAAACTATGATATTGTTTGTCGACGTAAAACAAGCTTTCAAGGGTATTTCGAGGTCAAGTTTTGTTTTTTAAATAGAAACCTATATGTTTCTGTACATATTCTGATTCTACGAAAAAAACTGAACAACTTTTATTAGATTGAAAGTTTTTTTTGCCGAGAGTAGCAGAATTTTTATATATTGAAAGAGACAATAAAAGAGTGTGTCTTCTGCTGGAATTATAAATTTTATTTATTTATAACGAGACTATAGTTTCGAGGGGTTTGCCCTTTTCATCAGTCTATTACAATGGATTCACAGGAATTAATTTATGAACCAATTCATAAATTAATTCCTGTGAATCCATTGTAATAGTCTCGTTATAAATAAATAAAATTTATAATTCCAGCAGAAATATTTTTTATAAGACATCAAATAAAAAAAAATATTAATTCAATTAGATCTCAAAAAAATCCTAATAATTATTTTTAACAATTATTCAACTTAATTATCAAACAATAATGATTAAATAATTAATTATTAAATCGAAAAGTCACAACAACGAAAATAATTCAGCCTTTTATTCAATGTTTTACCGTCTCATAAACATCCCATTGTACCCCGAAAATTACAATTTAGAACTTAATACTATCCACCAAATAGCAGAAAATAACGGCTATCCCTCAAGCATAATAAAAAATATCCGCCGAAAACAAACCTTTAGAAAAACCCTAGCCCTAATTGAACCACCTGCCACTCAAACAGACAAAATTTATAGAAAACTTCCCTTCATCTCTGATCAATTTAATAGACCAATAGTGACTTTCCTACACAAACAAGGTATCACCCCAGCACTATATAACAACTTTAACCTGTCATCTATATTAGTTAATAATTAACTTGATAAAATTGACCCAAAGGAGAAATCTGGTGTTTATAAACTTGAATGTGAAGACTGCGACTCGTTTTATATTGGTCAGATGGGCAGAACTTTCAAAACCCGGTATAAAGAACATATGAGTTCGCTAAGAAAGTTGCAGTCAGACACCACACAGAGTGATCCAACCTCCGCCTTCGCAGATCACCTTGTTGAAAACAATCACTCACCTTCACCCCAGAATCCTCTAAAAGCCGAAAATTAGACCTATTAGAATCAACTGAAATTAAGAAAGCTATAATCGAAAAAGATAAAATTCTCAATAACCAGCAGGACATTAGAAATTCCACAATAATAGATCTATTAATTAACAAAAATTAAAAAACTTAACACTCTTAACCTCATTCTTTCTCAACTATATACTATTTCCCAAATTACAATCAAAATTAAATTCAAACCACGCGCCCTCAGCCTTCTAAAATAAATGACATACTGATATATGAGATAACCACAAAATTGTTGTATATTGTAATTTATCTCATCTAATTTATCTCTATTATGTTTTATTTTAATCTTTATCTCTATATGTGATTTATGCTTATTTGTACATTGATATTTATAATTAATTTTGTGTCTATGACTTAAATTTGTAATTTTATTTTCTAATTTAATTCTAAAAAAAATTTATATTAATACTTGTAATTAAGGGTTTTTTATTTATATTAATATTCATATTTAGCTAGATTTCTTATATTTATATTTATATATTTTTATATTTAAAAAAGAAAAACCTTTGTAAAACAATTTTTTAAATTTTAATTTTATTGATGTTTTTCTTGTGTTATGTTGGTATGTATGATTTGAATGTTATATTTTGTTATATTGCAGGGAGGTAGGGAGGGAAGGCTAGCTCGAGAAAGTGTCTCCACCTGACGTCACCAGCCGCCATCTTGCAATTGGAAAGAATAGAGAATGCCCATAAGAGCAATGCTAATATTTATATAGTTTAAACTATATATCTTTAAATAAAAGGTTCTTAAATAGAACATATATATAAATAAATATTCAAAAATGTTATTTCTTAGATCTGCAATGAATTTAAATAGCTACTTTCAGTAAAAATTTGATAAAACAAAAGAGCGCACTCGTACCCATTATTAGGTAGATTTCGAAGAATATATGTGTATGTATGTATCCCAATTTTGCAGGTCGCAACATTCAACCGATTGCAATAAAATTTGGCTCTAAATTCAGTCTTGATGTAAACAAGAACGGAGTAGTTTTTGGTGACTTCAGCCCCAAAGGGTTGCAAATGGTGGGTGACTGAAATCTTAAAAAATTCATGACAACGTTAATATGCCTGATACCAATTTGGTTGCAGATCTTTTATAAATAAGATTTGTTAGTTAATGTTAAAGAGATTTAACTCCTGTTGAAAATAGTTTGTACATCTTTTAATAGAAATAGCCAGGTAGGGAATGGAGATCGAAACAGTACATTTGTGTGTTATGAAAAATATAAATCTGTGAACCTTTGAAAAACGGTTCGAGATCCTAGGCGGTCGAACGCTGCGAGATTGAAGAAATCTTCTTGGAAAATGAATGCCAATATTTGTAAAATCACTTGATATGTTTTAGATAGATTTCTGGCAGGCAGGGAAACGATTAACTAGAGTAAAAGGTGTGGAAAGGTTCAGCTTGGGAGTTTCGATCTGGCGTCTTTGCTTAATAAACAACTAACAACTGATTTATAAATAATTACAAAAGAATAAAATATTAATTAATTATTGTTGGGATCATGTGACTGATGTCAGAGAGATAGCAATTAAGAGTTAAACTTCGCTTCACCCAGAGTAAGTCCACCATTAACTTAGGACCGCCGTGTCCAGTTGTCAAGATTGGCTTATCTAGCCGACATTTTTGGCAAACTCAACACACTGAACTTGGGACTTCAGGGACCAAACACAACAGCCTTCACAGCCAGTGACAAAATAAACTCCTTCAAGAGAAAGTTGGTCCTGTTTTGTTCACAAATACAGGAGGAGAATTTATTTGCATTTCTCACTCTATCATCATTTTTTGAAGAAAATGAAATATCTCCAAACCAGATGTGGTTGCAGATATCATTGTTCACTTGGAAGGCCTTCAAAAAAGCTTTAAGAAGTATTTCTCTGAAGATTATTCAAAAGTGGACTGGATCAGAAACCTTTTTCGGGAACCTCACCAAATGAATTGGAACTCAAAGAAAGTTTTATCGATCTTACAGAAGATAGTTCCATGAAAGATTATTTTAAAGAGAAATCTTTAATTAACTTCTGGATCGGATGTAAAACCGAGTACCCTTTGATCTTCCGGCAAGCTCTGCTATTTTTGATGCCATTTGTTACGAGTTACTTGTGTGAGAGTGGATCTTCTGAACTCTTGTACATAAAAAATAAACATAAAAGCAGAATAAGTGTTGAACAGGACTTAAGAGTGAAGATAAGTTCCATTACTCCTAATGTTGATATTTTAATCACAGGCAAACAACAACAAGTTTCGCACTAAAGACTATAAAAGTATATTTTGTATGATGATTAATTTTTTGCTGAGTTTGTACTAATTTTTTATTTGTATGTTTTTAGACCTATGGGTAATAAATAAAACTGTAAATTAATACCATTTTAATCTTTTTATTTCTCCTTTATTATAAGCATGTTATAAATAAACAAATATCTAACCATTAAATATGAAGTTTTCTCAGGAATTTAATTCAAAAAGCCTTTGAACACTTTTAGAAGAGTAAATATTATACGTTTATTAAAATATTTAGGTCTGGTGGTACGCCAAAATTTCTCAAAAGTCAAGTGGTACGCAGGTGCAAAAAGGTTGGGAACCCCTGTCTTAGACCTTTCTCACTCTAGCCCATCAAATGTTTTTTATCGCGTCTGGCAGTTTTTTAATACCGCCCGAACGGTCTGGCTTTTGGAATTATTATTAAAAAAATTTTAATTAACAGCCTATTAAAATTTCAGCGTGCATCAAGAATATTTTTTTCATATTGTGAACATAATCAATGGGGTAGACTGGTTCCACGTTACCACACTCAAATGGTCCGGTTGAATATATTATGTTTATAATTGATTATAAATTATAATTTTTATAATTTCATTGTGTATCAATAATATTTTTTAGTACATATTTTTTTACCAAATTTTGCGCAGTACCTGGTCCACCTGGTACAGCCATCCAGACTGGCCATTTCCTATACAACTACCATAGACGGTACTAATTCGCATTATTGCTAGTTGTATCAAATCCGTGGTCAAAATTTGTCACCAACTCTTGATGATTTTGACACCATTAGTGATAATTTTGCCAATTTAAAAAGCCCGAAAAGTTAAGCTTATTTAATAATTTTGTTTTAAATTTTGATTTTCTTTTTATTTCATTTCATTATAGTAGATATTATTTGATTAATATTTGATAATTTGTTAAATAAAAAATTTGTTTGTACAGATAAATTATCTAAATACAAAAGCTTAGTCACCCTATATTCTTCCCATAATAATAATTCATAACTACATTTTACTTATGCATAGGCGTCGTATTATCTATAGTTGGCCATAGGGGCCAAGTTGGCTAATTACGCCTCAGTGTGTGTGTGTGTGTTTCTGTGTGAGTGCAAAGGTAAGCATTAACTTCAAAGATAACAATTCAGTTAATACCTAAGTATAATAAATTAATAAATATAAATATTTTTTTTTTCAAAATAATCTATGAAAATATCTTTTTTCAAAAATGCACTCAACTATAAAATGGAAACAATGATAACAATTAAAGATAAGCTAACGTGGCTATCCACATGGCTTGACCATACACCTGGCCTCTTTTCTATTGAATATTTAATAAAATAATTTATAATCATATACGAAAGAACCACTGGCCCCTCTTTTCTTAATTTTGGGCCCATTAGCAATTAATTAATATTTACTATTCTATTAGAAATATCGGCCTAAATCCATATTTGTTTGAATCGATCAAAAGGTCTAGGACCTATATTGAAAGTTCTATTTTTTAGAACCCCCCCCCCACACACACACACACAATTTTGACCACCAAAAAAAAATTGATAGCTCTGTTTTATATATTATATTAGGTAGTATATTTCATATTTCTTGGTTTTTTTAGATTAAAAATTTTATAATTTTATTTTTTTTAATACCCCTCCTTGCCCCCCTTGGCTTAATTGTTTTTTCAATTTCAACCAAAATCTAATCAGCTCTGAATCTCAATGCAGAAAAACTCGGTGAAAAATTTTGTTTTGATATTCAAACTAGTTTTTGAGCTAGAGCGTACACAATATTTGGTAACTAACGTACTATATATATATACTATTTTCGCTTTTCTTGAACTACATCGAAGATTATTTGGGAGAAGGCATTCAGATAAATAATACTATTAATAAGCTGCTGGCATATGCCGACGATCTTGTGCTCTTGGCGACCGATAAAATCTCACTTCAACAAATGATAAAAGGCTTAGAAAAATATTGCAATCTGTGGAACTTAAAGGTAAATCTTGAAAAATACAAGATTGTAATATTTAGAAATGGAGGGAGGTGTTGAGGTTCGGCCCTTGAGCTTAGCCTAATATTCCCACGGTACTTTTCCAAATTTAATTTCCTAATTATTGACAAATCGCTGCTCTGGCAATCTTCCTACAACTCCTGATATATTTCACCACTTGAAATATACTAGCTTGCAGCACGTGGGGAGGCCTGGAAGAAACCACTTGACAACCTAGAAAGCAAATGCCAGCTTGCATAAAGATTCATTTAAAAGACCAACCCTCTCCTTTCCAATCGACGAATGACTCCCAAATCTTTGCCAGGCACACATGCCGCCAGTCGTTCTCCGTAGACAGATGTGATCAAGGCACAAGCCTCGGAACCTTTTAATAAACTACCATGTAAAGCCGATACCGTCTTTTGATCAACTACCCCTACAGACCTTCTTCAGCAGGGCACCACCACTGTTGACACCAGAGCGCGGGCAGAAGGATCCCTCTTCACGTTACCTGAGCTATTCTTCGGAAGGACTCAAACCCGCACCAAACCTTACAAGCAAGGTTTGGCGCACAACAGAGGCTAGCCAGGCATGAGGTTTGGTGGTACAAAAAATGAGAGAATCGAAATCGTAAATAAATATAGCTATTTGGCCATGGCTCTGACATCTGGTCTGTCCTTGAAAGAAAATTTCAGAGAGAGAGGAACAAAATCCAAATATGCATTAAACTATTTTAAGAGTATTTTGCTAAACAAAGAAATTTATTTCAAATCTAAATTACAAATATATAACGCAGTTTCAAGAGCAATTATTTGCTACGGAGCTCAGGTATGGGGGGCTTCAATGTATGATGGAATAGAGATGATATTGAAGTATTTTATAAAGAACGCTTTCGGCCTTCCAATGAATACCCCCGATCACTTTATATATTTGGAGACTGGGTTGATGCCTACATTTCTGTTTACTCTAAAGATCCATTTGAAGTATGTTCGGAGATGTTTGAGTCTAAATCCTGATAGATACCCACATATCTTTGTTAATCAGATCATAGAGAGGAAATTATTTTTTTTCAAAGAGTGGGAATCTATTTGCGGGACATATGATCTTTCGCTGGAGCAACTCTTGGACAATGGTGTTTGATGATCTTTCTCAATCAAGTTTTAACACGGAAAATGTTTTTAACAAAAATCATTTAAAAAAGTATCTTGTATTTTTATAAAAGTTGCATTTAAAGGTAAGTATATAAACTTATTATGCGGCCTCATTTATTATTGTATAGTTTAATTAAATATGGCATCCAATGGTATAAAAGTCCCCCCTATAGTTTGTTACATTTACAATTATTTATTTGTTAATTTATAAAAACCAGCATTTGATTGAGTTAGAAAGGGCGGCAAATTGGACACCGCCCCGGACGGCAAAAGTTCTAGGTACGCCACTGATAATTCTACTTGTGAAAAGACTGAAGAGCAAAGATATTCTGAAGCCCTGTGACGTCACATGGAAACATTGGACTTGTTTGAGAAAGTATTATTTATCGAAGCGAAAGAGTGAATAGTTCAATAAGTGAAAATTTCGTTGCTTTAGTTATAAAACCTTTAATAAAATATTAAAAATAATTTTTTTTTTCAAGATAATCTTTCCATGTGAGGGAATTTTTCCCATCTTAAGATTGTTCCAAGGTATGTCATTTTGTTGTAATTTTTGAGAGTTGTTGTTTTGTGATGAGAAATTGTCATTGTATATAAATTGTGTAATGATTGAAATGTTTTAGGCTGATGATGGCATATTTTTAAATGTCGGAACGTTCCTGGGTGACAATAAATTAAAGAAAAATAAAATATAAAAATGTGTATTTTTTGTTAAAAAAGAATAAAACCAACACCTATTTAAAATAACTTATGAGGAGAATTTTCTAGGTTAGGTTTCACAAAAAGGAAATATTAAAACAAATGTATGTTTATTTGAGTAGGATTCACTCGATATATATTTCGGGTTATTAGCCCATTTTCAAGAGTTCAAATAAAAACTGAATACAAATTTGTAAAAACATTCAACAAGTAAAATTTTGAGAAAGAAGAGTACGTTCAGAAAATTTTGAGAAAGAAGAGTAAGTTCAGAAAGTTTCATCAACAACCAAAAGTTAAAGTACGTCCAGAAAATACTTTCAATCTTTTTCTTTTTTTCTTTAATATAAACAAAATGTTATTATTTAAAATAAAAAAATTAAAATTAAAAACAAAATTACAAACAAAATCAAATTAAAAACAAAAAACTAAATACAAACACCAAATATGTAATCGAATTTAGGAGCCAATTTTTAATTTATTAATTTTAGCCAAATTAGAATCAATGATTATATCTTTTTTTTACCTATTTAAAAGAGAATGTGTATCCTCAAAAAATTTAGATATATATATAAATAAAAATTTTTCAAAAATTAATCAAAAAATTAATAATCTAAGAAATTATCTTTATTTAAAAAAGCACTCAACAGGAAAATAGAAACAATAATAACAATAAAAAATAAACTGACGTGGCCATCCACATAGCCTTCTATTTAATATTCAATAAAATAATTTATAATTATTTACAAAAGAACCCCCCTTCTTAATTTTGGGCCCATTAGCAATTAATGATAAAATTTTTAAGAGTTAGGTTAAAATAACAAAAAAATAAATAAAAGAAAATAAAAAATACTAGGCTAGGCGTTGAAGCAGCTACTACCATAATTACATACCACTAAAGGTCATTTGTGCCTGTGTCCGTCCCCCTATGAATTATTCGAGTATAACTTCTAAACTAACTATTGACTCTACGGCAAATTCCATTAGAAGCAAAGTAAGTGAGGATGTAATTTTTGACATTTCCATGGGGCGAAACTCTATTGCTAGCAAGAAGGCCATCGAAGGCGGGCGTCGCAGCTAATATAAGTAGGTAAGTATAAAGATAACACTGATAAACAATGAAATTTTCCTTTAAATAAAACCAAGTGATCTTTGTGTATTCAGATGTGCTGATAACGAATATCGCATCCGTTTTTCTTAAGGCCAGAGTTTTGGGTACTTGAGAAAAACATTTCCTAAACTCAGTGAGTAGTAAGTTAAAAGAAGGCATATTTATTGGGCCGCAAATCCGAGAGAGTGTCAGACAAGTATGCTGTAATTTATTTGGAAATGTGATAGCTGAAAAGGAACTAGGAACTTGTTGAAAGGTTTTATCAGTGCATGGGGCGCAATATGACCTTGGAAATTCACTTTTTTTTACATTTGGACTCCCCCCCCCACCCTAATTTGTTCGTAGCTAGTGAAGAATGCGGCAAGAGATTTCACCAGGATATTCCTGTCCTGGAGAAACGATATGCAGGAAAAAACGGTACAGAATATGTTAACAGACTATGGAACCTCAAAGGGCTTGGCAAGTACAAACCGCAGAGTTCAAGAAAGAAATTTTGAAAATGCTAGTAAAAATGTGTTTTTTTTTCATTTTTTTTTTTTGCAGGAAATTTCTAAATTAAACAGTCAAAATCGGTCCTATAGATATTTTTTAATTTCTTTATATTTCATAGTTATTCACTTGAATATTTAAATCTTATTTCATGATCAAATAAACAAAAATAATTTAAAATTTCGAAGTATTACTACAAAGGGAATTAAATTTAAAAATTCAGGAAAACGATAGGTGATACAGCATTTCTACTTTCAGATTTGGATTCAGCGGGGTCCAATTATAAATGATCACCTATTTTCATTCAAAAGTGGAAAAAAAATTGAATTTGTTCATCGGTGTAATGGAAATAAAAATATATTTTCTTTTTGATAACCTCTTTATCAGAGTAATTAGACCTTAATGGCTAGTAATGCGCATGGCCCCCTACCAGTCCCCTCCAATAACTTTCACTCTATATATAGGTAAGTAGTTGGAATAAATTCATTTATTCTTGATATATTGAAAAGAACACTAGAAATGTTTTGGGAAATTTTTATATTAATTTTATCGCCATGTTTTGTGAAATCGGAATTCTGGAATGAAAGAATGGGGAATGGAAAATCACCGATTGATATAAATTCACTTACCGTTGCAGTTTCGTCGGGTGTTGGGCAGGAGTTGATGTTTGATAATAAAGATGATAAACCGCTTGAATTTTATACAGAAATAAATAAAACAGGAGATCTATATGGTAAAATATTTACTTAATTATTTATTCTTTTTGCGTTTCTAGATATTGAGATTATTTTAGGGTTCCGTTCGACGTACGGGAATCCTTTCCGTGCCGGTACAATATCTATGTGTAAGAATATTGTAGTACGTAAATAAATTGGATAAAAACTTGAAAGTTATATTGTTCTATTAAATGAGCAATTCTTGGAAATAAATATATATGCTATATAAGGTGTAAAAATATGTTTCCGCCGTTTTTAATCAAAAATTGGGCATTTATTGTGAACGAACGCAACCTTAGGTTTTATCAAAGTATTGTCCATCGCTTGCCATTACATTTTCCCATCTTTCTGGCAGCATACGGATTCCGCTTCGGAAGAATTCTTCATCTTTTGAGGCTATCCACGAATCGACCCAATTTTTGGTATCTTCATATGATGTGAAGTGCTGTTCAGCCAGGCCATGCGCCATCGATCGAAACAAGTGGACATCAGAAGGAGTAATGTCTGGTGAATATAACGGGTGGGATAAAACTTCCCAATTGAGTGTTTCCAAATAGGTTTTGACCGGTTTTGTGGAAAATCGGCGTTCAATGTTTATCACCGTCAGTTCAAATGGAACCCAATTTCTTTGTTTTTGAATCATTCTCAATGATTTTAACCGATGTGAAATTTCTTGTTGAGACACTCTTAATATATGTTCAAGTTCTTCTAGCGTTTGGCACGAATCTTAGTCCGATAATGCTTTCAATTCAGGGTCTTCGTACACTTTCGGCCTTCCGCTACGTTCTTTGTCTTCGATGTCCAATTCACCCTTCTTAAACGTTTGAAACCACTCAGGGTAACTTCTCTCATTTAAGACAGCCTTACCATATGCTTTTACAAGCAATCGATGCGCCTAAGCTGCGGATTTTTTCAAATTGAACAAGTAAATCAAAAGTTCCCGCAAATGACGCTTATTCTGCTCAAAACTCGACATTTTCCCATACAAAAGTATATAATATACTGATGAAAATTCACTAAGATATCAAGGTTATGTTGTTGACAAATATACAACCTTACGATATTAAGTTTTAATTCTGACAATTTTAATCAAAACTTACTGGTTGGACTAACTTTGTCAAACTGCAGAAACTTATTTGTACACCTTATAGATATATATACAATAGATTATAGATATATCACAACGATAAACCGTGAACAGGAGAATTGATGGTCCAGAACTTAAGACTTTATTTTAATAAAAGTCTCCTAGTTTTCGAGCTATAGGCATTTTTTTGAAAATGGTGAAAATCGCTACCCTGCCCTAAATATCAAGATACTCTGGTTACAAATTTACATATTTTATTATTCTATTTTTTGTTACGCAATCTTGAATAATCCTGCTATTGATCAGAATTCAAAATAAAATCATAAGTATTTTATTTTCGTGAAACATTCGTATTATTTTATATTTTAAATTTTCAAAAGTTTCTTAAAAAATTTTCAAAATTTTCTTTACTTTATTTAAAAATATTTCACCAAGAACCCACACCATTCTCCCTTAAGAAAATGAATATTATACTTTTTGGAGAAAAAAATATTTTTATCGGACCTGTTTTAAAAATTGGGTTGGGTTAGGTCATTTTTAACCGACTTATCATTTTGACAAATATAATATACTAGGTGCAAGGCCCGCCTTCGTCGGCCCTCTTGCTAGCCAGGGCGCGCGCCCCCTGGACCCCTAGCCCTCGAACCCTACCCTCACCCCCCACTCCCACCCCGCACTATGCCCAACCCCGCCCCCACACCACCACCTCAATACTCCATTCCGCACCCTAACCCACTACCCATACCCCTAAAACCCAGTCCAGCACCCCCACTCCGCACGCGTTCCCAACCCCCGCCCCCACACCACAACCCGCACCACACCCACCCTGTGCCCTCCAACCCTGCGCACCACACCCCGCCTAGCCCCCTGGATTCCACCCCGCACCACCCCCTTCACCCCAACCATACTCCGCCTCACTCCCCACCCCACCCCATTCCACCCCCGCATCCAGTTTTTGCATTTCTAGCCTTCAAGTGACCCACAGATTATGTTTACAAAATTTGGTTGAGTTTGGCCCAAGAGAAAGAATTTTCATTTTTTGACTCCCTCCCACATTTTGGGTCTTTAGTTTTTGCCTTTCTAGCTCTCTAGAGGCCCAGAGATTATGTATACAAAATTTGGTTGAGTTTGCTCCAAGGGCAAGAATTTATATTTTTTCACCCTCTCCCTTTTCAGGTGGGTTTTTGGGGAAACTTTTTCAAACAAAAGTTGTCAGAAATCACATTCTACAACTTTGTTTATAATAAAATTTGCTGTAGGGTTAATAGTTTAGGAGTTATTTGATAATTTTCATTCATGCGAACCCCCAAACCACCTTCTGGGGTCAAGATATCAAAACGTTATATAGCTAAAAGCGTAAGTTAGAAGACATCTGATGTAAATATGAAATTTTATAATAATCCCTTCAGCCGTTTTTACGTGAATCGTGAGCAACTTTTCGGAAACCACTGAAACGGACAGACATACATACAGACAGGAATTTTGTTGATGGTGTTTTCGTTCATAGCTTTGCTTGAAACGTGTGCAACCAAAATTTGGCGTGATTTGGAGCAATGTACAGGCAAAACCTTAATTTTATATCATCATCATCATTGAGTATACAGTCCTAAGACTGGTTTGATGCAACAATCCGTCTCCACTCGACTCTGTCCCCCGCCAGCTGTTTGACCCTCTAAATGTCTGGCATCCCATATCCCTAATTATTTGGTTGAAATATTCTAATCTGGGTCTTCCCCTTCCACTTTTCTTTCCCACCTCCCCTCCAAGATATCCCTAAGCAGTCCCCATGTCTCAGTGTGTGCCCCATCATCTGACCTCTTCTCTTCTTCAGACTCTTCCACAAGATTCTTCTTTCCCCGATTCTTCCAAGAACTTCTTCATTTGTAATTTTATCCATCCATTTGATATTCATCATTCTTCTGTAGCACCACATTTCGAAGCCTCAATCTCTTTCTCTCCGCTTTTCCAATTGTCAGGTTTCACACCCGTACATGGCTATGCTCCATACTATGCCTTCTGTGCAACCTGTCGCTAAGCTGATTGAGGAGGAGCATAGTAGTTTTTGATTTGAATTAAACCCCATTTTTGCTTGGGCAATTCTTGATTTAATTTCGTTTTTGCTCCTCCCATCCCATGTTATTTTACTTCCTAGGTAGCGGAATTCTTCAACTCCTTCTAGGTTTTCTTGGTTAATTTTGATGCATTCCTGTCTCGTTTGTTCTTTTTTTGTACATACTAGGACCTTGATTTTATTCTTGTTTATTTTCATTTTGATTTCTTCTATTAGGATTTGGTTAATTCCATTCAAGGCGTCCTCTAATTCCTTTTTATTGCTTCCTAGAAGGGCAATGTCATCGGCAAATCTTAACATAGCGATCTTTTGACCTTGGATTTCTATACCTGTATCAATTTTGTCTTTGAATTCTTTAATCGCTTCTTCTATGTATAAGTTGAAAATCATGTGGTGACAGCCACATCCTTGTCTTACACCTTTTTTATTTTGGCTTCTCTTTGCTCATCTCCAATATTTATAATTGCCGTCTGGTTTTGGTATAGATTGTAGATTAGTCTTCTCTCCCTGAATTTTATTCCCGCCTGTTTTAATATTTTAAATATAATTTCCCAATTGACGTTATCGAATGCTTTTTCTAGGTCTATGAATTCGATGTAGACATTCTTCCCTGATAAAAGCCCTTTCTATTATTAGTCTAAGAGAGAGAATTGCTTCTCGGGTGCCTCTAATTTTATATACCAATCTATATATATAAAATTAAGGTTTTGTCTGTACATTGATCCAAATCACGCGAAATTTTGGTTGCACACGTTTCAAGCAAAGCTATGAACGAAAACACCCTCAAAAATATTCCTGTCTGTATGTCTGTCTGTCTGTCTGTCATGTCTGTATGTCTGTCTGTTTTAGTGGTTTCCGAAAAGTTGCTCACGATTCACGGCTGAAGGGAGTATTATGAAATTTCATATTTACATCAGATGTCTTCTAACTTACGTTTTTAGCTATATAACGTTTTGATATTTTGACCCCAGAAGGGGGTTTGGGGGGGGGCGCACGAATGAAAATTATCAAATAGCTCCTAAACTATTAACCCTACAGCAAATTTTATAATAAACAAAGTTGTAGTGGATGTGATTTCTGACAACTTTTGTTTAAAAAATATCCCCAAAAATGGGGGTGTGGGTGAAAAAATGTTATTTCTTTCTCTTGGGCCAAACTCAACCAAATTTTGTATACATAATCTGTGGGCCTCTAGAGTGCTAGAAATTCAAAAACTCATCACCCAAAATGGGGGGGGGGTCAAAAAATGAAAATTATTTATCTTAGGCCAAACGAGTTTGGCATACATAATCTGTGGGTCACTAAAAGGCTACAAATGCAAAAACCAACCACCCAAAATGGGGTGGGGGTCAAAAAATGAAAATTCTTTCTCTTGGGCCAAACTCAACCAAATTTTGTATACATAATCTGTGGGCCTCTAGAGTGCTAGAAATGCAAAAACTCACCACCCAAAAGGGGGGGGGGTCAAAAAATGAAAAATATTTACCTTGGACCAAACTCAACCAAATTTCCATACATAATCTGTGTGGGTCACTAAAAGGCTACAAATGCAAAACTAACCACCCAAAAATGAGGGGTTAAAAGTGAGAATTCTTTCTCTTGGGCCAAACTCAGCCAAATTTCTGACATACATAATCCTTAGACCTCTAGAGTGCTAGAGATGCAAAACTCTACCACCCAAAATGGGGGGGTTCAAAAATGAAAATTATTTATCTTACGCCAAACTCAACCAAATTTTGCATACATAATCTGTGGGTCACTAAAAGGCTACAAATGCAAAAACTAACCACCCAAAATGGGGGGGGGGGTCAAAAAATGAAAATTCTTTCTCTTGGGCTCAAACTCAACCAAATTTTGTATACATAATCTGTGGGCCTCTAGAGTACTAGAAATGCAAAAACTAACCACCCAAAATGGGGGGGGGGCAAAAAATGAAAATTATTTCTCTTGGGCCAAACTCAACCAAATTTTGTATACATAATCTGTGGGTCACTAGAAGGCTAGAAATGCAAAAGCTGGGTGCGGAGGGTGGGTGCGGGGGTGGAATGGGGGTGGGGGTCCAGGGGGTGCTGCGGGGTGGAGTCCAGGGGGCATAGCGGGGGTGAGGTCCAGGGACCAAGGCGTGGGTGGTGCGCAGGGTTGGAGGGCGTGGGGTGGGGTCCGGGGTGGGTGAGGTGCGGGTGATGGTGTGGGGAGGGGGTTGGGAATGGGTGCATGGTGTGGGGATGGGGGTGCGGGGGTGGGGTGTGCTGGAGGGGTTTTGGGGGCGGGGGTTGGGGCGAGGGGGGTTAGTGGGTTAGGGTGCGGATAGCCGCCGAAGGCGGGCCTTGCAGCTAGTAGATTATATTACCAGAACTTAATTTTAAGAAAAAATATTTTAATAAGTTTTTCAATTAAACTAATTATTAAGAGGTTGTAAAAAATTAATCATATGGTTGAATCAAAACAACACATGTGATTGATCACATAAAGAAAAATTTACCCAGCGGAGGTACACATGACAATTTAAATTCTTCAGCTGCTAATATGTTATTCATCTTGAAGACTTCCTCAGAATTAAATCTCCCTATTTTAATTTTATTTCAATTAATTTATTTATCAGTAGTAACAATAATTGCAAAGTTATAATCTTTGTTTCTATCTCTCTCTCAATTTTAGTAAATATTAAACTAAAAGGACATGACAGGCCATCTATACGCAATAATGGGTATATATTTGAAGAAATCCAGATTTATTGGCCAAGTAAACATCGAATCGGCAACAAAGTTTCTTTCTTTGAGGTAACATTAAAATTATTATCAAGATACGCTTGCAAAGCGTATTATCGATTAATATACATTTTTATATATTTTAGTAGAATTTCTTAACTATTCAAAAGAAGACCTTATGTTTATTAAGATCTATAGAAAATCCATATATAAATATATATATAAATTATAGATAATATTAAAAATCTCTTCTTGTTCTAGATTAATGTTGTTTACGTAAATTCTCATTTAACTCGCGAAACAGAATTAGACAATTTCGAGGTCGTTATCCTATCGGTATTATATGATTTTGGGGTAAGTTGATATAAAGGCTAAGGCCCAACTTTTCTCTCACTCTTTAGGCACAGAATCACGAATTCATTAATGAGCATTTTATTTTTCTTCAGCATGACATGACATATTCATTGCATTTACATTTTAAACTTTGCAAGCACTTGTTTGAAAACGACTTCATAATTAGAGATCGAAACGTCGCACCATCAACCAACACCATAATCCCTAAGTGTCCTTGAATCTATATATATAAAAGTAATTTCTTTTTCATAGGAAAAAGCGAAAAAAGGGATATAAGTAATGTCATTAAAGTTTTGAAAAATGAAACAGAATTTAAAATGAGTTTTTTAAATCTGGATTTCGATCAATATTTTATGTTATCAGGGATCACTTATGAAATCACCTTATTCGGAGAATATTGTATGGCTTATTAATTCCATTCCAAAGACCACCAATTTACAAGAAGTAAATGGAATATTATTTTAAATAAATTTAAGGTATTTTTATTTATTTATTTATTTTATTTTTCAGAGAGACGATTTCTTAAACTTAATTAACGAATTTATGAGTCCATCTTTAAACTTATGTCCACCATCTAGAGAATTGCAAGACATAAATGGGCGAAAAATTTATAAATATATCTAGCCCACGAGAATAAGCACAAGCCAGGATGAATAAAAACAGCGCTTTTGAAATTTAAAAATTATTTTTCTTTGTTTTTTAATATCGCACACAACTTTGTCTAAAATGTCGGGCATCGAGTCTACACTCCATGTCCATATTTTCAATAATGTATTTTTATTATTTTAATCACTTTTTGATTTTTAATTGTGACAACAAACCCACGTGTTGAATTTTTGTTTTTGTATTTCTGTAGTGTAGTTTGTTAAATAAACACGTCTGATTAACAAACACGTCTATTTTTTTTCTAAAACATTTACCAAACTTGGCAAATTGTCGTCGAGTATCATGGAAGGATTCTTAACAAAGGTAATTGATCCCGTGCAGGAACAAGAAGAGATTATATGCTGGGCATATTGGAAAAATGTGCGAATCAGAATTCTCCTTGTGTTGAAAAGACTAAAGAGGAAAGATATTCTGAAGATATTTGGGTAAAAATGTAGAATACCCCCCGTGACGACTCATGGAAACATAGGACTTGTATGAGAAAGTATTTTTTATCGAACCAAAACAGTGAAAAGTTAATAAGTGAAAATTTCGTTGCCTTAGTCATAAATATGTACCATATACGTGCCAATAAAGGACTCATGAGAGTTCTTCCCGAGGGGTGATTCGCGATTGGAAGTAGGTGTACACTTCTTTGGAAATATTACGAAGTACTTGGAAATATTTGGAAGTACACGTGGAAGTAGGTGTACAGCATATTAGGTCGCGGTTCACTCCTCGGTTCTTCCATTCAACATCGGAACCTCATGAAGAATTTTTGAAAGGAGAAAAATATTTCATTGGATTGTTTTTTCAGTTCTAGAGGAAATTCACGTTTAGCAAACTGTGGAATTTCTTTTGATTTCATAATTATTTTTCTTTGAACTGCCTTTAAAAATTCATATTTTGAGCTGAGAGAAAATTTAGTGAATGTTCTTAAAACATGAAAACGTCCAAGTTTTATTTTATTATTTATTCGTGTTCAATAAATAATTATAATTAATTATTTGAAATTTTGAAGGAGACAATAAAAGAGTGCTGCTTGAATTATGAATTTTATTTATAACGGGACTATAGTTTCGGAGCTTTTTGCCCTCTTCATCAGTCTATTACAATTCATTCACAGGAGTTAATGTATTAATGGAAAATGTAATAGACAGATGAAGAGGGAAAATCCCTCGAAACTATAGTCTCGTTATAAATAAAATTTATAATTCCAACAGAAGACACACTCTTTTATTGTCTCCTTCAATATATAAAAATTCTGCTACCTTCGGCACAAAAATTTTCAATTTAATTTGTGATTTTAATAATATTTCAACTTTTAATATCAACATTTGTGTGTGTGTCCATATTACCTTCAAAATAATATTCAATAAAATAATTTATAATCATTTACGAATGAACTCCCCTTCTTAATTTTGGGCCTATTAGCAATTAATCATATAATTTTTAAGTTTTTAAGAAATTTGGTGTTGGTACTTGGTGAAACATTTTTTAAAATTATTGGATAAAAATACTTGGTAGGTTTCACATTAAGATATAAAAAAATAAAACGAATTTATTTTTGGAGAAAATTCTCATAAGTTTATTTCTTTCGACGTGAAAAACCTTTTCCCCTCGATTCCTCTTTTAAAATTAAAAGAAATATTAGTCGATCTGATTGATTTTAATATTAAAGATCCTCTTCATAATAGTCAAATTCTTAAATTATTAGACCTATGCATAAACCAGAAATATTATATTTTTAATAATAAATTCTATAGGCAAATCGATGGTTTAGCAATGGGCAGCCCGCTCAGTCCTCTCCTTGCTGAAATTTACATGGCTAATTTAGAAAAAACAATTCTCGGTCCGAATAATTCCTTTGCTAAACAAATTGTATTTTGGCGTAGATACGTTGATGATATTTTTGTCATATGGTCAGGTACTCTTAGACAATTGAGCTCTTTCCAAAATTACTTAACCTCTCTTCACTCTAATATAGAATTCACTTCCGAAATTGGAAATAAAACCCTTTCTTTCTTGGACCTCCAAATAACTATTTCGAAAAACAAACTTAATTACAAAATTTTTAGAAAAGATACTTTCACAGACACAGTGATTCCATTTTCGTCTAACCACCCTACTAACACTAAATTTGCCGCTTTTTATTCGATGATCTACAGACTTATTTCGATACCAATGGACACTTCAGATTTTAACAATGAACTAAATATCATTTATAATATAGCTGTGAATAATGGCTACAACAAACTGATAATTAATAAAATTTACAAAAAAATTAATCGAAAAATAAGTATCTCTCACACACACTCACTAAATTCCGGAACTGATAAAATATTTAAAAGACTCCCCTTCATTTCGAACCATGTTACAAACCCTATAGCTTCAACTCTTAGAACATCTGGTATAACTCCTGCTTTATATAATAAAAACACTTTAGGTTCACAGCTAATTAATAATAAATTAGACAAAATTGACAAATTAGATAAATCAGGTGTATATAAATTGACTTGTGATAATTGCGACGCAATCTACATAGGACAAACTGGACGCTCTTTTAGAACTCGCTACTCGGAACATGAAAGAGCCTTTAATAGTCTTAGCAGATCAGATGATATTAATATGGAATCTACTTCTACCTTCGCCAATCATCTACATTTGAATAAACACACCTCTTCTATTAGCCACCTAGTTCCGTTACATTTCGAAAGAAAGGGCTTACGTTTAGATTTTTTAGAGTCAACCGAAATAAAATTAGCTCTCTCAAATAAAACGAATATACTAAATAATCAATTAGAAGTTAAGAAAAGTACAATCATTGATTACATTCTTTAAATATTTGCAAATTTGTTTTGTGTGTAAATTCTCATTTCTCAGAAGACCATTCAAAATTAAACAAAAGTAGACTTCCTACCTTTTTCTCCCTCCACTAATTTTAAATATTTACCCCTTTTGTTATCTTAAAAATAAATTTTACCATTGACTTGTATTCAATTTCGACTTATCCAGGTCAGTTACCTTCTGTTTCTCCTGAAGATGTGGTTAGTCACCCGTATTATATATATCGAGATTATAGATTCTCCAAAAATAAATTCGTTTTATTTTTATATCTTAATGTGAAACCTACCAAGTATTTTAATCCAATAATTATAATTTTTAAGATTTATGTTTCAGTTCAAGGTGAAACATTTAATAATAGAAATAAGTCAAATTTTAAGGTAGGTTTCACAAAAATAAAATATATTTATGTTTTAAGTTTTTATCTCGATATGTATATATTTCGGGTTTTGAACCCATCTTCAGTAGTTAACATAGAAAACTGAATACATACAAAATTATAAAATTACAGAGGTAAAGGTTTATTTTTGAAGAGAAGGGGGTGTGGGAAAGGAGTGGGGGAAAGGGGGCCGTACTGAGAATTTGTATTTATAGAAAGATGAAGTAAAAGGGTTTTTTGGGCATTTGGAAATATACTTGGATTTATAAATGAAAAGAAAAGGACATGGAAAAATACTTATTAGTATTAATACTATTTTTATGAAACCTACCTTGAAATTTTACTTACTTATTATATCTCCATTAAATTATAAGGCTATTTTATTAGAAATATCAGCTTTCTTCGATTTTATTTTGAAATTATTTTTGAACACCCCCTCTATTCACATATAGAGTCATTTTCATAAGGTCTTATAGGGCGAACACATCGATCAAAGGGTCTAGGACCTATATTGTTTGGTCCAGTATCAATTTCATTCGTATTGGACCATTTTTATTATGTATGTTCACACATAACTTCTTTGTTTATGCATCGATTTTGATGATACTTTTTTCATTGGAAAGGGGATACCTTAGGGGTAGTCCCATATTAATTTGGTCAAGTTCTGATAATATTATCAATGACAAAATAACGTAAATCTCCAATTCTCATGTCCAAATAATTGAAATTATAACAAATGAAATCTTTTATAAAAAAAATCTTAAAACGTTCATTTAAAACCCGCTAACGTTTAGAGATAATTTATCTATTTATGAATTGAATTTTATTATCAATTTCTGATTCCTTCGCTCGAATCATTCTCTTACTGAGATGCATCCAGAGGTATTATATTAAGTCACTAAAAAAGAGAAAAATAAAAATAATTTTTAGAAAAAAAAACCGACTTCAAAAAAATTAAATGCAACAAATAAAATAATAAGAACTCAAAAATCAAAATAAAATGCACTAAAAGGTATAAAATAATTATCTAATTTAGTTACAACTAAACGATAAAGTATTACATGAAATCACTTTTGAAGTCGGTGACAAACAAACTATATAAGCGGTTATTCAGTTTAATAAATGAAAAAATAACTTTTTGTTAATATTTAATTGATTATACATAAAAATATTAAAACGAAATACTAAGTTTTTTAATGAAAAATTGCTTATTGTGTTATTTAAATTATCGTTACTTATGCATAATATTCAAAATATTTATTTATTTATTAAAAAAAAAAGGTATTTATTTACAAAAAATATTCAGTTTTACATATCATTATAATCATTTCGCAATGTTCAGATCCAATGAAAACGCAGAACATTAGGTCCCAAGAAGCTGCAGATAAACGCCCTCTCTCCGATTGGTTTGTAGCGGCCCGTGTTGCTTTGGCTACGAGCTTTTAGACACGACCGCTAGATGACTCAGTCAGATCGTTGCGACACTTTGCATGACTGATAATATTTCAGTCATGTAACTAAGTAAGGCACTGATCTCGACTGATCATCGAACGAGGAGCCATCGATGGAAGGAGGAGCCATCCACCAACTAGGAGTTCCTCACCCGCCAACTAGACGGGTGGTGGCCCAGCCAGTCAAATCATTGTTATGTCCCCGCCAACTAGTGGGCAGCGCGGACACGCACCGCGCACCACGCAACGCAACGGCGCTAACAGAAGTTCTTTCCCCATAGGCTTTCTCACTATAGCCCATGGAATGTTTTTTATCGCGTCTGCAGTTTTTTAACATGATACAAGAAACAAGGTATATCTATGCGCACATCTTCTTTCTTTTCTAGCTCGCTGTGACGTCACCTGGCTGTAAGGCAGCCGTCTGCCTCTATATAAACTATATAAGAGTGACAGGTAAAAAAAATATAAATTACCTTTTCAAAAGTGAAATAATTATTTGCAACAAGTCTTTAACTGGTTTATATAACGAATTGAAATCTAAATTTGATATTGAATATATAATTACAAGTCGAATTCAATCAAGATATAATAGAAAAAATTTATTCCTACATGTTGCCGAGAGCGAAAGGAGGGCCAAGAGACTCACCCCATCTCCTATAGATTTTCACCATCCACTAAGATGGTATACTCGGTATTGGGAAAACATGCTTCAGCTGTATTGCTCTAAGCAGGTAAAAATACCGAACTGCAATCTTCATCGGATGATAATACAATTGAAACCGACATGTGAAACTTCTGGAACAATGAAGTCTAGATCACCATCAGTATCAGAGAGCAGTTTTACATAAGAAGAAGAAGCTAACTCGACTGAAATTTTATTTAATACAATTAACTTTCAAAAAGAAGCAGAAGATTTACATGACGATTGTACAGCTGTAATACACTCATCAGAACTTACCAATGAATTAGGACCCATTTATGAAACTGAATTAGATACGAATGCACTTTTGTATTTATCTGGATATGTAGTGTATCGATTTAGGTCAAAACATTCATTTCTGGGCAATAATTCAAAAGCATTTGGTAAAATTGATGAAACTTTAAATTGGATTACATTTATATCTAAAGGACATTTAAATTATCCAACTGAAAAAATTCTTTTCAATTATTAAAATTGCAGAGGATATGTTTAAAAAGTTTCATGACAATAATTTCAATAATACCAATAATATTATAACGGATTTAAATGCTAAAGAAATCCATATAAAAACTAAGCATATCGAAGAGATTCCTTTAGAAGTTTTAAAATGTTTATAAAAAGTACGAACGTACATTAGAATACGAAAAATTAATAAAGAACTTTTAGAAAAACATTCTAAAATAAATCCAAGACAAAGAAAATTAAAATTTTTTATAATAATCTAAATATATATAAATAATAATTTTTAATATTAGGTAATTTTGTACTTATTTTGTTACATTTGATGATATTATAGGAGTCTTTTTCTGCATTTATATCTTTGTATTTATTTGTAGACTGTACTCGAAACTTTATAAAATAAACATATTTAAGAAGTAATCATATCTCTTTTTTGTGTTTATTTTTCTTGAAATTTGTTAATTTAACCAAAAAACTTTTGATTTGGCTTTCTATTTCTGCATTAGAACCTTACTTGTCAAACAGCCAGATGACGTCATGCGCAGAGTAGGACGAGTTTTTGGCTTTGAAATGAACATACCTTGTTTCTTATATCATGATTTTTTAATACCACCCGAACGGTCTGAATTTTTGGAATTATTATTAAAAAAATTTTAATTAACATCGCTATTAAAATTTCAGCGAATTTTCAAGAATATTTTTTTTTCATATTGTGAACATAATCAATGGGGTAGACTGGTTCCATGTTACCACACTCAAATGGTCCGGGTTGAATATATTATTTTTATAATTGATTATAAATTATAATTTTTATAATTTCATTGTGTATCAATAATATTTTTTAGCACATATTTTTTACCAAATTTTGCAGCAGTACCTGGCCCACCTGGCATTACAGCCATCCAGACTCGGCCATTTCCTATACAACTACCATAGACGGTACTAATACGCACACATATGCTAGTTGCTATCAAATCCGTGGTCAAAATTTGTCCCCAACTCTCTGGACTATGTCGAAAATGATGTTTCTCTCGATGATTTTGACACCATCAGTGATAATTTTGCCAATTTAAAAAGCCCGAAAAGTTAAGCTTATTTTAATAATTTTGTTTTAAATTTTGATTTTCTTTTTTTATTTCATTTCATTATAGTAGATATTATTTGATTAATATTTGATAATTTGTTAAATTAAAAATTTGTTTGCACAGATAAATTATCTAAATACAAAAGCTTAGTCACCCTATATTCTTCCCATAATAATAATTCATAACTACATTTTACTTATGCATAGTATGTCCGTAGTAGCTATAGTTGGCCATAGGGGCCAAGTTGGCTAATTACGCCTCAGTGTGTGTGTGCTGTGTGTGAGTGCAAAGGCAAGCATTACGTTCACGATAACTATTCACTTAAGGATAATACCTATAATAAATTAATAAATATAAAATGTATTTTTTTCATGATAATCTAAGAAAATATGTTTTTTCAAAAATGCACTTAACAGTAAAAAAACAAACATTGATAACAATTAAAGATAAGCTAACGTGGCCATCCACATGTGGCTTGACCATACACCTCGCCTCTTTTCTATAGAATATTTAATAAAATAATTTATAATCATTTACGAAAGAACCCTCGCCCCTCTTTTCTTAATTTGGGCCCATTAGCAATTAATTAATATCTCCTTTTAATTATGAGACTATTCTATTAGAAATATCGGCCTAAATCCATTTTTGTTTGAATCGATGAAAAGTTCTAGGACCTATATTGAAAGTTCTACTTTTTAACACCCCCCACAATTTTGAGCACCGAAAAAAAATTGATAGTTCTGTTTTATATTATATTAGGTAGTATATATCATATTTCTTCGTTTTTTTTTAGTTTGAAAATTTTATAATTTTAATTTTTTTAAATACCCCTCCCCCCACCCCATTGGCTTAATTGTTCTTTCGATTTCAACGCAGCTTCTGAATTTTTAATTCACAAAAACTCCGTGTAAACTTTCGTTTTGATATTCAAACTAGTTTTTGAGCTAGAGCGTACACAATATTTGGTAACGTATTATCAGACATTTTGACGAAATAATTAATATCTTGTAAAATAAAATTTATTTAATTGTTACTCATTAGGTAGGCTTTTTGTAGCCTAAAACGCCATGGTTTTGCTCAAATTTTTTTATCGAAATAGTTTCAGCCGTTTTTGAGGAATTTCGAAAAAATAAAGCAAAAAAAATCAAAACTTTTTTCATCCACGATTAGAATACTTGACCATACCCTGTAAGGGTAAAGTAAAAATACATGATTTAACAGATAAAAAAGAGAGAAGGAAAATGAAAAAAAAAACAACAAAGACAATGAGCAAAAAGAGAAAAATATATTATTCAAGATAAGGGGCCGTCCGTAAATTACGTGTCAGACAGTAAGGGAAGGTTCGATTTGTCAGATTTGTGACAAAAAGTGACAGGGGGGTCCGGGGATTTTAAAAATAGGGATGTCACAAAAGTCAAATTAAAAAATTTAAATAATTTTCATATATATTTTTTAGATTTCAGGTTATTATTAGTGATAGTGTGTCATCACAAAACAGGGGAGGATGAATGAAAATAAACAACATAAATAAATAAATAAATAAATAAATCGTTATTCCTCGACCTGC
>JALMQS010000227.1:1060070-1121713 GCA_024734495.1 Forficula auricularia | reverse complement strand
ACCTTCCGCCTTATTTTAGGTGTTTTCAAAATTTTTTAAACGAAAATGTCAAAAATTGGAAGCAAGTTGTAGCGGATGTAATTTTTGACATTTTTGGTGTAAAAAATGTTGAAAATAAACACCCAAAATGAGGCGGAAGGTCAAAAAATTAAGATTTTAGACCTTTGAACTAAACCTGTGCTCTGAGGCACAGGTTAAAATTGAGATAGGGGCTTGAAACTTGGGGGATATTTTTATTTATTTTGAACTTTATGAGCCTCTGCCAGAGTAAAAATTGGAAAATACCCAAAATAAGGACAACCCTAATATACACTGCGCGTCAAAAAAAAGGTAACAAACAAATTTTTTCAAAAAAAGACAAATAAAATATATTTTAAATACAATTTAATCGATTAAACCTTTAATAAGATTTATTTTAAACATTTCTAAATAATATTAACATTTATTTAAATCATTTTAATAAAAGAACTTATTTAAAATTAAAAAAAAATCAAATAATGTGGTATTTATCATATTGCTTTGAATTCTGATATCTCGATTTTAATCATTTAAAACCTTTTTTTTTTCAATAAAAACAAAAACAAAAGTTTTCTCGCACCTGAATAATGCGTATTGCCTCCTCGAATACTAACAACTTCTTCAATCCTTGCTGGCATCCCCTCAATTAGAGCTCTAATGTCCTCCTGAGGAATTTTTTCCCATTCTTCAATAAGAACATTTTTAAGTTCTCCCAGTGAGTTAAAATTCCTTTTTCTGGTATGTTTCCCAAGCATATCCCAAACATGTTCTATCGGGTTTAAGTCTGGGCTTCGTGCTGGCCATTTCATACATGCAATACCAACCTCATCTAGGAAATTTGACACACTCCGAGCAGCAATGAGTCTTGCATGAGAAGAAAATTTTCACCAATATAAGGAGAAAAAGGGACAATATGTTGTTGTATAACCTCCTCGATATAGCGATGTGCGTTAAGAGACCCATTCTCGATAAAAACGAGCTCTGTGCGAGCGTTGGTATTGATGCCGTCCCACACCATCACAGATCCACCACAATATGCTGTTCTTCACGAGAATGTACATGGTGCATATCGCTCCCCTGGTCTTCTCCATACTCTTTCACGTGCGTCAGATGATCTTAAGGTAAATCGTGACTCATCGGTGAAGAGAACATTAGCCCAATTGTTCCCATGCCAATCTTTATGTTCTTTGGCAAAGTGAAGGCGCGCCATTCGGTGTGTATAGGATAAAATTGGACCTGTAGCAGGTCTTCTAGAAACAAGGTTTGCCTCTTTAAGTCTTCTTCTAACTGTGCTGACGCTTACATTGACTTGCCGAGCTTCTTGAAGGCGATTTCTCGCCTGTACCGCTGTTGTGAATCTGTCCCGAAGGACTTGAAGAGACATAAAGCGGTCATCTGTTCTCGATGTACATCTTGGACGTCCTGACCCAGGTTGCCTCTGATAAGTATTGTGTTCTCTAAACCGCTTTACAACTTTAAAAACAGTTTTTGGTGTTGTACCAAGAACATCAGCTACGTATCTGTAAGTGCGACCATCCTCGATTAGAGCAACTGCTTTCGCACAATTTGTAGCGCTAAGCGGCATGATTTTTATGTGTCTGGTCGAAAAGAGACTCACATAAAGACTAAATAATAAACTTATTGAAAAAGAAAAAGGTTTTAAATGATTAAAATCGAGATATCAGAATTCAAAGCAATATGATAAATATCACATTATTTGATTTTTTTAATTTTAAATAAGTTCTTTTATTAAAATGATTTAAATAAATGTTAATATTATTTAGAAATGTTTAAAATAAATCTTATTAAAGGTTTAATCGATTAAATTGTATTTAAAATATATTTTATTTGTCTTTTTTTGAAAAAATTTGTTTGTTACCTTTTGTTTTGACGCGCAGTGTATATTTATATATCCCAACAAAAACACATGTGTAAAAAAAGGCCATAAAAACCGTTTATTCATCTGTTTATATGATTAGGTATAGTTAATGTAATTTACTCTGCATCTTTTATATTGATGAAAAAATAAATTTCTAAATAAAAAATATAAAAAGTTAACCTATAGGTATACTAACCTTTATAAATAGGATAATTATATGGATTATTTATAATCATGTTGATATCAATATTGTGAAAGGTATCCATTATATTTATATAAATATATTAAAATAGTCTTATTTAAATAATATAATAGTTGAAAGAAAGAAATTATTATCAATTTCACAGAAGAGTAAAATTCTAGAATGAAGGCGACGGAAAAAAGGCATATAATCTAATTCATTTCTTAGCCTCTAGGCGGCAGCACCGTCACTTGATTTTTTCAACTAAAGATGGCGGGCCAGTCACTGACGCACCCAATACAAATATATAAAATTATAAATAGATTCGTCAATTCTAATTATTTCAATTTTTTCAATATGTATTTCTACCATTAGATTAACATATGGTGATTTAATATCAAAAAGCCGAGAAATTTTTGATGAATTAATTCATTTTTCAAATGCTAGATATCTATAAATGTTTAATTAATCTTTTAATTATTAATGAAATAATTCTTGAAATGATGATTATATTTTATTTGATAGCTAGTAATAAAAGTCAAACGCGTATAAGAATCCCTCATCATCAAATTACAGTCTTAATATAATGTATCAGTTAATTTAAACAGTTTTAAGGTTTTAATTGTTTTGATTATTAAATTATACAAACTTGAAAAAAAATAATGAAAATATTGCGGTTACTTAAAATGTATATTCTCCATGTTATTTAACCCACAAGCTTGCGAAGCTTCTTGTTTTTACTTATAATTTTGGTTACATATAAATAGGCCGAGCCCCCGCTGGGGCGGTGGGGGGGTGGCTCTTTTGCTATTCCCCTGAGCTACGGTACTATTTTATGGTCGACACGGTACGAAACAACATATATATACTTAAAGCAATTTGAAGCTTGCAGAAAGTTAAATAATATGATCAATAATTTCTTATGTTAATTCTCATCATTGATGTCAGTCCTAAGACTTGTTTGATGCAACAATCCGTCTCCACTTGACTCTGTCCCCCTCCAGCTGTTTGACCTCTCTAAATGTCTGGCATCCCATATCCCCAATTATTTGGTTGAAATATTCTAATCTGGGTCTTCCCCTTCCCCTTTTCTTTCCCACCTCCCCCTCCAAGATATCCCTAAGCAGTCCCCAATGTCTCAGTGTGTGCCCCATCATCTGACCTCTTCTCTTCTTCAGACTCTTCCACAAGGTTCTTTTTTCTCCCATTGTTCCAAGAACTTCTTCATTTGTAATTTTATCCATCCATTTGATATTCCTTATTCTTCTGTAGCACCACATTTCGAAAGCCTCTAATCTCTTTCTCTCCGCTTCTCTAATTGTCCAGGCTTCACGCCCGTACATATGGCTATGCTCCATACATATGTCTTCAATAGCATCTTCCTGTTTTCTAAGCTGATTGAGGAGGAGCATAGTAGTTTTTGTTTTGAATTAAATCCCATTTTTGCTTGGGTAATTCTTGATTTAATTTTGTTTTCGCTCCTCCCATCCCATGTTATTTTACTTCCTAGGTAGCGGAATTCCTTAACTCCTTCTAGGTTTTCTTGATTAATTTTGATGCATTCCTGTCTCGTTTGTTCTTTTGTACATATGGGATATCCGCTGTGTATATTGTTTAAAGTAGTGGGCCTAATCGCTGTCCTCAAAGTATTGAGCTTATTAATTGCATTTATAAATAATATTAATATACAAACAATGCTGGATTTACACTAGGGGCACTTCGGGGGCTAATGCCCTAGGGCGGCAAATTTTCAGGGGCGGATAAAATTTGGAAGGTGAGAAAAAATTTGAAAACATTCATAAATTAAAACAAATAAAATACTTTTTCTCATTACTAAGAATGTCTGTGAGATTATAAACACTGCAGTTTTATTAACAAAATTGTGAAAAAAAACCCTTCAGTGTCTAGAATTTTACACATATTTTTAGTAAAGAGAATATGTATTTTGTTAAGATTGAACGTAATTTTTGGGGACGGACTGATAAGCGAATCGAGTGGATATTGATAAGGCATTCCAAAAAAGAAGATAATTTAGATTTAGACTAACTTTTTATTCATAAACCGACGTTTCTTCAGGCTTTTAAAAAGTCAGTGAAGGAAATCTAATGTGACATTCTCTATTTGTGGCAGTAACAATATTATATCAAATTACATTATAATTACTGTATACCTAATATTGTTACTGCCACACAGAGGGGAAAGTCACATTGGATTTCGCTGACTTTTCAAAAGTCTGAAGAAGTAGGGAATAATACTCCAAAACGTCAGTTTATGAATAAAAAGATAGTCTAAATCTAAATCATCTTCTTTTTTGACCGCCCCATCAATATCCGCTCAATGTATTTTATTATTTACAAGTTTTGAAAGTTTTTGGTCCGCTCACAACTTGTTTGATATGAGCATTATTTTTTCATTTTTCCACTATAAATGGATCATTATATTTATTTGAAAAATTTCTATTTTGATATTTAAGCTTTAGGTAATGGGGCGGCATTTTTCAGGGTGCCCCAGAACTCAGAGTAAAGCAGGCTCTGTAAGGGCCTGTTGTATGTCGTAAAGTAAATGCTTTTTACCACTAACACAGGGTAGATGGTAAATGGAGGGACTGGGATGGCCAATCAGATGACAGGAACTTTCAGTGCCAAAGTAAATGCTTTTACCACTAACACAGGGTAGATGGTAAATGGATAGACTGAGTGAGCCAATCAGATGCCAGGCATTGAAAGTTCCTGTCATCTGATTGGCCATCCCAGGCTATCCATTTACCATCTACCCTTGGTTAGTGGTAAAAAGCATTTACTTTGCGACATACAACCGGCCCTAAGTATCCAAGGAGGTTTCTTCGTTGACGCTTTAAGCCCTAAAAAAGAAGTGACAATCTTCCTTCCTCCGAAACGTTGGGTTTTATACTCAAGCTTGAGTTGTTTACCAAAAAAGAATTTAGTCTTTTTGATTTTAAGTCCATTCTTCCACGTTTTCAGTAGAGGCCGCCATTAATAGTCAAAACATCAAAAATGGAATGCAATAAGGTTATTCCTCTAGTATTAGATAAGAATCGATCGTTATTTTTGATTTTAAGTCGATTCCTCCATGTCTTCAGCAATGGTTACCAATAATAATCGAAACGTCAAAAATCTAATGTAGAATTGTTATTCCTCAAGTATTAGATGAGAATCGATGGCTATTTTTGATTTTAAGTCGATTCCCTCCATGTCTTCAGCAATGGTTACAATAATAACCGAAATGTCAAAAATCCAATGTAGAATGGTTATTCCTCGACTATTAAATGAGAATTATTTTTGAATTAATGTCAATATGAACTACAAATTGCAAGTGATATCTGATTAATAATAAAGGAACGAACATATTAATATTTCAAATGAATTTGGATAAAGTTTAGCAACGATCCGTTGCAGTTTATTTTAGTTTACCCTCTTCCTATATCAAAAAAAATATAGATAAATAAAATTTAACTACCCAGACGAATTAATAAGAGGGCAAAGACCAAACAATGAAATAGAGACTTGAAACTAGGGCGATATTTTTTATTTATTTATTTCGAACCATATGAGCCCCTTTAGGTCAGCGTAAAAATAAGAAAATATCCAAAATAAGTACCACCCTAGTGGTGATGCGGGTAGGCAATTAGAAATTTATATTATATACAAATAAAAAATGTGCTTTTTAGTTAATGTATTATTAATAAATTTATTTTTTATTTACATAAATATGATCAAGAATAAATTAACTTTAAAAAAATTATATATAAGTTTTATTTTTATATACGTTATACATAGTTGTATACAGTTATATAGGAAAGAGTTATCATTTATAGAATAACTTCATTTAGTAGCATGTATAAATATTCTTTGTCAAAAATGTTTATAAACAAGAGTGAATATATCAACAATAAATTTGATATTTTCATTAATTATTTACAATAGAATATGGAAGAGCTTAGCATTGTAGAAAACAAATACAAAAGTTCCTCCTCGTCTATTTACAAAGCAGAGACTTTAACGCTAACCTGCCAAAAGCTAACTTATATTTTTTTTAAATCAATAATTTTTAATCTGACTACATTAGGACAATACTTTTTTACAGTACTTTCGTCAATATTATTTATATCATTGGTAAAAAGAATCAATTTTTTTATTTTCATTCCTGATTTTTTCAAATAGTTAAAGAGTTCCGTAGTATTGAAATCAGCCAAGTGTATTTCCTTGAGTAATGGAAGTTTCGATAAGTTTTCCACTAGATACCATTAGATTAACATATGGTGATTTAATATCAAAAAGCCGAGAAATTTTTGATGAATTAATTCATTTTCAAATGCTAGATATCTATAAATGTTTAATTAATCTTTTAATTATTAATGAAATAATTCTTGAAATGATGATTATATTTTATTTGATAGCTAGTAATAAAAGTCAAACGCGTATAAGAATCCCTCATCATCAAATTACAGTCTTAATATAATGTATCAGTTAATTTAAACAGTTTTAAGGTTTTAATTGTTTTGATTATTAAATTATACAAACTTGAAAAAAAATAATGAAAATATTGCGAGTTACTTAAAATGTATATTCTCCATGTTATTTAACCCACAAGCTGCGAAGCTTCTTGTTTTTTTTTACTTATAATTTTGGTTACATATAAATAGGCCGAGCCCCCGCTGGGGGCTGGGGGGGTGGCTCTTTTGCTATTCCCTGAGCTACGGTACTATTTTATGGTCGACACGGTACGAAACAACATATATATACTTAAAGCAATTTGAAGCGCGAAAGTTAAATAATATGATCAATAATTTCTTATGTTAATTCTCATCATTGATGTCAGTCCTAAGACTTGTTTGATGCAACAATCCGTCTCCACTTGACTCTGTCCCCCGCCAGCTGTTTGACCTCTCTAAATGTCTGGCATCCCATATCCCCAATTATTTGGTTGAAATATTCTAATCTGGGTCTTCCCCTTCCCCTTTTCTTTCCCACCTCCCCCTCCAAGATATCCCTAAGCAGTCCCCCATGTCTCAGTGTGTGCCCCATCATCTGACCTCTTCTCTTCTTCAGACTCTTCCACAAGGTTCTTTTTTCTCCCATTGTTCCAAGAACCTCCTCATTTGTAATTTTATCCATCCATTTGATATTCCTTATTCTTCTGTAGCACCACATTTCGAAAGCCTCTAATCTCTTTCTCTCCGCTTCTCTAATTGTCCAGGCTTCACGCCCGTACATATGGCTATGCTCCATACATATGTCTTCAATAGCATCTTCCTGTTTTCTAAGCTGATTGAGGAGGAGCATAGTAGTTTTTGTTTTGAATTAAATCCCATTTTTGCTTGGGTAATTCTTGATTTAATTTTGTTTTCGCTCCTCCCATCCCATGTTATTTTACTTCCTAGGTAGCGGAATTCCTTAACTCCTTCTAGGTTTTCTTGATTAATTTTGATGCATTCCTGTCTCGTTTGTTCTTTTGTACATATGGGATATCCGCTGTGTATATTGTTTAAAGTAGTGGGCCTAATCGCTGTCCTCAAAGTATTGAGCTTATTAATTGCATTTATAAATAATATTAATATACAAACAATGCTGGATTTACACTAGGGGCACTCGGGGGCTAATGCCCAGGGCGGCAAATTTTCAGGGGCGGATAAAATTTGGAAGGTGAGAAAAAATTTGAAAACATTCATAAATTAAAACAAATAAAATACTTTTTCTCATTACTAAGAATGTGTGTAAGATTATAAACACTGCAGTTTTATTAACAAAATTGTGAAAAAAAACCCTTCAGTGTCTAGAATTTTACACATATTTTTAGTAAAGAGAATATGTATTTTGTTAAGATTGAACGTAATTTTTGGGGACGGACTGATAAGCGAATCGAGTGGATATTGATAAGGCATTCCAAAAAAGAAGATAATTTAGATTTAGACTAACTTTTTATTCATAAACCGACGTTTCTTCAGGCTTTTAAAAAGTCAGTGAAGGAAATCCAATGTGACATTCTCTATTTGTGGCAGTAACAATATTATATCAAATTACATTATAATTACTGTATACCTAATATTGTTACTGCCACACAGAGGGGAAAGTCACATTGGATTTCACTGACTTTTCAAAAGTCTGAAGAAGTAGGGAATAATACTCCAAAACGTCAGTTTATGAATAAAAAGATAGTCTAAATCTAAATCATCTTCTTTTTTGACCGCCCCATCAATATCCGCTCAATGTATTTTATTATTTACAAGTTTTGAAAGTTTTTGGTCCGCTCACAACTTGTTTGATATGAGCATTATTTTTTCATTTTTCCACTATAAATGGATCATTATATTTATTTGAAAAATTTCTATTTTGATATTTAAGCTTTAGGTAATGGGGCGGCATTTTTCAGGGTGCCCCAGAACTCAGAGTAAAGCAGGCTCTGTAAGGGCCTGTTGTATGTCGTAAAGTAAATGCTTTTTACCACTAACACAGGGTAGATGGTAAATGGAGGGACTGGGATGGCCAATCAGATGACAGGAACTTTCAGTGCCAAAGTAAATGCTTTTACCACTAACACAGGGTAGATGGTAAATGGATAGACTGAGTGAGCCAATCAGATGCCAGGCATTGAAAGTTCCTGTCATCTGATTGGCCATCCCAGGCTATCCATTTACCATCTACCCTTGGTTAGTGGTAAAAAGCATTTACTTTGCGACATACAACCGGCCCTAAGTATCCAAGGAGGTTTCTTCGTTGACGCTTTTAAGCCCTAAAAAAGAAGTGACAATCTTCCTTCCTCCGAAACGTTGGGTTTTATACTCAAGCTTGAGTTGTTTACCAAAAAAGAATTTAGTCTTTTTGATTTTAAGTCTATTCTTCCACGTTTTCAGTAGAGGTCGCCATTAATAGTCAAAACATCAAAAATGGAATGCAATAAGGTTATTCCTCTAGTATTAGATAAGAATCGATCGTTATTTTTGATTTTAAGTCGATTCCTCCATGTCTTCAGCAATGGTTACCAATAATAATCGAAACGTCAAAAACCTAATGTAGAATTGTTATTCCTCAAGTATTAGATGAGAATCGATGGCTATTTTTGATTTTAAGTCGATTCCTCCATGTCTTCAGCAATGGTTACAATAATAACCGAAATGTCAAAAATCCAATGTAGAATGGTTATTCCTCGACTATTAAATGAGAATTATTTTTGAATTAATGTCAATATGAACTACAAATTGCAAGTGATATCTGATTAATAATAAAGGAACGAACATATTAATATTTCAAATGAATTTGGATAAAGTTTAGCAACGATCCGTTGCAGTTTATTTTAGTTTACCCTCTTCCTATATCAAAAAAAATATAGATAAATAAAATTTAACTACCCAGACGAATTAATAAGAGGGCAAAGACCAAACAATGAAATAGAGACTTGAAACTAGGGCGATATTTTTTATTTATTTATTTCGAACCATATGAGCCCCTTTAGGTCAGCGTAAAAATAAGAAAATATCCAAAATAAGTACCACCCTAGTGGTGATGCGGGTAGGCAATTAGAAATTTATATTATATACAAATAAAAAATGTGCTTTTTAGTTAATGTATTATTAATAAATTTATTTTTTATTTACATAAATATGATCAAGAATAAATTAACTTTAAAAAAATTATATATAAGTTTTATTTTTATATACGTTATACATAGTTGTATACAGTTATATAGGAAAGAGTTATCATTTATAGAATAACTTCATTTAGTAGCATGTATAAATATTCTTTGTCAAAAATGTTTATAAACAAGAGTGAATATATCAACAATAAATTTGATATTTTCATTAATTATTTACAATAGAATATGGAAGAGCTTAGCATTGTAGAAAACAAATACAAAAGTTCCTCCTCGTCTATTTACAAAGCAGAGACTTTAACGCTAACCTGCCAAAAGCTAACTTATATTTTTTTTAAATCAATAATTTTTAATCTGACTACATTAGGACAATACTTTTTTACAGTACTTTCGTCAATATTATTTATATCATTGGTAAAAAGAATCAATTTTTTTATTTTCATTCCTGATTTTTTCAAATAGTTAAAGAGTTCCGTAGTATTGAAATCAGCCAAGTGTATTTCCTTGAGTAATGGAAGTTTCGATAAGTTTTCCACAACATTTTGTTGTGGTTGTAGTAGCGATAACCATTGTGTTTTCGGGCAATATTTTACAAAATTATCAAACGATGTTAGGGTTGTGTTCTCGTCATAAATCTCGGTAATATTCAATGTTTTATCGTCAGGTTCATCACAAGTTTGGCTATAATAGTCTAACCCTAGGCCCAAGATTTGATTCTTGCCTATACTTTTGAGATTAGGTAGAACTTTCAAAAGCTTGGCACACTCTGCTGCACTTAAATGTGATCCATCGACATAATCAATTTTGCGGAATGCCGCCTGAAGATGGTCATCTAGCAGATGGAATGTGTCAAATAATAAATAGAGTCGGATTGCACACCTAGAGGCAGTACACTGCACTCGTAGAGTTTCCAAATGGGTGCACTTTGTCAGAAGGGTCTTGAAATCATTCTTGTTCTCCAATCGGATTTGAAATTTTCTCAAATCAAGCGTTTCGATTTTCGGTGAATATTTCGGGATCATTTCAAAAATAGATTTTATAGTTCTAGAATCCCTGCATGGTTGCTCGAAGTTAAAGCCTCGAGTATTCTCGTCGAGAAATATATGTAGGCAATTCAAACGTAATTTCTCGTGAAGCCCTATATCCGTGAGAATCCTCTTCATTAGAGAGTATTTATGCACGGGGGCCAGTGAGTTGACCAACTTTCTATTTTTCTGCATATCATTCTTTTCCATCGGCCCGAATAAAATTTTTTTGAAAAACTTGTCCAAAACAATATTTTCCAATCTCATTGGTCGAAAAGACATAGTGAAATCTGAAACAAAGAAAAAGATGGTTAGCAGGTTTATTTTAAATAAACATTTATTATTTAAAACATATATCTTCTAATATAGGTATCAGGTAGGTATTACTATTTCAAGATATTGAAGGATTCCTTATATTATTAAGCTTGGTATAATCCTTATTTTTAAAATCTACATTAATAATATAATTATATATTATTGTTTTAAATTATAAATTCATTAAATTCGATAAATAATATTAAATATATGTAAATGACTAGTACAGCAACCACCCACCACAAGAGGTCTCTACTGTAGTTTAGTGTTAACTTAGGAACATATTTGAAAGGGAAGTGTCACTTGTCATGTTTATGCCAGGAGAAAACTATTTGTAATTTAATTTCTAAAATCTTTTTCACGACAGATTTTATTATGCCTGAAAGGGATAATACAATATATACATTTATATTACAATCAATACAATAAAGATAATTATTATAATAAGGGAACTAACCTGAAAGGGATAATTAAATTACAAGTTGTTAGTCTCTTGGCGTAACCATAACAAGTGACACTTCCCTTTCAAATTTGTTCCTGAGTTAACACTAATTAACTGTTGAGACCTCTGGTGGTGGCTGTACTAGTCATTTAAATATAAATATTTTATATATAATCTAGTTTTAGTTTTCGAACGATTATATAGATATTTTCAGTGAGTTAGCTACATAATATGCGCCCTGGGGCAAGTAAAATAGGTGCGGACCTTGCTATTATTTATTTATTTTTAAAGGATTAGTTCGCAGTGAAGCAGTGCATAAAAAAAGCGTTTTTTTAATCGTTATAATGAATAAATAAATAATTTAACTTTGTAATTTTATAATTATATAAATTAATAAATAGAGTAAAAATTTAAGTTGTTAATAAAGGCAGTGAGCTTTGATTTCAACAACTTAATTGTATAAATAAAAATATTTATCTATGAAGATATCTGATTAAGTTTAATTTATCTTCCCCGTTGTACCCAATTAAATTAAATTTCGGTCAAAAAATGAATATTAATGAATAAATAAACAAATCTACTGAATTAAGTAAATAGTGTATCAAAAGTAATCTGGATTTAAAACCAGGCTAAAAAAAAAACTACAAATTTTAAGCTAATGAACTGAAATTTGATAAACTATTATACTTGCTTTATATTTGTAAAATAAACATTCGTACTAAATTTCAAATTTATAGCTGAAATCATACATCGTTAAATAAATTACAAAATCATTAAAATTAGTTAAAAGTTGAACAAAATTTGAAAAAGAAAACATTTTTTCCTACAGTAGTTATAGTATTCCAGAGAAAAAAGAATTATTATGAATTTTATAAAAATAATTTTGAGATTGAAGTAGTATTATTAATAGTAAAGTTATATGATTTAAAAAATAAATAATTACAAAGCATGGTACCTACTTACAATTTGTTTCTGAAGAAGTGAAAATTTTGTGTAGGTTGTAGGTGTACTAATTGAATCAAATTTTAGCCTGAGTAAAATTGATAATAAGATTTCTATATAGAACAAAGCAGTATAGATTTTTTTTGTGACTTTTCGACCTTCAACGCTGTCTTCTTCAAGATTTTATAATTTTATCATAAAGTGTAGTTCAATCCTATATATAACTAGAGTTTAGAATTTTTGATTTTTTTTGAAAATTTCATCACATAGAGTATATATGGGCAACCCCCGGATCCCGGGCCGGATTCGGCCCTACACCAGCTTCAATCCGGCCTGAGAGAGATTCAGAAATTTTAAATAACGTGCAAAAAAATTGTACAAGGGCAATTGCTAAATCAGCTGTACAGTCATCTTAAAGCTTTTCAAAACAAAATTCTTTTATAGGAAACACAAATGAGAAGTAAAAAATGTTTTCATTTTTTAACATTATCCAGTCACCAATCAACATTGAATACGGTCGCTATGCTGAAAACTGAAACTACTGTAAGAGCAATTCACTGATCGGATTTCCGATTTTAAGAATATGGATAGCAATATTTTTGCAAATCCTTGTAGGTAAGTGTAATGTGGAAGATGCTCCGCTTGCTTCACCTACACATGGAGTTGATCGAGTTTCAAGAAGAGTCACTCATATTTGAAGTCTAAATTTCATGATGTGGAACTAAGCGAATTTTAAAGAACATACCTTTCCGATGAAAAGTATCCACTGCTGCGAGTTTTCGCACGAAAAATAATTTGCACATTCGGAAGGATGTATAAATGTGAGCGGCTTTTTTCAATCATGAAAATTAATAAAAAAATAATTTTTAAGAAAAAATAAAAACCGACTTCAAAAAATTAAATGCAACAAATAAAATACACTAAAAGGTATAAAATAATTATTATCTTATTTAGTTACAACTAAACGACGAAATATTAACATGAAATTACTTTTTGAAGTCGGTGCCAAACTAACTATACCTATAAGCGAGCATACCCTCCAAACGTACTAAGTAAGATCCGTCGAGTGCGATTCATAAAAGGTATATGTTTGGCACCAACTTCAAAAAGTAATTTCATGTTAATATTTCGTCGTTTAGTTGTAACTAAATAAGATAATAATTATTTTATACCTTTTAGTGTATTTTATTTGTTGCATTTAATTTTTTGAAGTCGGTTTTTATTTTTTCTTAAAAATTATTTTTATATTTCTCTTTTTAGTGATGTTATTAATAGTGATCATATCATCAGAACTTGACCAAATTAATATGACACCATCCCTAAGACACCCCCTTTCGGATAAAAGAAGAACCATCGAAATCGGTTCATAAACAAAGAGGTTAGGTCTAAACAAACCTAATAAAAAAGGTCTAATACCTATGAAAAAAATACGAAAAAAAAATGGGACCAATCGGAAGCTAGACTGGACCCAATGCAAAAAAAATTTTCAAAATCGGTTGAGAATTGGCGGAGATATGAGGTAACATAGGCACAAAAAAAAAAAAAAAAAAAAATCAATCGAATAGAGAACCTCCTCCTTTTTTGAAGTCGGTTAAAAATAAGCATCGGACTCTGCTTACAGATGTTAATTTAGAAAACACTTTGCGCCTATGTACTAGTGATATTGACCTCAATATTGATCATTTTGTTTCTCAGCTTCAAACTCAAGTCTCTCATTAATTTTCATTTGATTTTCCATCTTTTTTTTAAAATGAAAGTTTTTGCCGAGAGTAGCAGAATTTTCATATATTGAAGGAGACAATAAAAGAGCGTGTCTTCTGCTGGAAGTATAAATTTTATTTATTTATAACGAGACTATAGTTTCGTTATAAATAAAAATTTTTAAGAAAAAATAAAAACCGACTTCAAAAAAATTAAATGCAACAAATAAAATACACTAAAAAGGTATAAAATAATTATTATCTTATTTACTTACAACTAAACGACGAAATATTAAAGTCTGGTGCCAAACAAACTATACCTATAAGCGAGCGTACCCGCCAAACGTACTAAGTAAGATCCGTCGAGTGCGATTCATAAAAGGTATATGTTTGGCACCAACTTCAAAAAAGTAATTTCGTGTTAATATTTCGTCGTTTAGTTGTAACTAAATAAGATAATAATTATTTTATACCTTTTTAGTGTATTTTTTATTTGTTGCATTTAATTTTTTGAAGTCGGTTTTTATTTTTTCTTAAAAATGTTTATTTTCTCTTTTTAGTGATGTTATTAATAGTGATTATATCATCAGAACTTGACCAAATTAATATGACACCATCCCTAAGACACCCCCTTTCGGATAAAAAAAGAACCATCGAAATCGGTTCATAAACAAAGAGGTTAGGTCTAAACAACCTAATAAAAAAGGTCTAATACCTATGTAAAAAAATCGAAAAAAAATGGGACCAATCGGAAGCTAGACTGGACCCAATGCAAAAAAAATTTCAAAATCGGTTGACAATTGGCGGAGATATGAGGTAACATAGGCACAAAAAAAAAAAAAAAAAAAAAAAAAAAAAAAAATTCAATCGAATAGAGAACCTCCTCCTTTTTTGAAGTCGGTTAATAAATAAAATGTATACTTCCAGCAGAAGACACACTCTTTTATTGTCTCCTTCAACATCTTTTTTTGTTAATTTTCTTTTTATGTTTGATTATGCTAAGTATTATAATTAATAAATAAAAATTATCGCTATTTTATTCACTACTACCTACTTATTTCTTACCTACGGCCCGCGACCTGATTAAGTCCCGAGATTACGCCCTCAGCTGAGCAAAGGTTGCCCATACCTGACATAGAGGCTCAATTATCATAAAATTATAATTATCAGAAAATAAGATTGATGGAAGAAAAATTTAGAAAGAATTTTTCCTATTTTTTATGAGTACCTACTATTGAGCAATGGTTCTCAAACTTTTTAAGCGAACTATATATATATATATATATATATATATTTTTAAAATCGGCGGGACGCGTTACTGTCCTCTAAAAATCGGGACGTGTGGTCACTTTATACAAGGGCAAGGATTTTCATTTCACCCCCCCCCCCCCAACATTTTGGGAGGTTAGTTTTTGCATTTTTAGACTTCTACGGGGCCCGCTGATTATGTATACAACATTTGGTTGAGTTTGCTAAAATGGCCTAGATTCCCCCCCCCCCCCCCCACTAATTTTGGCGACAGAAAAAAATTATTTTCATTGTTATAGGTTTATTTTATATTATATTTCATTTTTGTTTGTTTTTTTACTTTGAAAAGATTATAATTTTAAATTTTAACCCCCCCCCCCCTTAATTTTGGGTCGAAAATCTAATCAGCTCTTAATCTCAATGGACCAAAACCACGTATGAAATTTGGTTTTGATATTGACACTAGTTTTTGAGCTAGCTCGTCCACAAAAATTTGGTAACGCACAGACTAACTAACAGACTAGCAGACATTTTGACAAAACAATTATTATTTCGAAAAAAAGAAGAAAAAGCGCTTCTTTCATGCACGATTACAATACTCGACCATACACCCTGTATAGTAAAGTAAAAAATTATTACCTATCCCCTTATACAGAAAAAAATTAAACTTAAATACTTTAAAGAGTAAACTAATATAATAAAAATAAAAATCTTTTCAAAAATTTCTATAAAAATCGTTTTGTTATTTTTTAACAAATGTAATCAACGCCTACGTTACATCTTATGAAAATTATAATTTTGAAAAAATCTAGCGCACGCGCGCTTTCTACTTTCTACTCTCTCTTTCGCTGGTTAAATAAATGCGCTGTTGCCAAAATGTTTTTAGTGAGAATTTTTTTTATAGATTTTTCATTATTTATTCCTTATTATCTCAGAAAATGTGTTGTAACTATGAATCAAACTTGTCTGTAAAATATGTATTGGTTATTGTTTAATGTTGGTTTAGTTTTTTATAAAAATGGTAAGAACGGTTTCTTAATTATAATTAAATATGTATGTGTTTTTTCCGATATCCCCTATAGTGCAATGCTAAAGAGCCCGAAAAACGCGATTTTTGAAATTAAATATCGCCGGAACTGTATTGTTCATAAATTTCGTTTTGCCACCAATCGATGCAGAAGTATTTAAATAATAATATATCTAAATTTCAGAAAAATCCTAGGAAAACGCATTTGGCGGAACAACTACCTTAAAATGATGATTATATTTTATTTGATAGCTAGTAATAAAAGTCAAACGCTTATAAGAATCCCTCATCATCAAATTACAGTCTTAATATAATGTATCAGTTAATTTAAACAGTTTTAAGGTTTTAATTGTTTTGATTATTAAATTATACAAACGTGAAAAAAATAATAAAAATGTGCGGTTACTTAAAATGTATATTCTCCAAGTTATTTAACCCACGAGCTGCGAAGCTTCTTGTTTTTTCTTTCACTTATGATTTTGGTTACATATAAATAGGGAGAGCGGGGGAGGGGGGGGGGGGCTCTTTTGCTACACCCCAGAACTACGGTACTATTTTATGGTCGACAAGGTGTGAGAAACAACATATACTTAAATCGAAAATCCTACATTTTGGCTTCAAAGTCTGACCAATGTGTACTCGATTAGGCTATCTAGTGCAGGCTGAACCTTATCAAGGGGCTTTTCAAGAGGAAATACTTAGCCAGAAATTGGAGTCAAGGGGTCTGTTGTTTTAGAATTAATCAAATCTCTTCCAGATAATAGAAACTATAGATTTTATATTAAAATTATTAGATAAATTGAAGAGTCTAGGCCATGATGGTACTGACACAATAAAAAACAAAGAATAATTGAAAATGCTCCTCTTAGAGAGGATTGCAAGAAATGAAAAATCTTCTAGGGGAAATTATTATCAAATTATGGATAAGAATTCCGGGGACAATTCTGATTAGATATAATAATAATAAGTACCTGGAGCCACCGAGCGATGCATGGTAACCAAATTAAAAAAATACAAATATATATAGCACACGCCCCCTGGACCCCCTCTTAAACCACGCACAAGGCCCCACCACTGAACCTCCACCGTCACCCCCACTCAGCCCCCCCGGATCCCCCACAACTGAACCCCACCTCCTGCACCCCTCACATCCATCCCCATCCCGCACCAAGTTTTTGCATTTATTGAAGCAATTTTTTACATGAAATAATGTATACATTGTATGCTTCGATTTCGGAGATTATTACCCCACCATCGACTGTACTTGATCTTCTATCTTGCGATAATATTTTAGTCCGTGTTTTTTAATAAGAGGAATTTCAATCAATTAATTTTTTTTTTAATAAATTTTATTAAACCAATTATTTTACATTAATTAATGTATACATAGTATTTGAGCTTCGACTCCGGAAATTACTTCTCCGCCATCGAGTGTCCTTGATCATCTTTTTAGTCCTTGTTTTTAATAAGAGGAAAAAACTAATTAAATAAAAAAACCTCTTTTCCAATAATTATTCCAATTCCATATTCCTCCTCCCCCATCTATCAATTAAATTGGCAAATTCTAATATATAACAATATTTGTTATAACCTATTAGTGGGTTTTAAAATTAAAAAACCAATTAAAAATAAAAGATAAATATAAACAAACTTTTTTATTGAGATTTTCATCAATCAATAATTACTTTAATTAAGAAAAGATTAATTAAGATGAATTTCGATTAGGTCCAGACCTAACCAGATCGCTTTCCCATGATCAAAACTTGTTAATAGAGTAGGTTTCATCAAAATCGGTAGAGCCGTTTTCAAAATAGACCTAAGATACAAATATATATATACAATTTTTGCTCGTTTAATAAGAATAGATATAGTGAAAATTGCCTCCAATCGTCAAAGTGTTTCTCTAATTAGCAAAGTTTCTAGACGGATTTCCAAAGAGAAGAAGATAATTCCAATACCCGAACCAATGTGGGTTGGAAATTATAATTTCTATATGGAAGGGGTTGGTCCTTTGGATTAAAATGTTGCAGCATATAGAATTGGAATAAGAATGGAAAAGTGATTAGTATTGGCAACTTAGGTATAATGTCTTGGATTCATCTGTGAATAATGCCATTCCGTTATATAAATTAATTGAAAGTAATGGAAGGCAGCCCAGAGGTAGTGAGGAAAGAAAAATTAACACATATAAAATAAGGTGTAATTTATTGGAATCCTTCCTCCTTTCCTTTCAAACCGACGTTTCGGAGGATTTTCCCTCCATCTTCAGGGTTTCAAAGGGTCAATGAATGAAACAAATAAAATGTTTCCTTCTTCTCTCCACAGTAGTGTTCAAAAACTTTCTTCATTTGTAACAAAAGGCATAGAAAGACAAAAAAAATTTTTTCCCCTTCTTTTCTTAATTAGAGGAGGAAGGATTCTAATAAATTACACCTTATTTTATATGTGTTAATTTTTTCTTTCCTCACTACCTCTGGGCTGCCTTCCATTACTTTCAAAAAAAATTTCTACCAGTCCGTCTCTCTCCAGAGAAAATTTCGTTGCAAAATTATTTAATCTATTTGTCTTTTCTTTTGTGAAACCTACCTAGTAATTTATATTTTAAATTTTCTTTCTTTTTCACCTCTAATGATTATTCCTTGATTTATTTCTCTCAGGGAATTTTTTTTTTGTTCGTGAATATTTGTTCATATTTGTCCTCATCAAGGTCAACTATATCATCTATATTACGTCTGATTTTATCCATTCCATCCCTGATTTTATTCAACAAATTAAGGACCTCTGCTTTACGTTTATCTCTTTTGGGTCACCCATTTCATCTGATACTTTCTGTTCAATAAAGTGAGTAATTTCTTCTTGATGTTGAGTATTTACCATATATATAATTAAGTAATGGAGAGGGATTCAGCCAATGGGTAGCCTCTGCTGAATAAAAACTCCCAATTATGGAAAACGTTTCGGCTTTAATTAAATAATGCCATCATCAGTTCCTAAGAGCTGAAAAAAGCGATAGAGCACACATGTAAAATTACAATAAAAATTTTTACAAAAAAATCCAAACTTGTTAATTACAAAATTATATCTTACAGTATTAGCGACACAATTAATTTTATAAATAAATTGTCCGCAGGCAGAGTTGTTGTGGATTTTATCATAATATACAAAATTATATGAATTACAAAATGGTACATAAATCTTGGTGTGCTCTCACTTGATATGCGCAACGTCTCAAGTACAAATATAGCAAATTTCAATTTCATTCAATTAATAATAATAATAATTATGAGGACATTGATCTGATTAGGATCACTGACCCCTCACAAACATCTCTCAATTAAAAGATTTCTCAAAATAATTAACAAACATTAAGAATAGCAAAATTCGAATTTAAAATGACAATATATAAAAATAAAAATAAAAAATAATTTTTTCTCCTTCTTTAACCTTTTACAAGTCTTTCACCCCCTTCTCAATGTTTATTATACCTGGGCATCAGTATTTGTCAATATTGACAAGTAAGCATTGCTAAGCTCAATGCAATCAGTTTGAAAATTAAGTGCCCTTTGCCCATATGTCTTAATAAAGCATTTTTCGGCTAGCAGACGCTTATAATTGTTCCCCAATCTCATCAAGATGACAGCATCATCAAACTCAAATCCATGGGAGGTATCGATATGGTGTACACTCAGGGCTGTCGAAGCTTTTTTTATTTATTACACTTAATTCATGCTCTCTTTTCCGCAAAGAAAAAATGCGAGATGTTTGACCCACATAAACACTTGTAGGTTTCGGGCAATCGCGGCACTTAATTAAGTATATCACATTATGTTGTTCGTGGGGTGGAACTACATCCTTGTTATTAAATAAAAAGGACATATTACCAGTCAGCAGAGGCTACCCATTGGCTGAATCCCTCTCCATTACTTAATTATATACATATACAGCCATCAAAATTGTATCAAATTTACCATATATGTTGATACTGAGCTAAATCTCGGGCGGCTTCATCTAAAAAAAAATTAGTACCCTTCTCCCGCTCATATTTTTAACCAAGTATTGTATACAATCACATTTATATCGATGTATACATACTTTGCAAACTTGACAGTACAATTTTCTACAATCCCTCTCAGATAATTGGTTTAAATATAGGTACTGAATAAATAGTACCTTTATTATTGTTTCTTAGTTGAAAGTGTCCATCGGTACTTTCTATTACCTGTATAATTTTCTTCTCTGCTTCTTCTATAGCTGTTTTATGAGCTTTATTTATTTATTATTCTTGAATGGTAATTATCGGCATTTGGCCGAACCATACCCATTATCCTATGCCACATTTTTACATTAACCAATTCTTCTATTGTGTCCAGAAGCTTTTCGACTGTGACGTTAGCTTTTCTTTTAAGCTGAGTTGTCTTGAGAAGATTATTCAGGCTCTCAATGGCCATATTAGTGTTGATTTATTTATTAGTGTTGTATTCTTGAATATGTAGGTACTTAAAAAGATACTATTTGAAATCATCTTCATTAGCTTCTTGAAGTTCTTTAAAATATGCTTGATGTAATTCTTCAAATTTATTTTCATCAATTTCAGTTAATATTTTTTTCATTCGGATTTTCATGTTTTTCTTTATTATAGGGTCTTTTATTTTATTTTTCCCTTGTATGTTCCAATTTTTTATAAAATGCCAGGTGCATAAAAGTTTCTTCGGGTTATTTCCCATAGTTTTTACCCAGGCATTATAATATTTATTATCATCATCAGTCATAAAATAATATGTGACTATGTGCGCACAATGAAGAGGGGATGTGCAAATCTTGATCCTCTGTTGAAAGATGACATTGATGGAAATGATCTCTTCAAAGAGCTCCAAATATTTGCACCTAGGTTGACCTTTCTCCGGGCAAAGTCTTCTTCACAAAAAATGGCTATGGGAATTAATTAGCTAACGTTTTTGTAAACTCAAGTATTAGAACAAATAAAGAATTATTTGAGATCAAACATATCTCAAGAACGATTGAATGGAATAGATTTGATGGAAATTGAAAATTTAATTTTTACACGATTATTATTCTTGAGGTGAGAATATTGAGACAGAATATTGTTCGCTTACAAGTAAAAAATGTATAGAACCGGCCCTGTAAACAGGTGGTTTATTTTAGAAAAAAGAAAGCCCCCCCCCTCCCAAAAGCATCAGTAGACAATAGTTGGAGAGAAGTTTTAGTATTAATTAATTAATTAGTTTTCTCATGCAAACGGGTAGACAGTTCTTAGATTGCTTGAACTGGTATAGACTGATCTGAAAACTCTATTGGATATATTAATTGTGTATGTTTTTAAATAAAAAATTGTTATACTGATGATGACTGGCATGTAAATGTTCGAAACGCCGTTTTATGACATCACAAGAGTAAAAAAAAATCTGTGTTATGTTCAATCATAAAAAAAAAATAAAATAAGAACCAGTTGAAGAGAATAACACATATACAAAAAATTCAATAAAAAAATTTGTTATTATTGCTATTATTAATATTATTTTCAAAAAAGAATTTTGTATTAAAAAACATTGAACGTTCAATACGATTTGGTGTTAAATTTTCTCATACTAGGATATGGGTTAGTATGTGTAATGTAATCTTTCTAAAACCTCAAAACATTGAGAGTATTTGCAGGTGAATGCCCTCGCCAATTAATTATTTCATATATAATTAACGAGTAATGAGTTATATTTTATTATAAAGAATGAATATAATTGAAAAGGTAAGTTTAGATCTAAAGGGGACAAATTTGGGGAAAATAAATATTCAAAAATGTCAGAGAGTAGACTTGTTTAATTTTCAAGAAAAAGAAGCATACAATATACACAAGGGATGAAGTACAAATAGTTTCACTAGACACGGGTGAATCGAAATGACTATTGGTCGTCAGAGATCAGTTTTAACTGCTTCGAATTTAATTGCCTTGTAATTAGGTGGGCAACCACATTTATTTGTTTGACATTTTTGAGTTATATTTAATTGAGTTATTTAAAATAGAAACAATAAAGTTCATTTTCTAGGAGTGGATTTTCATATGCCTTTTGAGATTAACCTTAATTGAGAAACCCTTATCGCAGTGATCACAGACGAAAGGCTTTTCGCCCGTATGAATACGTAAATGGTTTTTGAGAGATCCTTTTTCTGAAAAACCCTTCCTGCAGTGATCACAGACGAAAGGCTTTTCGCCCGTATGAATACGTAAATGGTTTTTGAGAGATCCTTTTTGTGAAAAACCCTTCCTGCAGTGATCACAGACGAAAGGCTTTTCGCCCGTATGAATACGTAAATGCCTTTTGAGATCACGGTTTTGTGAGAAACCCTTCTCGCATTGATCACAGACGAAAGGCTTTTCACCAGTATGAAAATGTAAATGCTTTTTGAGATCACTCTTTTGTGAGAAACCCTTCTCGCATTGATCACAGACGAAAGGCTTTTCACCAGTATGAAAATGTAAATGTTTTTTGAGATCACCTTTTCGTGAGAAACCCTTCTCGCATTGATGACAGACGAAAGCCTTTTCGCCCGTATGAATACGTAAATGCCTTTTGAGATGACTCTTAATTGAGAAACCTTTCTCGCAGTGATCACAGACGAAAGGCTTTTCGCCCGTATGAATACGTAAATGGTTTTTGAGAGATCCTTTTTGTGAAAAACCCTTCCTGCAGTGATCACAGACGAAAGGCTTTTCGCCCGTATGAATACGTAAATGCCTTTTGAGATCACGGTTTTGTGAGAAACCCTTCTCGCATTGATCACAGACGAAAGGCTTTTTGTCAGTATGAATACGTAAATGCCTTTTGAGATCACGGTTTTGTGAGAAACCCTTCTCGCATTGATCACAGACGAAAGCCTTTTCGCCCGTATGAATACGTAAATGCCTTTTGAGACCATCCTTTTGTGAGAAACCCTTCTCGCAGTGATCACAGACGAAAGGCTTTTGGCCTGTATGCTTGTTATTAGAATGCGTTCCCAAACATTGATTAGTTTGTTTTGATTTCAATTTTTCTTGATCGTTAGGACATTGTAAAGACAGTTTGGCTGCATTATATCGCTTATTTAAGGTCACTTTAAGAGCCTTCTCGCTCTGAGGAATCATGGCATTAGGGGGTTCCGATTTAATTTCAGCACCATATTTCCGATCGCTCAGATGACTTGTGAAGAGTACTTCTTCTGAATGGCCTTCCTGTAGTATATGGCTTTCGAAATCAGACAATGATAGGAATCCAGAAAAACATTCTTCACAGAAATAATCTTCAGTTTCATTCTTAGTTCGATTATCTGAAAAAAAAAAAAAATGGATTGATGAAATGAAATTTAATATACAGGAAAAAAGTTTATTGTATTTTTGGTTTTTTATAATTAATATAACAATTAAGTATTTTATTTTTTAAGAATAGCGGGTTTTTTTCAATAACTCCGGCCTTCATATCGCTTATATTTTAATCAAATGGTTAGTCCCTTCGCTCAAGGGGCGATTTTTATTGCAGTCATCTCGCAGTCTACAAGCGTGAAGGTACAAACCTCTCTTCTTCAAGTTTTTAGAATGAGCAGTTTTAAGCAGCGATTCAAGTAATGAGGACCTCATTGTTATGTTTCATTGGTATCGACGGATGAAAAGAAGGACTCTGAGTGAAAACGGGTGCATCCGTACTTAGAAAGGAATTTTCATTGTCGGCTGATTGTTGTGTCAAAAGAATTGCAATAGAGTAAAGCAAAATTTATTTATTTAGCGTTTAATACAAATATGTAACTATGTTAAAGTTTATTGATTGTTTTTTTGTAAAATTCAAATGAAAAACTCGTTTGTAAAACGATTGAAAACGTTTTTGATTAAAAAGGCAAACATTTCAGGAGAAATTCTCCCTTTATCGATGGTAATGAAATGTTTCTAGTTAAGTTGCTTCTAAAAAATTATGAGAGCAACTATAAACAAATAAATATTTTAAAAATATACAATGATACAGATTGTCTTGGAGATGAGATTAGCCAATAAAAAAATAAAAATTATAAATATTTTAAAAGCAATCTATATATATCTGACCTTTTGTTAATCGAATATTTGTGCTCGTAGACTTTAAATATTGTTTTGTCTGCCCAATATATATCCCTTTGCAATTTAAGCAATCGATTTTGATTAAATAGAGGATCTTTATCTTTTAATTTTGAAAAAAGAAATGTGAATGAATTGGAGGGCTTGAAAGTCGTTAGAATATTATGAGTCGAGTGGAGTAAAAAAATTTCTCCGATAACTCATCTCTTACGCATTACGCCCCGTGAGCGAAGGGCCTTAGATGAATAAGGTCCATTTAAATTAAAGGAGATAATAAAATATTAATTTACGTATTTATATGGATTATTTTTCTACCAGAAAACACACTCTTTAATTGTCCCTTTTAATTTATAAAAATTCTGCTATTCTCGGCAAAAAAAAGAAGAAACTTTCAAGGTCAATTTAATCAAAGATTTTAGTAGATAATTAAATATATGTGTCAGAAGTTTTCACCCGCTCATGATTATTATTCTTATTTTTAATTGTGAAATCATTTAATAATATCGTTAGATAGGTAGTTTGTAGTTTGCTAAGGAATTATAATTTTGAATTTATTAATCAATGAAAATTAAAAGAAATAAAATCTTTAAAAGTTTTATCTCTCAAATGTCCTAATGGTCTCCGAGATGGAAGACAAAGTGAGAGAGGCCTATTTTCATCTAAATTAGAATTTGAAGAATTCTCCCAAGGTTGTTAATCAAATAAATGAACTTACCCTCAGCTGATGTATTTCGTCTCAATTGAAATTTCATTTTTAAAATTAAATGTAATTTCCTATGTATACATTTTTTTTGATGTTTGTTGAGGAATTCTTCACTAATAAAATTGGTAAGACAATCACTGCACAAGAAATGTGGCCCTGAAAAAGATAAATTTGCAATTATTATTAGTTAGATATAAATGTTTAAGACCCCCCATGGACAATAGCGAGGTAAAATCGAGACCAGCTGAATATAAATGAACTCATTCAGACTTGATTGGAATGAAATTTTCTTTATATATATCCCAACAAAAATACATGTATAAAAAAAGTCCAATTCGATTAATTAAAAGACTTAGTCAAAAAATAGTGAAATCTAATGTGCCGCCAAGTTTAAAATCATCAATTTATTCAACGAGTTGCGAATACAGTAACTTCAATTAAAATGCATGTTTTTCATTTTATATGCCCACATGGGTGTACCCAGTTTTTGACCTAGGGGGGGGAATCCGCTACACAATTGTGATCTTGATTAAAAAAAAAAATTGATAATTGCAATAATTCAAATTGTATAATGCATATTTAGTCCAGTAACTTTGTCATGAAAAGCATGGGCCTAAAAGTTGCATCCATTGGTGATAATAGGTTTCGTTATTTTTTCTTGAATGGGATGTTAGGGAGATGCAAAATCCAAGTTTTCGACCTCGGCAGCCCCCCCCCCCCCCCCTCCCCCGGGTCACTTTTGAATATCCAAAAACTGGAAAAATTTCGCACTTTTTTTTACCATAAAGGAACACGTTTTCGACAAAGACCAATCTATACATTTTCAAACTAGCTACAATTTGAGGACAGAATGAGCTCGGTAGACCCAATAGTTTCCGAGATACAGCTTTGCAAAGTTTGGCAAATTTTCCAAACTTGAACATTTCAAGTTATAAATGCAATTGTCTTAATATTTTCAATAACCTGTCTTATATGAGTCAGTGAAGTAAACATTTATTCAATTTAACATTTTTTAGGGGAGGGTAATTGTGAGGGAAAATTTATAATTAAATCATTTTTCTTTTTCAATTCAATCAAGAAAAAAAAACAAAGGAAATCGTATCTAAACTTTTTTTTGGCATTAAATACTAGGGGTGGGGGGTCACTCTTCACAACCAAGCTACTGAAATTGAAATACAAAATTTATTTATAGTACAGACAAATTACGATTTTAACAGGAATTATCTTCCGGTAAAGCTTTTATTTCTGGAATAAGTTTATTGGTGCGCCAATATTACTATCGTAAGTTTTCCCCTATATCTGAATTGTGGGCGCCTCAAAATTAGGAAATTTCCGTGTTTTTTCAGTTTTTCTTGAATAACCCTAAAAAGGCTTACCAAATCAATAAGATATCCATTAGATAAATTAAAGCTGTTTAAATTACGCGTACAATGATAACAATTTCAAAGTTTCATCTTCATTGGATAAGGGTAACCCTGCAATGAGGTTGAAGTAAAATTGCAAATTTTTTTTATCATAAATGAAAACCACTTTTCCTAGAAACTTGATTCCTATCTTATTCGCTACGAAACTTTATTGCCTTGAAAGTTTACTTGGACCAATTTTTTGATAAAACTTTTAGATTTATAGATATCCAGCATTGTCCATCACAGGATATGATCCGAATCCTCAAGTGGCATGAAAAATGTTGGATATCTATAAATCTAAGAGTTTTACCAAAAAAGTGGTCCAAGAAAACAAAATTTCCTAACAAATAAGATAGGAATCAAGTTTCTAGGATGAGTGCTTTTCTCAATTTATGATGGAAAAACTTCGATTTTTGCAAAAAATTGCAGTTTTTCAAAATTTCAACCTCACTAGTAACTGTAGACCATAGAGTAGAGTATATAGAGAGGAAAGGTTGCGTATTTGGAAAAAGCACTCTCTAGCGGGTCATGCTCAAACTCTTAGTCCTAAAGAGCCATTCATAGAGCATATTGTCACATGACATTCAGTCTGACATTTTGTTTTTGTCATAGATAAAAGATTCCACAGGCTTTGTTTTTATCAAACATTCATTTAGAAAAATTTTCCAACGTACACATTTATCTATTAAAATATCATTAAATATGGCTAGTTCTCGACGTCAATGTTGTGTGAAAGGTTGCTTTCGCGACACAAAATCAGATAAAGAACATACTTTTTTTCGACGCCCTAAAAACAATGAAATGTAAGTAACCTATTTAAAATTAACTAATAATTTATTTCTTTGATTTTTATGTTTTAATTCTTGAATAATTTAATTATAGAGCTAAACGCTGGTGTCAATTTGCTGATATCCATGAAAATAATAAATATTTCTTTATATGTTCTGACAATTTTTAATCAAAAACAATTTATAAAAAATATCCACGACGTCTGCAGCGAGATTCTCCAGAATGAAGTGATTTCGTATCCACATTAAAGCCGTCCGTCCACAGGTCTCCAAACACCGGCTCTTGATTAGATTTTGTGCCAGAAGCCGACACATATATACATATTTTTATTAAAATAAAGAATAGCCTATATTTTATAGGTAAATAGATATATCTTATTTTAATTTAATAAAAAAAAGATCATTTCAATTAGAAAATAAAGTAAAAATATTGTTTATTTTTTAAGTGTCTAGGTGATTCTTTGAAGGTTTTCCTCAAATAACTAATGTTGGCGAATGCGAATCACAAAAATTCCATTGAAAAGATTGTATTTATTTATTAAAATATTTGTAATGTCATTTTTTGGTCTAAATAAAAAAATGGTTAATTTTAAATTATTTTCAAGTATTTATTTTATATATGAATTTCCTCCTAGTCCCTCAAAGTCCCTGAATCTTAATTAAATCTTAACATTAATTATTTGCCAAAGTTTTTTTTTTTTAATAAAAGTACGATTTTATTATATATATATTTTAAAGATTTGTATTTATTTTAATTACAAAACAATTAATAATTTTTTCTTTAATATACAGGGTGATTCACGGTCGATGGGACGTTATCCGTTTTATGTAAAACAGAAAGTCGGATTTTTCTGAAAATTTACCACCTTACATTTTCTTACCTGTTCTATCTATCTAAAAAAAATATAGTTGCTGTGACTTTGCAATGGAAGCCGAAACGTCGCAAGGCTGAAAATATTTTAGATCGATAGAACAGATAAGAAAATATAAGGTGCTAAATTTTCAGAAAAATCCGACTTTCCGTTTTACATAAAACGGATAACGTCCCATCGACCGTGAATCACCCTGTATATAAGCTCATGATAAATTATTTTGAATCATCCGCTGTGTGACGTCACCAAAATTTTCCTCGATGAGATGCGGTTCCCGCCATTTTGCTTCAGTATACGACCCGCCAGAGAGCTCTGTAACTCGTATACGCTAAAATACATAGGGCCCTTATGGAGCCTTCCTCTCTATATACTCTATGCTGTAGACTAAGGCAAAGCCAATAAAATATGTCGTTGAAAAGTTTTTGTTTTGCCGAGAGTAGCAGAGTTGTTGATTCACAAAGAGAAACAAAGAGATTGTCCTCTGCTTGATGCAAATAAACATATACACATATATATCACACAAATATTTGAGTGTGAGCCCGGAGAGAGTGTCTTTATTGGTTGCTAGCTTTCCAGTGACGAAGGAACACCAAGTTTTCAATATCCATATGATATTGACTCCATGAAAAACATTTATAATTGAAGAAAGACTGATGATGAAGACCAAGTCTTCGAAACTATAGTCTCAAACAAATAAATAATATATATATACAGATATATCATCTTGATATATATGTGTATATGTTTATTTGCATCAAGCAGAGGACAATCTCTTTGTTTCTCTTTGTGAAAATATGTCGTGCTGTATTAACGTTTGGATAGAAAGTTTCTGTCTGTTAACTCCAAAGTTTCTTGTTTGTCCAAAAACCGCCACAGCTAGGCTTCTGACTCAATCCCCTCTAATTTATAAAATGTGGAGACTTCTTCTATACGAGTTTTTAAATCAGGAGCTGAAATTTTTGCCATCTGAGGAGGGTGTAACAACGATAGGTCCAGAGGCTGGGAGGGGCAGCTGCACCCTCCCCCCCGCCGCTCGGTACGCCCAACTATATTTTTCATAAAGAGAAACAAAGAAGTTGTCCTCTGCTTGATGTAAACATACTCACACGAGGGGTGAACCGCTACCTAATATTGTGTACACCTACTTCCACTTCCACTTTTATTTCCAAGTAGAAGACAATAGGATCAGAGGTTCCCAACCCTGTGCCCGCGGGCGCCATGGCGCCCGCGGAACGATTCGTATGTGCCCGCCTCTCACTATTCGACAGAGACAGAATTTTTTTCATAAACATTATTTTAAAATACGCCGAAGACGCCAAATCACAAGGCACATAATTCTGATTGCTTCGGCGATCATCGGCTCACTTCGGGTTTTCCGCGTGTACATGGAGTGATGCGCAAAAAGTATTCCCCGCCTGGAACCGCGTTGTTGTCATTTCGGGTCGCGACAGTTAGATAAGAGACATGTTCGTCAGACGAAACACGAATTAGGAGTTTTCTATAAAAAAAAAAATTAACAGGCTAAAAGCGAGGTGCGTAATTTATTGTATTCATAAGCGATGATCTATTAATAAACTATTATTATTGAGGAGATAGTTATAGTTCTTGTTATAATATATTTATGCATATAATGCAGAACAGACTTGCGCTATAACATTGATTTTATATTGTAGTTCAATTATTATTTTTTTATTATTTATTTTAGCCCTAAAATGAGTGGACCAAGTAAAAGACAACGAACCTATAATTTTAACACTGACTGGGAGGAATCATATTGTTTCGTTAATTTGAAAAATAAATGCGTTTGTTTGTTGTATGGTAGTAGCATTGCAGTGCCGAAAAAACATAACGTTGAACGACACTTTCAGACAAATCATGGCACTTTTAATGTGAATTATCCTCTTAAATCTGAAGTAAGATAGAAAAAAATTTGTAATCTAAAATCAAGTCTAACAGCACAACAGACTGTTTTCACTAGACATGTGGAAAATTCTAAAAAGGCCACTATTGCTTCTTTCAAAATATCTCACATGCTCGCAAAAAAGAAGAAACCTTTCATTGATGGTGAGTTGTTTAAGGAACTATTTTTGACTGGTCCCGATTGTTTGTTTGATGGATTTTCTAACAAACGTGAGATTGTCTCAGCAATACAAGACTTACAGTTGTCAAATAACACAGTCACAAGAAGAATACATGCAATTTCAACAGACATACAAACTCAGTTAAAAACTGACTTGGAAATATGTGACTGTTTCTCGCTACAATTTGACGAGTCAACAGATATATCAGACACCGCACAGTTAGCAGTTATGGTGAGAATGGTGTTTAGTAACTTCACAGTAAAAGAGGATCATCATCATCATCATCATCATCATTGAGTATACAGTCCTAAGACTGGTTTGATGCAACAATCCGTCTCCACTCGACTCTGTCCCCCGCCAGCTGTTTAACCTCTCTAAATGTCTGGCATCCCATATCCCCAATTATTTGGTTGAAATATTCTAATCTGGTTCTTCCCCTTCCCCTTTTCTTTCCCACCTCCCCCTCCAAGATATCCCTAAGCAGTCCCCCATGTCTCAGTGTGTGCCCCATCATCTGACCTCTTCTCTTCTTCAGACTCTTCCACAAGGTTCTTCTTTCTCCGATTCTTCCAAGAACTTCTTCATTTGTAATTTTATCCATCCATTTGATATTCATCATTCTTCTGTAGCACCACATTTCGAAAGCCTCTAATCTCTTTCTCTCCTCTTCTCTAATTGTCCAGGTTTCACACCCGTACATGGCTATGCTCCATACATATGTCTTCAATAGCAACTTCCTGTTTGCTAAGCTGATTGAGGAGGAGCATAGTAGTTTTTGTTTTGTATTAAACCCCATTTTTGCTTGGGCAATTCTTGATTTAATTTCGTTTTGCTCCTCCCATCCCATGTTATTTTACTTCCTAGGTAGCGGAATTCCTTAACTCCTTCTAGGTTTTCTTGGTTAATTTTGATGCATTCCTGTCTCGTTTGTTCTTTTTTTGTACATACTAGGACCTTGGTTTTATTCTTGTTTATTTTCATTTTGATTTCTTCTATTAGGATTTGGTTAATTTAAAGAGGATATGTTACAAATATTACCTATGAAAGGACAGACAAGGGGTGAGGATATTTATAATACATTCAAAACATACGCCAAGTCAATAAATATGCCTTTGCACAAGCTGTCTGCAATAACCACTGATGGGGCGCCAGCAATGATGGGTAAAAACAAAGGATTTATTGCCCTCTGCATGAAGGATGATTCATTTTCAAACTTCATGTCCTACCATTGTATTATCCACCAGGAAGCTCTGTGTTGTAAAATTTTGCCATTTGAACACGTCATGAAAATAGTTACAAAAATAATCAATTCTATTCGAGCAGCTCCTTTGCAACACCGACTTTTCAAGGCCCTGTTAGAAGATACTGAAGATAAAGAACATGAGCTTATTCTGCATACTGAAGTACGTTGGCTCAGTAAAGGAAAGGTTCTTACAAGATTTGTGAGTTTAATTGAAGAAATAAAAACATTTATAAACGATAGAAAGGAAAATTATGATGAACTAGCTGACTCTGGCTGGCTGATTGATTTGGGATTTCTCACAGACATCATGGAAAAATTGAATTCTTTAAATTTGGAGTTGCAGGGTAAAGACAAAAGCATAGCTGAAATGATAAGCTCTGTAAAGTCATTTAAAGCTAAATTGGATTTGTTGATATCACATCTGCAGATCAATTCTCTCGTGCATTTCCCACATATGAAGAAAATGCTAGGTGACAATGAATTAAATGGGGCATTATTTATTAAGCATCTTCAAGAGTTAAAAAAACAGTTTGAAGAGAGATTTTTGCAGTTTAAACATATTGAGCCAATAGTTTCCTTCTGTATCAATCCTTTTACTTGCCAAATAAATGTTATGGAAATAGCCGCATGTATTGCAGATTTTGTTCAAGGTAAGACAGAAGAACTAGAGTTAGAAATTTTGGACCTTAAGAATGATATTTTGCTAAAATCCTTAATGTCAGAGGACTTTTGGAATACAGTGGATAGAGAAAAGTTCCCATTGTTGAAAAAAGCGGCATATAAAATTGAATCATTTTTCGGTTCGACATATTTATGCGAATCATTGTTTTCAAACATGAACTTAATAAAATCAAGATATAGATCTCGACTCACCGATGAGCATCTTTATGATTGTCTGCTAACAGGATTATCGTCATACGCTCCTAATTATGAAGCTCTGGCCAATGAAATGCAATGCCAAAGATCACATTGACTTTATTATATTTTTTAATTAAATGTTTTCTTTGTATTTGTGTGTTTTGTTTACTTTCTTTACGTTTTGTAAATACATTTCTCTGTGTGTATGCAATTTGAAAAAAATGCATATAATTTTATTATTTTGAAACATTTTTGTTTATTATTTATTAATACATTATGACTATAAGAAAATAAGAAAATAAATTATGGGAAAATGACAGGTTATGGAAGGAGTTTGTCGATTTAAAATAGGTGGTGCCCGCCACCCTACCGATATTTTAGAATGTGCTCTAGAGTAAAAAAAGGTTGGGAACCCCTGCAATAGATGAAGGGGCATTATCTAATGAATTCAAAAATACTTCCAAAGACGGTGTACACCTAATTCCAATCGTGTTCCACCCCTCGTACCTATATAAATATATTATTTATTTGTTTGAGACTATAGTTTCGAAGGCTTGGCCTTCATCATCAGTCTTTTATTGATTATAAATCATCGGGTGGATATTGAACATTTTTGTTCTTCCTTAGAAGACAAGATTAGTTAAAACATGTAAAAAATGTTTGCTCGAATCGAGCTTGCCTGAGGAACTGACCCCGTGACCCCAGATAATTATACGGAATATTGAAACTGAACATATTGCAAGTTCATTATAATTAAACAAATTTATTTTATTTTTTATTTAAATCCAAAACAATTAATAATAACCCAAAAGAATAAAATTCAAATAAAGAAAAATTTATTAAATATTATCTGTTCAAGATTTTTAAAACCTGCATTGGATTCTGATCCAATCGAGACAAGAATGAACTTTTTCTATTAAACTATTTAATTTAAATCAATAAAAAACTAACAATGGTAAATATAGATGACAATTAATTATTGAATAAATAAACAAAACATTTTATTTATATTCCATGACAAAGGAAAAAACTGACCTGTATAAATCGAATAATTCTGTTCCATGATTTCAATTTCAGCCATAATTGATATTTCTTTAAAATCAAACAAACAAAAGATTTTAATAATGAATGGCTTAGTTTTTAATTTAATTAAACTATATAAATGAAATGACATAAAAAAGATTGGTTACTTTGTTTCTTTAGATGAAATAATGCAAAATACTATAAATCCGCCAGATGTCAGGGCAGTCAATGTAAAACGTCCCTCCAATTTTGAATCCATGCAACCCATGCAATATTAAATATTCAGTCGGCAGGCAATTGAATAATTTTGTATTCCAATAAAATTAAATTCTCAAGGTAGCGTTTGGGTCCGAATAGATAGAAAAATTCTATAAATTAACAACATAGATTCAGGACATTTTATATTTTAATCTAATGTTTCAGAAAGTAATATCAATTAATTTTGCTGCGTGGTCTATCGATATATCTCTTCGTTGTAATGCAAGTATTTGTTCGATCAATACATAGAAGAGTTTTATTCCATACAGAAAGATTGCAGATAAATTTGTAGTCAATGAGGAACATCAAACTTTTAGCGCTTGAAACTGATTCTGATTTTGATGCAGTTGAACCATAGGTATGCTCAGGGCCGCGCCGACCCTCCACAGCGCCTGTGTGCGAAACCTATGAAGCGCCTCTTTTTTTCACGAATCTTAATGTTTCAACTTATTTTTATTTCTTATTTGTTAATTTTGACCGAAATAAATTTTCGTAAAGTAAAATATTTACTTATTTTAGTTGTATTTTTATCACGTTCTTCTCCTTGTTTTCTTTTCTTTATTAAATTCTGGTAACCAGATAATTTCTTTTTTTTATCTTGATCACTCATCGTGGAAACAAGTTAAAACAATCAGTAACACACAAACTATTTATTGTTTTTAGTGCTAGAACTTCTTCTTATTTCAATCAATTGTTTTGGCTCTCTCGTTCCTTAAAGTCGGGCTGTCGGGGAATCCCCGTGTACGGAAGCTTGGTTGGCTCACCGTCATTAAATAAAAAAGTGGCGCTCCTTTCGCCCAAGTTAACTAGTGCACCAGTGCACAAGTTCACTAGTGGACCTGTGGATGCGACGCGGCATTATTGAAAACGCACCTTTTTGAATGTGTCGTGATTTTGTCATGCGCAGAATTCAAAATAATTAGGGCTATACAATTTAACCGGCTAAGCCGGCTAAAAAAGTTAACTAAGCTAATTAATTAGCTAACCGTTCGGCTTAGCCGGTTAACTGAAATTAGCTAAGCTAATCGGCTAATGGCTAAATTAGCTAAATAGTCTATTTAAGATTTTACTAATAAATGATTCATTAAATAATCATAATGCGATTTTTGAATTAGAAACTATGACGAAATGGTAAAATTGGGTTCAAGATCAATAAAATTCAGAGTATATTTTTACTTCATTATTATCAAACTTTTGGGTATAAACTCAACTCAGATGACTCAATTTTTTTCGAACTGTCAGACATTTTTTTTTCTCGAAATTCATGAAAATTTTTTCAATTTTTCATGCCCAAAAATTATATAACCGTGAAAGTAAATAATTACCAAATTCAACGTCATACAATTTTACTATGATCTATTAAATTACATCGCAGTCATCGCATCGGTCGGGCTGCATTCATAAACTCATTTAAACAAACTCATGGAGGTTCTTTTGATTTTAACGCTGAGCTCGTAACTATTGTAACTAAAACCCAAAGCGTAAAATTAAACCACAAACGTGAATATTATTTTGGAACACTTGTACAATAAGCGCTATATTATGTTTTGTTGTTTACGAGGCATTTGTTGCGCCTATTATACCTACTTACTTATCGATACTCCACTACAAAGCAATATGTTGTTGTGTAAGTGTAACAAAAATAATTTCGATAGCGGCGCCACTATTGTTTTGGCGCCTGTGTGCGCCGCACACTTCGCACACAGGGCGGCGCGGCCCTGCCTCTTTAAATAGTCATGAAGAATTTGGGTACCATATATTCCGGCGGTAGGATGGATGATAGTTTAGTCGGCAAATCATCGACATTAAAAAGATGGAAGATATCAATAATATCAATATCAACCGAAGATCCTTTAATAAAATTAACATTTCTGGGAGGAAATCGATAAATGGTCCACAACAACTGCTGATGAAAACCCTGAAGGATTTTAAATGTCTTTTTATTTGTAATTTTAACTTTCTTTACTATTTTACTACTAACTTTGTCAAAATAAAGTTTCTTTAAAAAAAAAAATTGATTCGCCTATAATAAAGATTGTTAATTTTGAAAAGGGATCATCTCCTCTAGAGAAAAAAAAATTTGGGCGACCCCTCTTTAAAAAAAATAAATAAATAAATAAAAGGATTTTTTATTTCAAAGAGATGTTCCCTTATTAACATAAAAATACTACGAAATCGTGACTAAGAATGCATGGACGATTAACAGTTTTTTGTTTCTAATGAAAAATTTGAAAAAATGGACAAGACCCCTTTTTAAAATCACCAATTCAATGAAATATGGCATTAGTTTTTGCCCAGGAGCTCAAATTTCCAAGATAAAACATTTTAGAGAAATACTTATATATGTTGCACTATTTTAAGTTAAATCCATGGACCAAATAAAAAAATTAAACGCGTAATTTTTATTATTTTTAAAAAATGATTAAAGAAGATAAAAATCATAGAGAATATTGCATAAGTAGTACTTAACTAATTACAAAGAACAAAGAAAGAGGAAAAATTCATCGATCAGACCAACTGGTCACTGGTCACTTCGAAAGCTTCTTTTCAGAGACAATCTTGAATGCATTTTGGAACAGTCCCTTTTGAAACCCGAGCAGTAATTCTGCCATCATGTGCGTATCCCATCTACTCTGGTAGCGGTCACCATAGTGTTAATATCCTGGTGAAATCTTTCACCTTGTTCCTCATGGAACTCACGAAGGCATGATCTTTAATGAGTTGTTTTATTTGTGGGCCCTCAAATATTCCTACTTGAAATTTTTCCGTACTGAGGCATAGTTTTCAATATACCTATATGCAAAGCATGATCCGTTCTTATCAGGAGCCTTTACAAATTGCTTCGTTAGGCCCAGCATGATATGCATTGGAAGAAAGATGATTACCTCTCGTCCAACTAAAGGGTCCAAATTGATATTCTTTTCCACAACTACCATGTTTTCTCTCTTAGGCCACTCTTTTGTAACCCAGTGGTGTGTTTTGTCTCTGGTATCTCAGGGGTCCAAGAAGCAAGGATATTTGTTATGGCCAGTTTGCTGTCCAGGGAGAAAGTTTTCCATTTTCAACTCCAGACAAATCACCCATTGATGATCATGATACTTTATCTTCTCGAAGAGCAAAGCTACCTCAGGGTGGAGTTCTGTCTCCGCTCTTGTTTGCTCTCTTTATCAATGACCTCCCTGAGATCTTGCTAAACTGCAAATACCATCTGTTTGCGGACAATCTTCAAATTTATATGGGTGCTGGGAGAAATTTGGGTCAGTCGGTCGATCGGGTCAATCGCGACATTGAGGCGGTCGCTGATATGTCGAGTGTGAATGGACCACGTAACTCAGATCTGCCGTAGAGTATATGGGGCCTTGGTTCCCCTGCGCCGGCTGGCGCCCTTCACGCCCGAGGAGGTTCGTCGCAGGATTATTGTGGCCATTGTTCTTCCCCACTTCCTTTATTGCGACTCAGTTTACTTTAACCTAGACAGCAGAAGCAGCCGACGTCTTTCGGTTGCTTTAAATGCTTGTGCTAGGTACATTTACCAACTGGAACCCAGAGCAAGCGTAACTGAGTATGCGACTAGAATTCTGGGGATGAACCTCGGTGCCTTCCGCAAGTATAGGTATGCTAAGTTTGTGTACGGGCTCCTCTTGTGACGTGCGCCGGACTACCTATGTCGAACCATGGCCTGTTGTCCGTCAACACGTGCGCGCGCTCTGGTCTGTCCGCCACATAGAAGCAATATGATGGCGGACTCATTTGAGGTCACGGTGACCAAGGTTTGGAACGCACTGCCACTCAACTTGAGGAAGATTGGGCGCCCAGAAGAATTCGAGGCAGAACTACACAGGCACCTAGCCTAATATATATTTTTATGTTTTTATTTTTTTTTGTTTTTTATATCCTATATATTGTAATTTTTTTGTTTTTATATCCTATATATGTAATTTTTTTCCCTCTCTTTCTATATATTTAGTATTTTTTTATTTTTGTTTCATATATTTAGTATCTATTTTTTTTTTGATTTGTAGCGGCCCGCTGTCGCTATGGCGACGAGCCTTGAGACACGACCGCTAGATGACTCAGTCGGATCGTTGCGACGCTTCTGCATGACTGAAATGTTTTCAGCCATGCTATAATTGAAGCGACTCGATTTCGACTGAGCAAGCGAACTGGATTCGAACATTCGGATCTGGCGGGGCCAACCGCCAACCAGCAGCCCCTCCCCTGCACACACCCATCTGAACACGCAACTAACAACCTGCACACCAGATTGTTGGGACCCCATCGACTTGGTGGGGGCGCGGCACAAAGCGCCACACAGCACTCAGCACACGACCGCCCTAACAATAGATTTTTTGTTTTTTCTTGTATTATTTTTAATTAATTTTTTTTGTAAATATTTTGGTCTAAAATTGTATAGTGAAGGGGCTAGATGACCCTATAGATACAATGTTATAATAAATAAATAAATAAATATTCTTCTTTCATTTTCGTTGAATGAGCAATTGGTATTGAACCAAATTTGTTCCCGTAACTTTGTCTGCCCTATAATATTATGTTTTATTTCATTCTTAATCTATTAGTGGGTGATCAATTATAATTTATATTGAAGGAGACAATAAAAGAATGTGTTTTCTGCTGGAATTATAAATTTTATTTATTTATAACGAGACTATAGTTTCGAGGGCTTTGCCCTCATCATCATTCTATTACAATGGATTCACAGGAATTAATTTATGAATAAAAAAATAAATAAATAAATAAAATTTATAATTCCAGCAGAAGACACACTCTTTTATTGTCTCCTTCAATATATAAAAATTCTGCTACTCTCGGCAAAGAAACTTTCAATTTAATATAATTTATATGTAGGGGGCGGGGGTTTCACCCCCTACGATTCATCCCGGACAGGCCTCCACTTGTAGAAGGCGCGGGTTTCACCCTCTTTGCTCATAGGAGTGAAAATAAACAATAACACACATTCACTTCTTTATATATTTATATTTATTTACAAAAAGGGGTTATATACATATTCGTGTCTAGGGGTCGTCGTGAAACATCATAATACACATCGTTAATCAATACATCGTGTCATCTTAACTATGGCTCGTCTTCAACTGAACTCAAATCGACAAGCATCTTAACCATCACTCGTTTCTCAACTGACTGACTTGCAGCTGCCTTGTCAACGACTGCCTCCCAGCTGAAACACGTACACCTATACACATGCATATGAGTGTCAGCTGACCAGCCTTCTCGAACACAAAAGGCTCGCTACAAAGAAAGAATGCGGCCTTCACAAGGGCAGAAAGCCCAAACCGACATGTGGCAAACACATGTTCTTAATAAAACAGAAATCAAGAATTACTAAATTAAACACTTAATTAATCAAATCCCACAAATCGGCCATTCTAAAACTTTTAACGCCCCGTTAAAACAAAATAATCTCAATCTTGTATAGAAAAACAAATTATACTAAAGTCCACAAAAATCGTATGAAAAATCCCTCGATACAATTTAAATCAAATCACTCTTAACACATAAAGCAATTTTCAACGTCTTAATCATAATAATTATATAGAAATAATATGTAACTTAATTTTAAAAGAAGATCATTTTAACAAAAATGATGATCTCCACGTCTATAAGAATAACAAAGTATTAGACTTCCTCTTATATCTAAAATTGTTTCATTCCTTCAATTCAAAAATCAAATTCTTCAACGTTTAATTTAAATTTAATTAATAATCATAAAAATTTAAATTTAAATTCTCTTTTCAAATGATCTCATTGAATATCCCAATTATATAAGTCGGTCTAGAGTCTCTTTATAAAAAATCGTTTATCAATTATACTCTACCATAAAAGAATTATCTAAAAATCTTTCTTTCCAAATTTAACCACATGAAAATTTAACCCGAATCAAATATAAAATTTCTCAAGATTCCCATCTTTAATTTTAAAATTTCTTCGAATTTAAATTTTGAATTGAATTGAATATCTCGTCTTCAAATTAAATTCTTTTATCAAAATCCACCTATTTAACTCTGAACACAATTTCTCTCTTTCAAAATTTGAAATCTAAAATTAAACATTCAACGTTCAAAACAAAATTATACTTCTTAAACAAACTAATTTTTTAAACAAAAACCAAAAAAAATTTAAGAACAATGAATTGCTCAAACTTCAATCTTAATCAAAAATTTCGTCTTCATAATTTAAATTTCGAAATTTCTTATATATCAGCTTAATTTTATGATAGAAACATTTCTAACTTTCATGCAAAATATGTGACCATATGTTTTAGCTAAATTATTAACTTTACTCTAAATAATTGTTCAAGAAAAACCTTTATCCATTGTGCTACTCCTTGTATTGTTCAAACAACGGGTTTCCTTTCTCTTGGGTGGCGAGCTGCACGTGTTCACACATATAATTACACACACACTTCACTATGGGTGGGAATTTTTCGGGATGGTCAATGCACTGCAAAAACACTTGTTTACACACACGGACAAACACCCACACTCGCAAACCCACGAACCGCGCACCTGGCGCAAAAATCACGTGACTTCTTTCCTCGATCAAAAATGAAATTATTTTCGGAACACCTCAAAATATATTCACCAATATTTTTCACAAATTTAATTATCGAATAGCGTTTATTATAAATGATTTTTGAAATATCACTTACACTATGAGTCACGTTTTGGGCCACATCTTTAGTTGAGATACCTGGGCGGTTATTATTCGTCCTTCGTTGCGTATCTTTTTCTTTATCCCTTGTTTTGGACACCAAGCATTCTTTCATCTTTTCCTGGACCCTTCTTTCTTCTCGCAAATCCATATTTAAATTGATTTTTTCTATTTCTAGAATTCCTTCTTGGCTCTCATCCTTAAGCAATTTACCTTTTTCAAGTGCATTCCTCGGCTTTAATTCTTCAAATTTTTCTTTCGGCACATCCGCCAAGTAGGCAATTTCTTTCACACCACTTTCACCCAAATCAACTACATCCTCCTCGTCAGCATCTTCGTCTTCATCCAAATCGACATCGGCGATTTCTTCTTTGAACCTCTCCTCGTCGCCGTCGTCATCGGCGTCCTCGCTCGCAGCCGGTCCTGAAAGGGAGCTTTCTCGCAAAATGATACATCTTCTTCGTAGACCTCGCTATGGACAAAGCAATCCTCTTTGCTTTGTTCAACATCGTCGTCGTCGCCATGCTGTAACCGGCTTTGAAAGGGGGCTTTCTCGCAAAATGAAACATCTTCTTCGTAAATCTTTCTATGAACAAAGCAATCCTCTTTACTTTGTTCAACATCTTCGTCGTAGTCCTCGTCGTCGTTTTCATCTTTTTGCGAGAATTCCTCTTTCAGAGCTGTTTCGAGCAAACTCCAAGAAGTCAAACCTCTTTCGCTTTGGATATGATCCTTCGCATAGCCTGCTAGCGACATCTTCACCAGAAAAAATAGTTCCGTCGAACCCCATCCGGATTCTTCAACTAAATTCTTAATCTCTTTGATCCACTGTTCGATTGAAACGCTCCCCGTTCCGTCGAACTTTTCAATTGAATTCCTGGCTTCGCAGAAGCTCCGAGAGAATTCATCTCCCCCCAGCTGTTTAGCTGGTTGTCCGTCGTCCACGCGCGTGTCTTTTGATGAAGTCCCGTGCACCCTTTTCAGATGGCCAAAATCGGACAAGCTTACCACGAGATTTCTGGCAAGACACTTCTTGTCAGAGTCTGTGGGCAAGCCTAATATCGAAGAGATAATTACCAGGTCCGATTGAGAGAAGTCACTGCAAACGGCTTTTGCTTTGCGCTCTCGACTAAAAGAGTCAAAATTAAAGCCTTCGAAAAGCTTCAATTTTCGCCTCGTGTGTCGATTGCCTTCTTCGTCAAAAATAAGTTTAAAAAGCTTTTTGACGTCCTCAAAATCGAAGTCTGTCAAGTTTCTCTCGATATTGACATGCTGGCCAAGATTCTTCATTCTTCTAGGGCACAATTTTTTCACCAGAATATCAACAAGATTCCACGTCACGTTCCGTCATTTCGTCATCAAATCGTTTCCGGTAAGATAAACTTTTTATGATTCATCCCGGACGAGCCCCCATTTGTAGGGGGCGGGGGGGTTTCACCCCCTACGATTCATCCCGGACAGGCCTCCACTTGTAGAAGGCGCGGGTTTCACCCTCTTCGCTCATAGGGGTGAAAATAAACAATAACACACATTCACTTCTTTATATATATATTTATTTACAAAAAGGGGTTATATACATATTCGTGTCTAGGGGTCGTCGTGAAACATCATAATACACATCGTTAATCAATACATCGTGTCATCTTAACTATGGCTCGTCTTCAACTGAACTCAAATCGACAAGCATCTTAACCATCACTCGTTTCTCAACTGACTGACTTGCAGCTGCCTTGTCAACGACTGCCTCCCAGCTGAAACACGTACACCTATACACATGCATATGAGTGTCAGCTGACCAGCCTTCTCGAACACAAAAGGCTCGCTACAAAGAAAGAATGCGGCCTTCACAAGGGCAGAAAGCCCAAACCGACATGTGGCAAACACATGTTCTTAATAAAACAGAAATCAAGAATTACTAAATTAAACACTTAATTAATCAAATCCTACAAATATATATAGGAATATATTGATAGATAGTTATAAATGTATTTGAACCAAACTATATTATAATTAAAATTAAATTTATTTATTTTACTAAAAAAAAAAAAAAAAACTATATTAAATTAAGGTAATATTGTTTAAAAAAAGGTTTGATTTTTGTTATCAAAGTATTAGTGAAATACATTATATAATTTTTACAACTGATAACCGTTTCGGAATTATTGGTGGAATAAAAACAAACGTCAATTAAATCATTTTTTGTATTTATTATTTTATTTATTTATCCAGAAAAATACATAACATACCTACAATATGTCGTCGTCCTAAAGAGTTCACAAGTCAACTCGTACATAGGACCGGATTAAAATTTTATCTATCTTACATATCTTATATATAAAAATTAATAATTATTTAATTTTACAAAGAATTACAATAAATGAAATATGGTGTACATTGAAAAACATTAGTTCACATTAGAGATTTACAAACATATGACAGGGTGAAATCACAATGATCCGATCCATTTAACCAATTTTTTTCTCAATACTTTCTTGTCACACGACATATTTAATGAATAGAAAATCAAGATTTTAAGATTATAAAGAAAGGTTTTATTAGTACTTTGAATGGAGAATCAGCGCCAAGCTGCTAGAGAATGAGAGGCAGCAAAAAGACAGATTTGCGATTTAATGTTGACTAAAATTGATTAAGGCGAAAAAACCGACATTTTTTGTGTATTTTAACGAATATCTTTTTTGTTTTTCGCAATACAAGGTTATATTACAAATGAAGTGGATTATTAAAATTCTCTATGAATTATGTCCATTGCGGTGTTTCTGTGTTATTCACAATTAATTCCGTAATTGACGTCATTTTTAAATTTGAAATTCTTGCAGAAAACCCAAAAATATAAACGAATATCTGAAAAGAAAAAAGAGGTTAGTATTTTTCACATTCGAATTAATAAGTACTATTAAATAATGTTTGTGATTCTAGTATTTATATTAAACATTCATACGCACTCTCTCCTACCTATATTCCTTTTAAAAACAAAAATTCAAATTTAAAATAAACTGCAACGGATCGTTGCTAAACTTTATCCAAATTCATTTGAAATATTAATATGTTTATTCCTTTATTATTGATCAGATATCACTTGCTATTTGCAGTTCATGTTGACTTTAATTCAAAAATAGTGAGCGACTCTCATATAATAGTCGAGGAATAACCATTCTACATTCGATTTTTGACATTTCGGTTATTATTGGTAACCATTGCTGAAGACATGGAGGAATCGACTTAAAATCAAAAATAACGATCGATTCTTATCTAATACTAAAGGAATAACCTTATTGCATTCCATTTTTGATGTTTTGACTATTAATGGCAACCTCTACTGAAAACCTGGAAGAATCGAGTTAAAATCAAAGAGACTAAATTTTATAAAAAATAATTTTTGTTTTTTCAAAAAATTTCTAATTAATATTCGAAAAATAATCTGTATCATTCCCTATTTTTAAAATATTTTTTTTATGCTTGCTTTATATTCATAACACTTATTGTTCTATTTATTTATTTATTATTTATTTATTATCTATTTATTATTTTATTGTTTTATTTATTTATGTATTATTTTCATTGTCTGTGATACTATTTGATTGTTTGTAATTAGTTACTTATTTATTGTACCGGGTGATTCAATAAGGGTGACGAGGTACCGTATCTCAGGAACTAATAATCGTAGAAGTTTGGGAAAAAAATCCTTCAGAGGAAATCGGCCAAGAAAAATTGCTGGAAATATTTTTTAAGTTCATAAGTCCACCGCTAGGTGGCTAAATAGCTTCGATCGTATAAAAAAATGCAATTTTCTCGAAAATTTTCCAATATAAGTTTAGAAATGAATACTCTCACGTTAATGCCACCATAATAGACCATCTTTTTGATAAATGACTTTTTATTGTAGGACGTAAAATAAAGGCGGGTGGGGATGCTAAGCTTTTATGGACTCTAGTGTCTATAACTTAAGTTTGACTTAACGGAAATTTGTTAACAAGGTCTGGTTCAAGAAAGGAAGGTTTGGTGAATAAAATAAAAAAACATCCATGCCATTCTAGTTCTTGCCGCCCTCGCTAAGGGGCGTGTTTTATAAAGTTAAACGTTTTATTAATTTTGCTCCGAAATCTTAAATGGAACCGTATAATTATTTTATTAGATTCAGAAAGTAGATCAAATTTGCAACAAAATATGTTCAAACCGCATGTCGATATCTCCATTCGTTTAACAGTTATTGCTTAAAGAATATTTTATTAACTAATTTATTAAAGAAACAAAATAGGTAATTGAGTTTTCAATTTTTTTTTAAATTTCGTAGTCAAGCATGCCATGGACAAATAAAAAAACAGTTTAAAACTTTGTTCTTATTTTCATTTAATCACAAAAAATATTCCAGATTTCCTCTGAAGGATTTTTTTCCCAAACTTCTACGATTATTAGTTCCTGAGATACGGTATCCTCGTCACCCTTATTGAATCACCCGGTATATTTGATTGTACACAATTTTATAATTGTTATGCATAATTTATATTTGGCTGTGAAAATTTTAGACTCATGGTAGACTGGCTACAATGGAATTCATTACGAGGCCATTAAGAGAGAAAAAATATTTATAACATAAAACAACTTTTTTTTTAATTTATTAGAGTACTTGTAAAAGGCATAAAATCTACCGAAACGTTTGGATTTTAAATATAATAGTTTTAAGATTTTTCTTTATAAGTAATAAAAGATTTTTATTTATTTAATTAAATTTAAATTATTATTAAATAAATTCCAAATAAAAAAATTAATTTAAGCCATTTTTAAAATATAGAAATTAATATTGCAATTTTTTTATTTAAAATAATTAAATGCCCTGTTGAAACAAATCCCCAGGAATGTCTGAATCTATTGACCTGAAGGGCCCAAAAAATATTCTCTAAAAACTAAAAATTTCTAGTTGTATGAACATTATTAGAAAAATTCAATTTACTTCAAAAGTTTATCTTGATTGGAAATTTATTTAAAAAATAATTCAAAAATGCAGCTTTGATGTGGATCACTCTACAATGCAATAAAAATAAAAAAATATGAAAATTAATATACTGTCGACTTGTATGTAGTCTGAAGGCATAGGCATAAGTAAATGAAATAACTATAAGTAAAAGGCAAGGCACCAAATTCCCCTTCCCAAGTGTCGCCAACAATTGAATTTGTGTTCCCCTAATAGTAATGTCAAAATCCCCTAAAATGGCTGTCGATTATTACAAAAAATTTAAATATACCGGGTGAGTCTTTTATCTTGAGACCATAGAGTATATAGAGAGGAAGGCTCCATAAGGGCCCTATGTATTTTAGCGTATACGAGTTACAGAGCTCTCTGGCGGTTCGTATACAGAAGCAAAATGGCGGGAACCGCTCCCATCCAGGAAAATTTTGGTGACGTCACACAGCGGATAATTCAAAATAATTTATCATGAGTAAAAAAATGAGCTTATATTCAGGGTGATTCACGGTCGATGGGACGTTATCCGTTTTATGTAAAACGGAAAGTCGGATTTTTCTGAAAATTTAGCACCTTACATTTTCTTACCTGTTCTATCGATCTAAAATATTTCCAGCCTTGCGACGTTTCGGCTTCCATCGAAAAGTCGCAGCAACTATATTTTTTTTAGATAGATAAAACAGGTAAGAAAATGTAAGGTCCTAAATTTTCAGAAAAATCCGACTTTCCGTTTTACATAAAACGGATAACTAACGTCCCATCGACCGTGAATCACCCTGTATATTAAAGAAAAAAATTATTAATTGTTTTGTAATTAAAATAAATACAAATCTTTAAAATATATATATAATAAAATCGTACTTTTATTAAAAAAAAACTTTGGCAAATAATTAATGTAAAGATTTAAGTATCTTTTTTGAGTTTCTTTTTTTGAAAATAATTTAATTAAGATTCAGGGACTTTGAGGGACTAGGAGGAAATTCATATATAAAATAAATACTTGAAAATAATTTAAAATTTACCATTTTTTTATTTAGACCAAAAAATGACATTACAAATATTTTAACAAATAAATACAATCTTTTCAATGGAATTTTTGTGATTCGCATTCGCCAACATTAGTTATTTGAGGAAAACCTTCAAAGAATCACCTAGACACTTAAAAAAATAAACAATATTTTTACTTTATTTTCTAATTGAAATGATCTTTTTTTTATTAAATTAAAATAAGATATATCTATTTACCTATAAAATATAGGCTATTCTTTATTTTAATAAAAATATGTATATATATGTTGTCGGCTTCTGGCACAAAATCTAATCAAGAGCCGGTGTTTGGAGACCTGTGGACGGACGGCTTTAATGTGGATACGAAATCACTTCATTCTGGAGAATCTCGCTGCAGACGTCGTGGATATTTTTTATAAATTGTTTTTGATTAAAAATTGTCAGAACATATAAAGAAATATTTATTATTTTCATTGATATCAGCAAATTGACACCAGCGTTTAGCTCTATAATTAAATTATTCAAGAATTAACACATAAAAATCAAAGAAATAAATTATTAGTTAATTTTAAATAGGTTACTTACATTTCATTGTTTTTAGGGCGTCGAAAAAAAGTATGTTCTTTATCTGATTTTGTGTCGCGAAAGCAACCTTTCACACAACATTGACGTCGAGAACTAGCCATATTTAATGATATTTTAATCGATAAATGTGTACGTTGGAAAATTTTCTAAATGAACGTTTGATAAAAACAAAGCCTGTAGAATCTTTTATCTATGACAAAAACAAAATGTCAGACTGAATGTCATGTGACAATATGCTCTATGAATGGCTCTTTAGGACTAAGAGTTTGAACATGACCCGCTAGAGAGTGCTTTTTCCAAATACGCAAGCTTTCCTCTCTATATACTCTATGCTTGAGACTGTCTTTTAACTCAAAAACAGTCATTATTTGAGAAAAGAAATTTCAAATAAAAGTTTATTTATATCAGGGGAAAACTAAACTACGCAATTGTCTGTAGACCTAGAACAAGCTTTCAAGGGTATTTAGAGGTCAACTTCTGTTTTTTAAATAGAACAAATTGACCAGACTTTGAAACCAAAATGTAGGATTTTCGATTTAAGTATATGTTTAGACACATTGATTTTTAAATGTAGAATTAACATGAGATATCCAGAAGAGGGATATTTTTGGTTTGAAAACAGCCATATAATCATTCACACGGGGGGGGGGGGGGCAGAAGTGGGCATTATTATGAATAAAAAAATTTGCAAAGGGTAAAGAATTATCTACAGGTAAGCAAAAGGATTGTTATGATCACAGTGGATTCGAAACCGAAAGATACTGTAATAATACAGGTATACATGCCTACTACATCACATAAGGACCAAGAAATAGAAGAAATGTACGAACAAATTGAAGAATTCATGTAAGCGCGTTAAAGGGGATGAAAATTTAATAATTATGGTGGATTGGAATGCAAGAGTAGGAAAAGGCAAAGAAGGAAAAGTGGTGGGCGAACACGGTCTAGGATATAGGAATGAAAGGGGCGAAAGATTAATTGAATTTTGCAGTAAGCACACTTCTAGTAGTTGCAAACACAATCTTCCAACACCATCCAAGAAGGATCTACACGTGGAAAATGCCGTTAGACAAAGTGAGATTTCAAATAGATTACATATTAGTCAGACAAATTCAAGGAGGAATATTTGACGGCCCACAAATAAAACAACTCATTAAGGATCATGCCTTCGTGAATTTCATGAGGAACAAGGTGAAAGATTTCACCAGGATATTAACACTATGGTGACCGCTACCAAGGTAGATGGGATACGCACATGATGGCAGAATTACTGCTCGGGTTTCAAAAGGGACTGTTCCAAAATGCATTCAAGATTGTCTCTGAAAAGAAGCTTTCGAAGTGACCAGTGACCAGTTGGTCTCATCGATGACTTTTTCCTCTTTCTTTGTTCTTTCTAATTAGTTAAGTACTACTTAGGCAATATTCTCTATGATTTTTATCTTCTTTCAACATTTTTTAAAAATAATAAAAATTACGGGTTTAATTTTTTTATTTGGTCCATGGATTTAACTTAAAATAGTGCAACATATATAAGTATTTCTCTAAAATGTTTTATCTTGGAAATTTGAGCTCCTGGGCAAAAACTAATGGCATATTTCATTGAATTGGTGATTTTAAAATGGGGTCTTGTCCATTTTTTCAATTTTTTCATTAGAAAACAAAAAACTGTTAATCGTCCATGCATTCTTATTTACGATTTCGTAGTATTTTTATGTTAATAAGGGAACATCTCTTTGAAATAAAAATCCTTTTATTTATTTATTTTTTTTTTAAAGAGGGGTCGCCCAAATTTTTTTTCTCTAGAGGAGATGATCCCTTTTCAAAATTAACAATCTTTATTATAGGCGAATCAATTTTTTTTTTAAAGAAACTTTATTTTGACAAAGTTAGTAGTAAAATAGTAAAGAAAGTTAAAATTACAAATAAAAAGACATTTAAAATTCTTCAAGGTTTTCATCAGCAGTTGTTGTGGACCATTTATCGATTTCCTCCCAGAAATGTTAATTTTCTTGAAGGATCTTCTGTCGATATTTATATTCTTGATATCTTCCATCTTTTTAATGTTAATTGGCAGTTTTCGGTGGTAAGCAGGCTAACGTTCTGGTGATGGTATAAAGACCTGGGAGTTGATGACACATTTTTGTAAAAGGATAGGGTGTTGTGCCATGGGGTCAAAAACCACCCCTGGTTCTCCACATAAATAGCTGCTTTAGGCAGCGCCGTAACTAGGCAGGTGCAACAGGTGCACCCGTACAGGGCCCAGATATCTAAGGGGTCCTAAAACGAAATTGTTAATTGAATTTTCTTTGCAAATTTGTTTTAAAAAAAATTTATTCTAAATTTTTAAATGCAAATTTTTTACAAAAATTTCCATTCGAGATTTTAAAATAAAATAAATATGTAAGATAATTTTAAAAATTATTTAATTAATAAATAGAATTTTTTTTAATATTAGTTCAAAGTAGTAGTATCAGGTAGACAATACAGTCGACGATTATTTGCTGAATTCAATTAATAGAGAAGCAATGGTATGGCGAGAAACATTAAAAATTATTGTAGATGCTATTCTATTTTGCACTAAAAAAAATATTGCTCTAAATGGAGAGGTTCAAATGAAAAAATTGGAGATCCGAATTGCGGAATTTTTTTAAATTTAATAAAATTTGCTAGCAATATAATATTAGTACTTTAAAAGATCGTATTGAGAAACATAAAAAAGGCTCTGTTTCATATTTTTCACGAGCTATTCAAAATGAAATAATAAATAAATAAATGAAATTATAAAATAATTGGTGATAAAACTAGAAATCAAATTATATCAAGAATTAAGAAAGCAAAATACTACACTATTTTATTCAACTGAACTCCTGATTTATCAAAGAAAGAACAAATGAGTCAAGTGATAAGATATTATGTCTGGTAAAGTTGTTTTTAAAGCACATATATAATATGTCAGAATTTAGAAATTATAATAATAATAACACCAATCAATTCTAGGCAGATTGCCAATGACCGCGGACGCGGAAGTGGAAGAAGACGTCAATTTCCTGCTTAATCGCAGACGAACCAGGCCTTCCAAGCACCCGAACACTATTCGCGTCGTTTGATTATCACGACAGACGCCAAGCTGAGGATTGGAGCACTCCGGACTGGGAAGATAGACAACCCAAGCCCCGGAAAACAAATCGCTCCCAACAATTTAAGAACCAAGCGAAGCTCAAAAACCAACTCAAAATAAAGAACCTAAAGAAGAAACTACAATAAAAAGAAGCACGATAGAAATGCCGCCTAGTGATGAGATGCGTTACGATATCGGGGTCATCTCCAACTCGACGTATATGACTAGTGTTTATGATTACAACGTTGATCTCTCACAACTACCAATATTATACGAAGCTATTTATGCTGATCTTTTAGCGTATGATCATCGCATTGCACGCTTGTTACCTAAAAGTGCTTTCTTTCATTACTGCACAATAATATCAAATGTTGCACTTTTAGACACTGTCTATGACAGAGGGAATCAAGTCGATGATTTGCCGACTAAACTATCATCCATCCTACCGCCGGAATATATGGTACCCAAATTCTTCATCACTATTTAAAGAGGCATACCTATGGTTCAACTGCATCAAAATCAGAAACAGTTTCAAGCGCTAAAAGTTTGATGTTCCTCATTGACTACAAATTTATCTGCAATCTTTCTGTATGGAATAAAACTCTTCTATGTATTGATCGAACAAATACTTGCATTACAACGAAGAGATATATCGATAGACCACGCAGCAAAATTAATTGATATTACTTTCTGAAACATTAGATTAAAATATAAAATGTCCTGAATCTATGTTGTTAATTTATAGAATTTTTCTATCTATTCGGACCCAAACGCTACCTTGAGAATTTAATTTTATTGGAATACAAAATTATTCAATTGCCTGCCGACTGAATATTTAATATTGCATGGGTTGCATGGATTCAAAATTGGAGGGACGTTTTACATTGACTGCCCTGACATCTGGCGGATTTATAGTATTTTGCATTATTTCATCTAAAGAAACAAAGTAACCAATCTTTTTTATGTCATTTCATTTATATAGTTTAATTAAATTAAAAACTAAGCCATTCATTATTAAAATCTTTTAATTGTTTGTTTGATTTTAAAGAAATATCAATTATGGCTGAAATTGAAATCATGGAACAGAAATATCCGATTTATACAGGTCAGTTTTCTCCTTGGTCATGGAATATAAATAAAACGTTTTGTTTATTTATTCAATAATTAATTGTCATCTATATTTACCATTGTTAGTTTTTTATTGATTTAAATTAAATAGTTTAATAGAAAAAGTTCATTATTTACTCGAATGGATCAGAATCATATGCAGGTTTGAAAAATCTTGACAGAATAATATTTAATAAATTTTTCTTTATTTGAATTTTATTCTTTTGGGTTATTATTAATTATTTTGGATTTAAATAAAAAATAAAATAAATTTGTTTAATTATAATGAACTTGCAATATGTTCAGTTTCAATATTCCGTATAATTATCTGGGGTCACGGGGTCAGTTCCTCAGGCAAGCTCGATTCGAGCAAACATTTTTTACATGTTTTAACTAATCTTGTCTTCTAAGGAAGAACAAAAATGTTCAATATCCACCCGATGATTTATAATCAATAAAAGACTGATGATGAAGGCCAAGCCTTCGAAACTATAGTCTCAAACAAATAAATAATATATTTATATAGGTACGAGGGGTGGAACACGATTGGAATTAGGTGTACACCGTCTTTGGAAGTATTTTTGAATTCATTAGATAATGCCCCTTCATCTATTGTCTTCTACTTGGAAATAAAAGTGGAAGTGGAAGTAGGTGTACACACATATTAGGTAGCGGTTCACCCCTCGTGTGAGTATGTTTACATCAAGCAGAGGAAAACTTCTTTGTTTCTCTTTATGAAAAATATAGTTGGGCGTACCGAGCGGCGGCGGGGGGGGGGGTGCAGCTGCCCCTCCCAGCCTCTGGACCTATCGTTGTTACACCCTCCTCAGATGGCAAAAATTTCAGCTCCTGATTTAAAAACTCGTATAGAAGAAGTCTCCACATTTTATAAATTAGAGGGGATTGAGTCAGAAGCCTAGCTGTGGCGGTTTTTTCGACCTACAAGAAACTTTGGAGTTACAGATGTGATTTAACACGCAGAAACTTTCTATCCAAACGTTAATACAGCACTACATATTTTATTGGCTTTGCCTTAGTCTACAGTTACTAGAGAGGTTGAAATTTTGAAAAACTGCAATTTTTTGCAAAAAATCGAAGTTTTTCCATCATAAATTGAGAAAAGCACTCATCCTAGAAACTTGATTCCTATCTTATTTGCTAGGAAATTTTGTTTTCTTCGACCACTTTTTTGATAAAACTCTTAGATTTATAGATATCCAACATTTTTCATGCCACTTGAGGATTCGGATCATATCCTGTCATGGACAATGCTGGATATCTATAAATCTAAAAGTTTTATCAAAAAACTGGTCCAAGTAAACTTTCAAGGCAATAAAATTTCGTAGCGAATAAGATAGGAATCAAGTTTCTAGGAAAAGTGGTTTTCATTTTATGATAAAAAAAATTTGCAATTTAACTTCAACCTCATTACCGACTCCGACGATATTGAGTTTTCGAGGGCTAGGAGTTGATTTCCTTTTTCATTTTTCTTCTCTTCAACATGTGGAAGGCAACGGGAAACCACCACATTACAAATCCCGAGAATATGCAACATGACGATTTTTCTTCGAGTAAAGAATTCCGGAGGTAAACTAGCCCCTCGTTCGGATCTCCGGGAAGGGGCTACCCGAGGAGAGACCATCATAAAGGGAAAAAATAAATAATGACGTTCTACGAGTCGGAGCGTGGACTGTTAAGACGCTAAGGGCAGAAGATAAACTAGTAAAAGCAAAAGAAAAAATGATTCAAGAAAAATGTAAAGAAGTCAACGAAAATCTAGTATTGGGAAAAGTTGATGTAGCCTATAGGGCAATAAAAAGAAATTTTCAAGAAGACAAGCCAAAAAGCAAGAACATAAGAGATAAAGGAGGCCACATTATTCTAAACTAAAACGAACAACCAAATAGATGGAAGGAACACCTAGAAGAACCTATGGAGAAGAAAAACAATGAACCCAATAGAAGAAGAAGAATTCTGAGGACTGAAAACGAATTAGGAGACCCCATACTCAGGTCAGAATTCGTGACAGCTTTGAAGGAACTAAAAAATAATAGAGCAACCTGGAATAGAAAATATACAAGGTGAAATCCTAAAGAACTCTGGAGAAAAGGCACGTGACAAACTCTTTGAACTAATTAGCAAAATCTATAAATTGGGAATCATCCCAAAAGATTTCGAAAAGAACAAAAATAGTCACACTTCCCAAAAAGACAGGCGCGGATAAATGTGAAAATTTCAGGACCATTAGGCTAACCTCACATGCCTCCAAAATCCTAACCAAAATAATCCAAAGAAGAATAGAACAAAGAGTTGAAGAAAATCTGGGGGAAGACCAGTTCGGCTTTAGAAGAAACAGAGGCACCCGAGAAGCAATTCTCTCTTAGACTAATAATAGAAAGGGCTTTTATCAGGGAAGAATCTGTCTACATCGGATTCATAGACCTAGAAAAAGCATTCGATAACGTCAATTGGGAAATTATGTTTAAAATATTAAAACAGGCGGGAATAAAATTCAGAGAGAGAAGACTAATCTACAATCTATATCAAAACCAGACGGCAATTATAAATATTGGTGATGAACAAAGAGAAGCCAAAATAAAAAAAGGTGTAAGACAAGGATGTGTGCTGTCACCCATGATTTTCAACTTATACATAGAAGAAGCGATTAAAGAATTCAAAGACAAAATTGATACAGGTATAGAAATCCAAGGTCAAAAGATCGCTATGTTAAGATTTGCCGATGACATTGCCCTTCTAGGAAGCAATAAAAAAGAATTAGAGGACGCCTTGAATGGAATTAACCAAATCCTAATAGAAGAAATCAAAATGAAAATAAACAAGAATAAAAACCAAGGTCCTAGTATGTACAAAAAAAGAACAAACGAGACAGGAATGCATCAAAATTAACCAAGAAAACCTAGAAGGAGTTAAGGGAATTCCGCTACCTAGGAAGTAAAATAACATGGGATGGGAGGAGCAAAAACGAAATTAAATCAAGAACTACCCAAGCAAAAATGGGGTTTAATTCAAACAAAAACTACTATGCTCCTCCTCAATCAGCTTAGCAAACAGGAAGTTGCTATTGAAGACATATGTATGGAGCATAGCCATGTACGGGTGTGAAACCTGGATAATTGGAAAAGCGGAGAGAAAGAGATTGGAGGCTTTCGAAATGTGGTGCTACAGAAGAATGATGAATATCAAATGGATGGATAAAATTACAAATGAAGAAGTTCTTGGAAGAATCGGAGAAAGAAGAACCTTGTGAAAGAGTCTGAAGAAGAGAAGAGGTCAGATGACGGGGCACACACTGAGACATGGGGGACTGCTTAGTGATATCTTGGAGGGGGAGGTGGGAAAGAGAAGGGGAAGACCCAGATTAGAATATTTCAACCAAATAATTGGGGATATGGGATGCCAGACATTTAGAGAGGTTAAACAGCTGGCGGGGGACAGAGTCGAGTGGAGACGGATTGTTGCATCAAACCAGTCTTAGGACTGTATACTCAATGATGATGATCATTGCAGGGTTACCATTATCCAATGAAGATGAAACTTTGAAATTGTTATCATTGTACGCGTAATTTAAACAGCTTTAATTTATCTAATGGATATCTTATTGATTTGGTAAGCCTTTTTAGAGTTATTCAAGAAAAACTGAAAAAACACCGAAATTTCCTAATTTTGAGGCGCCCAATTCAGATATAGGGGAAAACTTACGATAGTAATATTGGCGCACCAATAAAGTTATTCCAGAAATAAAAGCTTTACCGGAAGATAATTCCTGTTAAAATCGTAATTTGTCTGTACTATAAATAAATTTTGTATTTCAATTTCAGTAGTTTGGTTGTGAACCCCCCCATCCCTTAAAAATGTTAAATTGAATAAATGTTTACTTCACTGACTCATATAAGAGAGGTTATTGAAAATATTAAGACAATTGCATATATAACTTAAAATGTTCAAGTTTGGAAAATTTGCCAACTTTGCAAAGCTGTATCTCGGAAACTATTGGGTCTACCGAGCTCATTCTGTCCTCAAATTGTAGCTAGTTTGAAAATGTATAGATTGGTCTTTGTCGAAAACGTGTTCCTTTATGGTAAAAAAAAGTGCGAAATTTTTCCAGTTTTTGGATATTCAAAAGTGACCCGGGGGAGGGGGGGGGGCTGCCGAGGTCGAAAACTTGGATTTTGCATCTCCCTAACATCCCATTCAAGAAAAATAACGAAACCTATTATCACCACATGGATGCAACTTTTAGGCCCATGCTTTTCATGACAAAGTTACTGGACTAAATATGCATTATACTATTTGAATTATTGCAATTATCAATTTTTTTTTTTTAATCAAGATCACAATTGTGTAGCGGATTCCCCCCTAGGTCAAAAACTGGGTACACCCATGTGGGCATATAAAATGAAAAACATGCATTTTAATTGAAGTTACTGTATTCGCGACTCGTTGAATAAATTGATGATTTTAAACTTGGCGGCACATTAGATTTCACTATTTTTTGACTAAGACTTTTAATTAATCGAATTGGACTTTTTTTATACATGTATTTTTGTTGGGATATAAATATATATAAAGAAAATTTCATTCGAATCAAGTCTGTATGAGTTCATTTATATTCAGCTGGGCTCGATTTTAGCTCGCTAGTGTCCATGGGGGCCTTAAACATTTATATCTAACTAAAAATTGCAATATTATCTTTTTCAGGGCCACATTTCTTGTGCAGTGATTGTCTTACGAATTTTATTAGTGAAGAATTTCTCAACAAACATCAAAAGAAATGTATACATAGGAAATTACATTTAATTTTAAAAATAAAACTTCAATTGAGACGAAATACATCAGCTGATGGTAAGTTCATTTATTTGATTAACAACCTTGGGAGAATTCTTCAAATTCTAATTTAGATGAAAATAGGCCTCTCTCACTTTGTCCTCCATCTCGGAGACCATTAGGACATTTGAGAGATAAAACTTTTAAAGATTTTATTTCTTTTAATTTTCATTGATTTATAAATGCAAAATTATAATTCCTTAGCAAACTATAAACTTCTTATCTAACGTTATTATTAAATGATTTCACAATTAAAAATAAGAATAAAAATCATGAGCGGGTGAAATCTTCTGACACATATTTTTTTTTTTTTTTTTTTTTATGATAATGATGAGAGAAGGAGTTACACCAAAAAAGGTGCAACCCCTAAAGGCCTGGGTTGGCCCCTCCATCGTGAAAAGAAGAAGAAAGAATTTTATGGGTTGGGCGGGGGTCGAAGGTATCTGTGGATACGGGTCTTAAATAGCTGAAGGTTATAGGTCGCGGGAAAGATGGTGGCAGGGAGCGAGTTCCAGTCTCTGGAGGTCAAAGGGATAAAAGAGTTGGCGAAAGCGCTTGTTCGAATTTTATCCAATTTGACAGCGAAGGGGTGCTGAGCGTTAGAAAACCGCGTGCTTCGCGCAAAGAGGGCATTAGGGGGGATAATTGATTTCAGCTCGACTGAACAGACACCGTGATAGTATCTGTAGTACAGGGAAAGGGCAGAAACGGTTCTTCGGTGAGCCAGGGAGTCGAGTGAGTTGGTTAGAGCCGGTTCTCCTATTAGTTTAATTGCTCGCTTCTGAATTGCATCCAGTGTGGCAAGAGAATGCTTGGAGGCACCCCTCCACAGATGAGAGCCATATTCGAGACAGGGACGAATTTGAGCCTTATACAGCATAAGGAGTTGACTGGGAGTATAACAGCGTCTAGACCTAAATAGGAGACCAAGCTTGCGCGCTGCAGCTTTAGCAGTGGTTGAGATATGGTCATTCCATGAAAGGTCAGACCCTAGAGTTACGCCTAGCATTGAAATTTTATCCCTGAATTCTAGTGAGTTTGAGTCGAATGATATGTTTGGGAGGTTTCTGTCGACGCGCCTAGAAATAAGGCAACACTGAGTTTTCCCTGCATTGAAGTTAACTAAGTTTTGGGATCCCCAGTTTTTAAGTTTGCATAAGTCTAAATTAATTGAAGAGGCAATGTCTGCACGGTTTTGCGATGTAGGGGCGTTATGTAGGGTGCTGTCATCTGCGTAACAATGTACCGGATTGGAGGGCAAGTTTAGAAGGTCGTTGATATAGATAAGAAAAAGCGTAGGGGAGATAACCGATCCCTGAGGAACTCCAGCGTTGGTGTGGAAGGGGGAAGATGATATTCCATCGATGACAACCTTAATACTACGGTCTGAAAGAAAACTTTCGAGCAACTTACAGAGTTTCGGTGCAAGGCCGACGGAGGTCAATTTGGCAAGAAGATTTTTGTGCCAGACCATATCGAAGGCTTTTGAAATGTCTAAAGCTACCGCGAGGGTCCCATTCCCGGCCTCCAAGGTTTTGTTGCAGATATGAGTTACATATGCTAGGATGTCACCAGTCGACCGGGATTGCCTGAAGCCGTATTGCCTATCGTGGATAAATTTATTTGACTCTAAGTGTCGTAGAACTTGCTCGTTGATGGCCTTTAATGTATGATTTCGATTTAATAATTATTTATATATTCATATAATTAAATATGTATGTAAAGTTGAATAAAAGATTTCACTGTCGATGATAACAGAATTGTTTTTATATTAGGTTAAAAAATAAAATGAGAGATGGAGTCTTCTGTTTTTAATTAATTAAAAACATAATTTTTGATTTTTAATTAATTAAAAACAGAAGACTCCATCTCTCATTTTATTTTTTAACCTAAAATATTTTAGTATTATAAGAAATAAAAGAGAAATCTTTGGTATATTTTTTTTGTTCTCTATTAACCCCACAGGTTGGCAAAATATTTTAATTATTTAAATGAATCAAATAGATAAACTTTTTTTTTTTTTTTTTTTTTTTATTAGAGAACTTATTTGTGGATAAGTGCAATTTGCCGAAGTGATTTATTGGCGCTGGACATAAATAAAGTTATCAGGAATTATCGGGTGTGCACCAGCGGAATTTTTAAATTACTTTTTGTCTTTTGATGGAAATCTATGGTCATGTTATTTGTTAATGAGCATACATTTCTTTTTTTTTTACTTGTTTATTACTTTGTTAAATTGTTGTAATTAATTTGTATTGATGTTTGTTAATGTATTAGCTAGATTGTATTGATGTTTCGAGGACCCAGCCACCGAGGACTTGTGCCTCTAAGCAGGTCGAGGAATAAAGATTTATTTATTTATTTATTTATATATCATCGTTTAACTTGTTTTTAATATTGTTTAATTATTTATTTATAGCCTTTTTTTGGTTTCTTACATAAAATATAAAATATATACATAGTTAATTAGTTATTGTACCAGGCCCCTTAGGGCATAGGCCTCTCCCAAATTCGTCCACACTTTCCTTTTTCTTGCCATTCTACACCAGTAAGTGCATTTTCGAAAAATAAAATTTGAATATTTTACAATATCAAGATTTTCAAAATTTTTAAAGACAAATAAGTGCATTTTCGAAAAAATAAAATTTGAATATTTTACATTTTTGAGATTTTCAAAATTCAAAAAAAAAAAAAATTAATATTGTTATTCATATTTAAATAAAAAATTAAAATCTAATTTTTTCTTATTTTTTTTTAATTTCCTTTGCATTTTTATGCCATCCTTAATTGATAATATAATTAAGTTTTTCATCTCATATTTAGAAAAATTAAACTTAAATGAATTGAATATTAAATTTTCATTTTAATAAAAGTATTATAGCAATTGTAAATAATTTATATGTTTTTAAAGTATATGTTGAGGCATCCGAAGACGTATTCTCTAGTCCTCGGATGCCTCTTAAATATTTCACTTAATATAAAATTATGTGCGATTGGTATAAATATAAATAGAAATTTGTATTAGTATTATTAAATAGAAATATTATTTAATTTTCCCGCCTAAGAATTTTCAATCAAACTGAGCGCGCTTCTGCCTTAGCGCTAGCCCTCTGTGATCCGAGTGGAAAACAAAAACAAAATGGCGGCCGAGTCGCCTATCTATTTTTCTTTTATCTATGTACCAAACATTTGGCAAATCCTCCAGTAACAATTTCGTTTCTAATGTCTCTGTATATTTTATTTGTAAGACCGAATCGAGTCTTATATTTATCAAAATTGAATTCACTTGAAAATATTTAAAAAAAAATATTCATTCAAGATAAATTCATTTATTAATATTATAGGTCTGGGTTGATTTTTGAAATAATTTCCATCTTTTTCAAAAAAGACACCTAAAAAAAGATACTTAAATCTTTGCTTTCACTGTAAAAATATTTGCATCCCTTGTTTCACAACATCAGTGACCCCCCCCCCAAAAAAAAAAAAGTGCGCCGGGGGGAATAAAAAATAATTTGAAATAATAATATTTGAAAATACAAATCGAAGAAAGTTGATATTTCAAATAAAAGACTCTCAAATTTAAAAGGAGATATCATAAATTGATAAAGGGCGGAAAACTAAAATAGGGTAAGGGTGGGGGGGGGGGGGTATGTAGAAAATGATTTTAACTGAATTACATATATTACATTACATAACTTGAACCAAGCTAAACACAGTTATTATGTCGAAAAATATAATTTTTTCGATGTTCACTTATTAGGGCTTTTTTGTAGACCGAAATGCCATGGTTAGGCCCAATTTTTTTAATCAAAATAATTTCAGATATTTTTGGGATATTTTGAAAAAACGAACCAAAAAAAAGACTTTTTTCATGCAAGATTACAATACTTGACCATACCCCTGTATGATAAAGTAAAAAAAAACATCTACTCTTATTAAATGAGCAAAAATTGTTTGTATATATATTTGCATCTTAGTTCTATTTTGAAAACGGCTCTACCGATTTTGACGAAACAAAGGATTCTATTTTTCTTGAGTAAAATTGGCCCTTCTAGCCATCAGCCAATTTACGACATACTATTGAATAGTTTAAACCAGGGGTCGGCAAACTTTTTCGGACGGGGGGCCATTTTTAAAATATAGTTTTTTATGCGGGCCGCACATTCAAATGTAACTTAAATAGTGCTTTTATATCATATACGAGTATAAATATTATTAAAAATAAATACAGAAAAAATTTATCATCAAAATTATTTTTATATGCATTTTTAGATTGCAAATCAATTAACTCTAGTTGTAAATTCTCTGGTGGTTTTACAATATCAAATTTTAAAGGATTTTCAAATATTAATATGTCCATTTCTTTTGAATAAAAATCTTGAAAGCGATGACGAAAATTTTTATCCTGTACTTTTAGTGACTCAATAAAAATATTCGAAGGACACTGTTTGTCGTTTTTGGTTAAAAACGATTGCAAAATAGGAAAATGACAATAAATATTATTTTCAAGTTGAGAAATAAACAATTTTATTTTGAGCTGGAAAATTTTGATTTCTATAATTAGCTCGTTGATTAAGTTTCCTTTGCCTTATAGTGTTATATTTAATTTATTGAGGTAAGTTGTAATGTCCACAAGAAAACGCTCTAAGTTTGTTGATTTTTTAACCGACTTCAAAAAAAGGAGGAGGTTCTCTATTCGAATGATTTTTTTTTTTTTTTTTTTTGTGCATATGTTACCTCATATCTCCGCCAATTGTCAACCGATTTTGAAAAAATTTTGCATTGGGTCCAGTCTAGCTTCCGATTGGTCCCATTTTTTCGTTTTTTTTCATAGGTATTAGACCTTTTTATTAGGTTTGTTTAGACCTAACCTCTTTGTTTATGAACCGATTTCGATGGTTCTTTTTTTATCCGAAAGGGGTGTCTTAGGGATGGTGTCATATTAATTTGGTCAAGTTCTGATGATATGATCACTATTAATAACATCACTAAAAAGAGAAAAATAAAAATAATTTTTAAGAAAAAAATAAAAACCGACTTCAAAAAATTAAATGCAACAAATAAAATATACTAAAAGGTATAAAATAATTATTATCTTATTTAGTTACAAGTGCCAAACATATACCTTTTATGAATCGCACTCGACGGATCTTACTTAGTACGTTTGGCGGGTACTCGCGCTTATAGGTTTAGTTTGTTTGGTACCGACTTCAAAAAGTAATTTCATGTTAATATTTCGTCGTTTAATTGTAACTAAATTAGATAATAATTATTTTATACCTTTTAGTGTATTTTATTTGTTGCATTTAATTTTTTGAAGTCGGTTTTTATTTTTTTCAGTTAATATTTGCCGCGCAAAAAGTTGCAAAGGGCCGCAGGTTGCCGACCCCTGGTTTAAACTCTGTGGGTAAAAAGAGTACGTTCAGAAAGGAAGGCAGCCTCTCAGGAGAACAATAGTAGGAGGAGTGGGGGATGATTCTTAGAGAGGGTACCAAGTTTGGTTTTCCTGCCTGGGTCACAATCTATTTGGCTCTTCAACTGCAATCTTTAAATCCTCCAGAAACCAAACGTAAGTACCATGCTTTATAATTATTTATTTGTTA
>JALMQS010000227.1:1037784-1059970 GCA_024734495.1 Forficula auricularia | reverse complement strand
TCTCAAAAAGCATATGAAAATCCACTCCTAGAAAATAACTTTATTGCTTCTATTTTAAATAACTAAATTAAATATAACTCAGAAATGTCAAACAGATAAATGTGGTTGCCCACCTAATTACAAGGCAATTAAATTCTAAGCAGTTGAAACTGCTCTCTGACGACCAACAGTCATTTCGATTCACCCTTTGTGTCTAGTGAAACTATTTGTACTTCATCCCTTGTGTATATTGTATGCTTCCTTTTCTTGAAAATTAAACAAGTCTACCCTCTGACATGTTTGAATATTTATTTTACCCAAATTTGTCCCGTTTAGATCTTAACTTACTTTTGTGGGAAATTAATTGCTTAATTAGGTATTTAATTGGGGGGGTCAGATAGGCTAGGCGGTAGCGTGACAGCGAGCTAACCAGGGGACCCGGGTTCGTATCCGACTCGAGGCATCCAGCTAAAATCTGACCCCCGGGGGTAGAGACAAATTTTAAAAAAATATATAACTAGTATCGTAATTAGGCTTATGGCTAGAAAGGCCGAAAAGCCAAAAAAAAAAAAAAAGGTATTTAATTTGGTGAATTCTTGATTTCTGTTTTATTAAGAACATATGTTTGCCACATGTCCGTTTGGGCTTTCTGCCCTTGTGAAGGCGGCATTCTTTCTTTGTAGCGAGCCATTTGTGTTCAAGAGGGCTGGCCGGCTGACACTCATATGCATGTGTATATGTGTATGTGTTTCAGCTGAGAGGCAGTCGTTGACAAGGCGTTAGTTAGTTGAATGCGAGAGCCGCCTACGATGACATGTTTGTCGATGAGTTAGTTTTATATAGTGATGTATTAATTTAAGATGTTTAACGATGACCCCTAGACACGAAAATGTATTACCCCCCCCCCCTTTTTTTGTTAATAAATATATTTAAAGAGTAAATAAGTGTGTTATTTCACCCCTATGAGCCAAGGGGGTGAAACCCCGCCCCCCTACACTTTTAATTATATTAATTCTTTATAATAAAATATAACTTATTACTCGTTAAGTATACATGAAATAATTACTTGGCGAGCGCATTCGCCTGCAAATACTCTCAAAGTCTTAACGTTTTAGAAAGATTACATTACACATACTAACCCCTTATCCTAGTATGAGAAAATTTAACATCAAATCGTATTGAACGTTCAATGTTACTTAGATTCACACTTGAATGTATAAAATTCATTCGTGAGCCAAGTTTGAATTTCAGTTATCAACTTTAATACAAAATTCTTTTTTGAAAATAATATTATTAATAGCAATAATAACTAAAATTTATGGTACATATTTGGCTTATCCGAATATATTAAGAAAATATTATCAGTTCACAATATTCATGGCACTTTTACACCAGCCAATTCACTCTCGTTTATTTTTTCAAAATTCAAATATACAGGTCCTCTCTTATTTCAAAATATATATTTTATTTTTTTTTTTAAATGAACATAACACAGATTTTTTTTTACTTTTATGATGTCATATAACGGAGTTTCGAACACCTACATGCCAGTCATCACCAGCATAACAATTTTTTATTTTAAAACATACACAATTAATATATCCAATAGAGTTTTCAGATCAGCTTATACCAGTTCAAGCAATCCAAGAACTGTCTACCCGTTTGCATGAGAAAACTAATAAATTAATACTATAACCTTTCTCCAACTATTGTCTATTCTGATGCCTTGTGGGAAGGCTTTCTTTTTTTCTAAAATAAACCACCTGTTTACAGGGCCGGTTCTAGACATTTTCTACTTGTAAGCGAACAATATTTTGTCGGCCCCCACCTCAAGAATAATAATCGTGTAAAAATTCATTTTTCAATGTCCACCAAAGCTAGTCCATTCAATCGTTCTTAAGATATGTTTGATCTTAAATAATTCTTTATTTGTTCTAATTTTGAAAAATCCCACTCAGCATCCGGCCATTGAGACTGGAAGAGGGAGAAGTATACTTGAGTTTACAAAAACGTTAGCTAATGAATCCCCATAGCCATTTTTTGTGATGAAGACTTTGCCCGGAGAAAGGTCAACCTAGGTGCAAATATTTGGAGCTCTTTGAAGAGATCATTTCCATCAATGTCATCTTTCAACAGAGGATCAAGATTTGCACATCCCCTCTTCAATGTGCGCACATAGTCACATTTGATATTGAAATTCAAAGCTTCTCTTGTGGTTTTCAATAAACTGGAGTCTTCCTTTCCGTGATGTGATCGCTTTATCAAGCACATTATAAAACAATTAACATTTTCATATTATAGCATAAATTGCCATGACTTTAGATTTTTTGCTTATAACTCGAAAACTATCAACCTTTTGTAATTGAAGGAGACAATAAAGAGTGTGTCTTCTGCTGGAATTATAAATTTTATTTATTTATAACGAGACTATAGTTTGTAATAGACTGATGAAGAGGGCAAAGCCCTCGAAACTATAGTCTCGTTATAAATAAATAAAATTTATAATTCCAGCAGAAGACACACTCTTTTATTGTCTCCTTCAATATATAAAAATTCTGCTACTCTCGGCAAAAACTTTCAATTTAACCTTTTGTAAATAACCTTCCTATTCAAAATGAAAGTACGAAGATAAGTCAAAAATTACTTACATTTTTCGTTCTACAGCTTTAGTAAACTAAGATAGGTGTAAAAACGATACATTATTTTTCGATAGAGTATTTGTTACATACAATTTTTAATTTTTTTGTCATTAAAGGGTTACGGAGAGTCGCAAGTTAGACACTTGACACAGGCGCTTCATACCCTCGTTACGGCCCTGGTGGGCAGGACCCATTCCATTTGCGTCATTTTTTAGTATTCTTTTAGAAAGGGCGACAAATTGTAACTTGCACCAGGGCGCACAATGAGTCAGGAAATGCCCTGTCGCAATTCTCAAGCTTGAGTTGTTTAACAAAAAAGAATTTAGTCTTTTTGATTTTAAGTCGATTCTTCCACGTTTTCAGTAGAGGTTGACATTAATAGAAAAGTTTTTGTTTTGCCGAGAGTAGCAGAGTTGTTGATTCATCAAAGAGAAACAAAGAGGTTGTCCTCTGCTTGATGCAAATAAACATATACACATATATCTCAAGATGATATATCTGTATATATATTATTTATTTGTTTGAGACTATAGTTTCGAAGACTTGGTCTTCATCATCAGTCTTTCTTCAATTATAAATGTTTTTCATGGAGTCAATATCATATGGATATTGAAAACTTGGATGTTCATTTCGTCACTGCTGGAGGGCTAGGAACTAATAATACAGATATATCATCTTGAGATATATGTGTATATGTTTATTTGCATCAAGCAGAGGACAACCTCTTTGTTTCTCTTTGTTGACATTAATAGTCAAAACATCAAAAATTGAATACAATAAGGTTATTCCTCTAGTATTAAATGAGAATCGATCGTTATTTTTGAATTAAAGTCAACAAGAACTGCAAATTGCAAGTGATGTCTGATTAATAATAAAGGAATAAACATATTTATATTTCACATGAATTTGGATAAAGTTTAGCAACGATCCGTTGCAGTTTATTTTTCATAAATATTTATATTTTTTACTTTTTAATTTTAATTCAAGGCAGGTAATTTCATCTCCAAGACAAACTAATTCATTGTCTATTTTCAAAATATTTTTATGTATATAATCGCTTTATGATTCTTTTTTAAAGCATCAATATTTAACAATAAATTCAATTCAATAACAATATATATTAATATTTAAGAACAGGAAAATAAATAAATCTTCAATGAAATCTCGAGAAATTCCGGCACTAACATGCCCGCATTGTAAGTTAAAATTTGCTAGTTTGGAATCAAAAAACCAACATATGAAGAAACAACATAAATTAGCTGAAGACAATCAGAGAAAAAGACATATTTTATGTCCATTGTGCCAGAAAGCACTTATAACCAAGGAGAATTTGAGGAAACATTTAAAAGAGGAACGAACATACGATTACTAATGAAAAATCACACTTGGAATTTCTTAGCGTTGATTTGAACATTTCAATGACTGGAAAAAATAGAGACATGTTACGCGAAAAATAGATCATCTAATTTAAATAATACCATGAAAATATGGTACAAATATATAATAGATGCGATAGAAAAGGTAACGATAGTAATTTAAAATCAAATTTATCTAATGTTTAATAATAATTTTTATAGGATATAAATCGGCATATTGTAAGAAAACTGACAAAGCTGGTGGCTCTCAATAAAAATACAAGGAATCTGCCCATCTAATATAATTGTTAAAATATTTGATAATGGTATTTTTTTTTTTTTATTTGATGAATTTAATTATTAATTTAGCATTATTTTAAGCTCCTTTACAATATTTTCTATTTTCAAGATAAAGTCCCTGTCGATTATTAGACAACTGATGTTGGCCACGATGACCCTGACCCTCAGGGACCCTTAGAAGCAAACATCTATCGGACTCGGAGAAGAAAATAGTTGAAAAATTGCAGCTTGGTGGACCATCAGAAAGAATTTGGAGGGATTCACGAAAAAAGTCGAAAATCAAACTCTTAAAAGGAGGAGAAATTTACTGAATACCCAAGACATTAGGTATTTATCAAAGAATAAGATAATATTGAGAAAAGCAGAGGGAACATGCAATGAGAGGGCTGCAACTGCTTTGAAAGTGGATGACTGGAATTCAAACGGGAAGAATTTTGCTTTTTTCTTTAAACCAGGCGTTAAGTTCATTTCTACGGTATTGGTACCTTTTCTTAATATTAAAACTGGATTTTATCTGAATTTATGATATAATATTATTTTCTTAAAATAGTTTTTCCGGTCAAATATTTCGCGTATACTTTAACATTGAGTAAATGTATTGTTTTAATTTTAGGAGAAACTCATAGAGTTCCTAAAAGCCAAGATTTCGCGCTTGGTTTTATGAACTCGACAATGAAGGAGAAAAGCTTCTACAAAATCAGAATATTATTTGCATGGATGGCCCTAATGGAACCAGCAGAAGAGGAATGGACTTGACTATAAAATGGCTCAAAAAAGATGACAGAAATGCAGGATTTCCAGTGGCCTTTTTTTTATCCAATAGGTGTGACCAGGCGATTCAAGAAGTTTTTTTAGGTGCTCTTAAAGACCATCTAAAAGAGGAAATTAATCCAGACTACTTTATGACTGATGATGATAATAAATATTATAATGCCTGGGTAAAAACGATGGGATATAACCCGAAGAAACTTTTATGCACCTGGCATTTTATAAAAAATTGGAACATACAAGGGAAAAATAAAATAAAAGACCCTATGATAAAGAAAAACATGAAAACCCGAATGAAAAAAATATTAACTGAAATTGATGAAAAAAAATTTGAAGAATTACATCAAGCATATTTTAAAGAACTTCAAGAAGCTAATGAAGATGATTTCAAAAATTATCTTTTTAAGTACATACATTTGTTTTATAGGATAATTGTTTCATATTCTTATAATTTTTAATTTTTATTTTTTTTGTTTCAAAGATGAATCAAGAATACAGCAATGGGCACATTGGTACCGGAAAAACTCAGGCTTCAACACTAATATGGCCATTGAGAGCCTGAATAATCTTCTCAAGACAAATCAGCTTAAAAGAAAAGCTAACGTCACAGTCGAAAAGCTTCTGGACACAATAGAAGAATTGGTTAATGTAAAAATGTGGCATAGGATAATGGGTATGGTTTACCCAAATGCCGATAATTACCATTCAAGAATAATAAATAAATAAAGCTCATAAAACAGCTATAGAAGAAGCAGAGAAGAAAATTATACAGGTAATAGAAAGTACCGATGGACACTTTCAAGTAAGAAACAATAATGAAGGTACTATTTATTCAGTACCTATATTTAAACCAATTATCTGAGAGGGATTGTAGAAAATTGTAGTGTCAAGTTTGCAAAGTATGTATACATCGATATAAATGTGATTGTATACAATACTTGGTTAAAAATATGAGCGGGAGAAGGGTACTAATTTTTTTTTAGATGAAGCCGCCCGAGATTTAGCTCAGTATCAACATATTAATATCAACATAGCAGGCGAGTAATAGGACAGCTGAACTCGATCCTGTGGAGTAAGGAAATATCGAAGAACAATAAGGCTGCCATCTATAAGACCATCGTCGAGAGCATCGTGACCTACGGAAGCGAAGTCTGGGAGGTAACCAAGAGAAACAGTTCACGCCTGCTGGCGTTAGAAATGGATTTTTGGAGACGTTCAGCGGGTGTCTCAAGACTGCAGCATATAAGGAACGAACACATTCGCCAAAAAATGAACGTCCAAGGCAACATCATCGACACGATCGAATATAAGCAACTGATGTGGTTTGGACACGTCAGTAGGATGGCGGATGAACGCTGGCCCAAGAAAGTTTGGAACTGGCAGCCCCCAGAAAGAAGAAAGCGTGGAAGGCCGCCGAGATCGTGGTTTCAGGGAATCCAAAATGCCATGCAAGCCCGTGGGCTGGAAGAGGAAGACTGTGCCGACAGAAGGACATGGAGAATGGGAAGCGAGAAACGGCGTCCGCCGTAACCAAACTCGCAGGATATATATATCAACATATATGGTAAATACTCAACACCAAGAAGAAATTACTCACTTTTATTGAACAGAAAGTATCAGATGAAATGGGTGACCCAAAAGAGATAAACGTAAAGCAGAGGTCCTTAATTTGTTGAATAAAATCAGGGATGGAATGGATAAAATCAGACGTAATATCGATGATATAGTTGACCTTGATGAGGACAAATATGAACAAATATTCACTAACAAAATAAAAAATTCCCTGAGAGAAATAAATCAAGGAATAATCATTAGAGGTGAAAAAGAAAGAAAATTTAAAATATAAATTACTAGGTAGGTTTCACAAAAGAAAAGACAAATAGCTTAAATAATTTTGCAACGAAATTTTCTCTGGAGAGAGACGGACTGGTAGAAATTTTTTTTGAAAGTAATGGAAGGCAGCCCAGAGGTAGTGAGGAAAGAAAAAATTAACACATATAAAATAAGGTGTAATTTATTGGAATCCTTCCTCCTTTCCTTTCAAACCGACGAAGAAAAGAAGGGAAAAAATTTGTCTTTCTATGCCTTTTGTTACAAATGAAGAAAGCTTGAACACTACTGTGGAGAGAAGAAGGAAACATTTTATTTGTTTCATTCATTGACCCTTTGAAACCCTGAAGATGGAGGGAAAAATCCTCCGAAACGTCGGTTTGAAAGGAAAGGAGGAAGGATTCCAATAAATTACACCTTATTTTATATGTGTTAATTTTTTCTTTCCTCACTACCTCTGGGCTGCCTTCCATTACTTTCAAAAAAAAAGCTTAAATAATATTTTTATCTTCTATTTTGTGAAACCTACCTAGTAATTTATATTTTAAATTTTCTTTCTTTTTTACCTTTTTATAAACATGTTTCAGACCTAGAACCTACACCATTCTCCATAACAGTAGCAACCAAGAGAAAAATGGAAACTCAAGAATATTATCCTTGTAAGTGAAAAACATATCTGGACTTTTTTTATATACTCATATGTATAAACAATTGGATGTTGATGAAGGCAGTCCAAGGTGGTTGTAAAAAAATAAGACTATATCGGTTTTATTATTTTACATTTTTTTTTTTTTTTTTTTTTAATGCAATCGAATGCAAGAAGGGGTGCACCAGTAAAGGTGTAGCCCCTATGGATCTCGAAAGACCCTTGCATTACCGAAGAGAAGGGAAAGTTGATTAAGTGAGAGGGTGTAGACGTAGGTGTCTATGCACCCTGGTTTTGAAGGTTTGAAGATCATAGGTGCTGGGAAAGATAGAGGCTGGGAGAGAGTTCCAGTTCCTTGAAGTCATGGGGATATATGTATTCGCGAATGAAGTGGTCCGGCACTTTTCTAATTTAACCGCAAAAGAGTGTTGGGAGTCGGCAAAACGTGTGCTGCGTGCAAAGTATGCTTTGGGGGAATTATTGACTTTATCTCATCAGAGCACCTGCCGTGATAGTATCTATAGAAAAGGGAAAGGGCAGAGACATCTCTTCGATGAGCCAACGAGTCGAGGGAGTCGGTGAGGGTAGAATCGTCAATTAGCCTGACGGCTCGTTTCTGAATTGCATCAAGGGTAGCAAGAGAATATTTTGAGGCTCCTCTCCACAGATGAGAGCAGTATTCGAGATAGGGGCGGATTTGGGCCTTGTAGATGGTGAGAAGTTGTGGGGGTTTGTAAAATCGCTTGGACCTGAATAAGAAGCCAATCTTCCTTGCTGCAGATTTCGCCACAGAGGAGATGTGTTCATTCCAAGACAGGTCAGATGCGACAGAGACGCCCAACATGGATAGGCTGTTACACATTTTCAGGGTGAATTTGTGAATTTATTCGATAACCGACGTTTCGGAGATTTACTCTCTCCTTCTTCAGGGTCTATATAATTGAGGGGAAGACGAACATCAATTAGTATTGGGATTTTCACATTCATTCACAATATATAAAAAAAACAAAATAAAATAAGAATTATAAATCTACTTACAACGAAAAGTCAATGAAATTATATCAATTCATATTAACTTCCTGTCTCCCTTGACAATGCCAAGAAAACATTATGAAATTTTATCTCGATAGAAAAAGCAATCGATGATTAATGTGTTCGTGAGATATATACTATATAAATGAATGAATGTATAACATGTCCCCCCCAAATCACTGGATGCGCAGAATATCGTTGCGCATATATAGTTATTAACACCAATCATTGAAGAAAAGAAACTGATACCCAATCATCAGTTTGGATTCATGCGCAAACATTCGACAATTGACCAGTGGTGCATCGAATAACTAGAGATATAGAATATGCACTTGAGGAGAAGAAGGTCTGGTCGATGTCTCTCAGGCATTCGATATGGTCTGGCATGATGGACTACACCATAAACTTAGAAAATCCCAACCGGCATGCTATGCAAATATCATTAAATCGTACCTCGAAGACCGATATTTTCGAATAAAACAAGAAGACGCTTACTCGAAGCTTAGGAAGATTAACGGTGGGGTTCCTCAGGGAAGTGTGATGGGCCCACTCCTCTATACCAGTGATCTGCCAGAAAATTCCTCAAATACAACAGCCACATTCGCCGACGACACGGCAATCTTGGCAACCGGACAAGACAATAACGTATCTACTCAGAAATTAAACATCTCAATCTCCAAAATCCAAGCATGGACCGATAAATGGAGAATTAAATTAAATGAGAGCAAATCGGTACATGTTGATTTTACCAATAAAAAGATTAACTATGTACCGGTATATCTCAATGGCAAAATTGTTCCATACTCTAATCAAGCGAAGTACCTCGGCATGACGCTGGACGTGCGCCTTCGCTGGAAAGCTCATGTCAAGAAAAAGAGAGAAGAACTAAACAATAAATACCGAAATATGCATTGGATAATGGGCAGACAGTCCTCAATGCCTGTCCAAAACAAGCTGCTCTTATACAACCAAGTCCTTAAACCAGTCTGGACTTATGGCATCCAGTTGTGGGGGTGTGCCAGCCAGACAAATAGAAACATCATACAAATTTTCCAAAACAAAGTTCTGAGGAGCATTGTCAACGCACCGTGGTATATTCGGAACACTCGGAATGGAGACAGTCAGTGAAGTCATCAAAAAATCGGCCATAGCCTACCAAGCGAGACTGGAATCACATATTAATGAAGAGGCTGCCCAACTCCTCGATGTGGACAACATGACACGGAGGCTCAGGCGAATTAAACCGCATGAACTTGTGGAAGGTGTCCACTGATAGGAAGAAAGAAAAAGAAGACAAATGATTTTAAAAAAATTAATCAAATATTATGTAAAATATTGATTGAAGTTGTATAAATCTTAAATATAAGACTGATATTACTTATTAGCTGCTGGGCAGCTAGATTGTAATTGTTATAATAATAATAAAAAAAAATAAACTGCAACGGATCATTGCTAAACTTTATCCAAATTCATTTGAAATATTAATATGTTCTTGAGTAAAGTATTTTAAAATATAATTTTACTAAAAACTTTATTTAACCTTTTTTGTGGTCCCCAAGGTACTTAATTAGGATATTAAATTCCATCAAAATTGGTTAAGTCATTTTCAAGATATTTAGAAAAAACTAAAAAAGTACTGAAATAAAGTACTAATGTTTGTGGACCGATATGTACCAAAAACTAATCAGCGCTTCATTTTGTTAAGCTAATGGTAGGTTTTCAATTTCATTTCAATCAGCGCAAAGGTGTGGAAAAAATCGTGGACGAAAAAAACGGTAACACACACACACACATCCATCCATCCATCCGCACGCACTTCCAAAAAAAATGTCACTTTTTGGCCTCTCGACGAGATTCCAGGTAATTTTTGGCAAAACCGTCACGTGCTAAAATTCAATCTCATTGAATACTTCAATTTGTGACCTTAATTGAGTCTATGGGTTCCGTAGTCTTTACCTGAGGACCCTTTGAAGTCGCGCTTGCCTCGAGAGCGATTCCAATACTTTCTCCCATGCTTCGCATTGGATAAAGTAAAAATATATATATGTAGTTGTTTTTTTTTTTATGACGTGACAACGTCTTATAATTCGATGGAGCCTGCGTTACCTCGCTCTGAGGCGTTCCATTTAAGGCTTGAAGTGCAAGCGAGAGCGCGGAACGAGCGACAAAGATTGAGGCGGGCTTTTTAAAAGCTACAGTTACAAAAAATTTTAATGATGTTTCCAAATTTTAAATTTTAAATTTAAGATTTATGAACAATAATTTAATCACAGTTTATTCTTATAATAAATTATTCAAAATTATTACTTTTTTACAACAAATTACAATTAAATTTGCAAAAATAATCAAGTAACTAATTGAACAACAACTTTAATTCAGTTTACTTGCTGAAAGAAATAATGTCAATACAAAATTTATTATTATAAAATAATAAAATTTAAAAATTAAATTTTAACAGTCGAGTAGAAATTTAAACAATAAATTTTATTCAAGTATTTTGTAAATTTAAAATGATTTTCTGAACGAAGAATTTTATGAAAAAAATCGATTGTCTGTAAAGTCGGTTTACTGACGATATTGAACGTGACAACGTCATAAGAAAATACCATTCCATCAGTATTTTCTTATGACGTTGTCACGTTTTTTTTTTTTTATATTACAATTATTTACAAAATTTACAAATATGGTCATCATCAGTCCCAAAATTTTACAAAAATATATACAATGTCCTTTTTATTCCTTTACTCAAATTTTTCTTTTTTTTTAAAAAAAAACATAGTTCGAAACGTCATTAATTTATTTACATATTATTCATTTTATTATTTTTTTTTAAATTAAATTAGTCACATGAGTTTTAAATCATTAATTATGCCTTCCCAGCAAATACTCAGGTCCATCACGTCGGATCTGTAATTTACTGCGCGCGATAAGAGATTTTTAATTGGAATCATTTACAGGATTTTCAGTTTAAAATAATTATTTTCCCGGAAAATGATATTAAATTCGTTGAAATTGAATTTGTGATTTTCTTGGGCGTGAATCGCGATCAATTATATAGACCCTGAAGAAAGAGAGAGTAAATCTCCGAAACGTCGGTTATCAAATAAATGTAAAATAATAAAACCAATATAGTCTTATTTTTTGTACAACCACCTTGGACTGCCTTCATCAACATCCAATTGTATATTTATACCAGTCCGTCTCCTAAAGAAAAACTCTATCAACATATGTATAAATTTTTTTAGGAAAAAAGATGAAAAAATGAAATGTCCCATTTTGAAACCTACGAGATTAACAGATTCATGTTCATAATTAAAAGAGAATTTATCACATCCAATGCACATGTATTTGAAATTGTAGAATAGAATAGAATATTTTATTGTTTTTTGTACAAAGTACACAAACAAGTACATCATTACTTATACAATTCCGAAACACCAATCACAATTCATTCTCACTCCAAAATCACACTTCTAATCAAATCAATGCCCCTTATAAAATTTAAGATCTTATATATAATGTTTGTATCCTCAGTCTCCAAAATACACAATATTTCTCCTCTTGACACAACCCCCAGAACTCGATCCCTACATTCTTTGTACATCGGACACTCGGTCAGCACGTGGAACAGGTCCTCCTCCACCCTCAGGTTGCAGAGCGTGCATTCTTCTTCTGTATTGAATTTCAACACCCCCCCCCCCCAACCCCCCACACTGAGCACAAGTCTTCCGTTCCCAGCCACCCTCAGTTGACCCATCAGCCTCTTCGCAGCCCAACTGCACTTCGTCTCCAGATAGGGACCTGGTGTCGAGGACGCCAATCTCCTGTATACATCACTGTAACTTGATCTCTCGATCCTCGCGACGTCTCTCCCTCGGCACAACTGGTTCCACTTTTCCAATACCACCGGCATCAATTCCCCTATGTTCACACTCTCCAGGAGTCGTTCTTCGCCTACCTCTGCAAGCATCTTCGCAAGTTGACTCAGCTAGCTCCATTCGTCGTTCCTTGAGTCCAATCGTCTCAGCCCATCTCGGCAGAGCCAAGGAATACGGTCCTCCCGCATGTTTGAGACTTTATCCCACCATCCCAGTGCACGCTTCAAAATGAACAAACTCAGATGAGGTCTTCCCAGCTCCACACGAACAATGTAATTGGGAGTAGTTCTCGACCACCCCAGTAGTCTCTTGAAGAACTCCATCTGTACCTTTTCTATGACTTCCATGTAGCGTAGTCCCCAGATTTCGGAGCCATATAGGGCAGTGGCCATTACCACAGAGTCAAACAGCTTTGTTATTCCCTCCCATGTAATTTTCTTGTTTCTCCAGATCACGGAATTGGGGAGGTCCGATGCTTCAAAAGTATTCGTGTTAAATCAGAAAGCCAAATATAATTCTTAAACTACAAATTGTATTTGAAATTGTAAAATTTGTATAATTATTGTTTTGGCTTTTATTTAAAAAAAAAGACTTATTTTTGAGTTTCTTTCGCAGCTTCTTCTCAACAAGGTCATTTCCGAAACTATGCTAGAGTCTTGATATGTAAATGATATGTAAAAAAAGCTTTCAACAAATAAATATAATACAATTTTAGTATTAATAAATTTCTTTTATTTAATAGCTTATTTTAACACTTATTTGCACAAGGAAATTTTTTTCAGCCAAATCAATTATTTTTTTAATAAAGTCGACATGGTGCTAAATGAAACGGTCCGAACCAATACTGGGTGTCTAAGGTCGACCCCGCTAAATAAAGAGAGGAAGCTGGCTGGTATCTCTCTACGGTCCCCGGCGGGACTGAAAGGAAGAAAAGGTGGATCAGGACCACCGGCACACACAGGCTCCCAGCCGACTTAGATAACGCAAGAGCTTCTTGAAGACTTCGCAGGCTATAGCAGCTCCATTGGAGCGAGTCTCGTTGTGGTCTGCAGAGTCCGGTGATATTGAAGTAAAGGAAACCCCCCCCCGGCAAAGATCTACCATGGCCTGTCTGGCGCACTCTGAATACACTGAGGTTTGGGGTGGGAAGAAGCAAGGAAAATATGTTCAGATGGGGCTACACCAAGGACACCTCGTGCTCGTGTGGAGTCCCCCCAGAGACAATGTGCCACCTTCTCTCCTGCCCGGATAATCCGGTTACCGTGGTGGAGCGGGAGTTGGAGCTGGCCACCTCGGAAGGTGTCCAACTAGCTGCTCACCCACCTCCAAAGAAGAGTTTAACTGTTGCCATCGACACGAAAGAAGAAGACCTTAAATATAAAATCTAGAATATCAAAACATATTTTTTGGACTTGTACATTTCATAAAAAAACAGTGTTCCAAAAAAACACTCTGGGATCAAACGGGTAAGGGGTATTTTTTAAAAGAACTTTTTTATCCTATTCCAATTCTGTTTATTTTTTATTAAGGGCCATATCTTTTAGAAATGAAATTTGGCGAATCAGTTGCTGTGACAACCGATGTCGACGTTCCATTTTTTCCACTTTTTTTGTCCATTATACTCCACTTTTTTTTGTCCATTATTCTCCACATCTTGTTTGTTTCTAATGTGCTATTATTATATGATCGTTTCCATCTAATGTTACAGGAATGTTCAGGAACACGCTTCTTCCCATTCATACTTGATTTTCCTCGATGCAGTATATTTTAGAATATACTCTTGAAATATTTTTTCTTAAACATACTAAATAGTCTATATTATTTTTTTACTTTATCCAATGCAAAGCATGGGTAAAGTATTGCAATCGCTCTCGGGGCAAGCGTGGCTTCAAAGGGTCCTCAGGTAAAGACTACGGAACCCATGGACTCAATTAAAGTCACAAAGTAGTATTCAATTAGGTTGAATTTTAGCACGTGACGGTTTTGCCAAAAATTACATGGGGTCTCGTCGAGAGGCCAAAAAGTGCCATTTTTTCATTTAGTGCGTGCGGATGGATGTATGTATGTATGGATGGATGGATGGATGGATGTATGTATGTATGTTATCGTTTTTTTGGCCCACGATTTTTTCCACACCGTTGCACTGATTGAAATGAAATTGAAAACCTAGAATTCTTTTAACAAAATGAAGCGCTGATTAGTTTTTGGTACATATCGACCCACAAACATTAGTACTTTATTTCAGTACTTTTTTAGTTTTTTCTAAATATCTTGAAATTGACTTAACCAATTTTGATGAAATTTAATATCCTAATTAAGTACCTTGGGGACCACAAAAAAGGATAAATAAAGTTTTTAGTAAAATTATATTTTAAAGTACTTTACTCTAGAGTAAGAGAGTACTTTTTTAATTTTTTAAATTCTTTAAAATTTATTCATTTGAACCTTTTAATATAGGCTCATTTAGCCTTGCTTAAATAAGAATGGATAGGCTTCTCTCTGTGAAATGCTAAAAATTTGGGAGGAAATTTTATAAGTAACCATAGCAACTGCGTTGTTTTCTTATCCCTTACCTTTGCAGAAGACATAGAGGAATCGACTTTAAACCAAAAATAGCGATTGATTCTCATCAAATACTTGAGGAATAACCATTCTATATTGGATTTTTGACGTTTCGGTTTTTATTGGTGACCATTGCTGAAGACATAGAGGAATCGACTTTAAACCAAAAATAGCGATTGATTCTCATCAAATACTTGAGGAATAACCATTCTATATTGGATTTTTGACGTTTCGGTTTTTATTGGTGACCATTGCTGAAGACATAGAGGAATCGACTTTAATCCAAAAATAGCGATTGATTCTCATCTAGTACTTGAGGAATAACCATTCTATATTGGATTTTTGACGTTTCGGTTTTTATTGGTCACCATTTCTGAAGACATAGAGGAATCGACTTTAAACCAAAAATAGCGATTGAGTCTCATCAAATACTTGAGGAATAACCATTCTATATTGGATTTTTGACGTTTCGGTTTTTATTGGTGACCATTGCTGAAGACATAGAGGAATCGACTTTAAACCAAAAATAGCGATTGAGTCTCATCAAATACTTGAGGAATAACCATTCTATATTGGATTTTTGACGTTTCGGTTTTTATTGGTGACCATTGCTGAAGACATAGAGGAATCGACTTTAAACCAAAAATAGCGATTGAGTCTCATCAAATACTTGAGGAATAACCATTCTATATTGGATTTTTGACGTTTCGGTTTTTATTGGTCACCATTGCTGAAGACATAGAGGAATCGACTTTAAACCAAAAATAGCGATTGAGTCTCATCAAATACTTGAGGAATAACCATTCTATATTGGATTTTTGACGTTTCGGTTTTTATTGGTGACCATTGCTGAAGACATAGAGGAATCGACTTTAAACCAAAAATAGCGATTGAGTCTCATCAAATACTTGAGGAATAACCATTCTATATTGGATTTTTGACGTTTCGGTTTTTATTGGTCACCATTGCTGAAGACATAGAGGAATCGACTTTAAACCAAAAATAGCGATTGATTCTCATCTAGTACTTGAGGAATAACCATTCTATATTGGATTTTTGACGTTTCGGTTTTTATTGGTCACCATTTCTGAAGACATAGAGGAATCGACTTTAAACCAAAAATAGCGATTGATTCTCATCAAATACTTGAGGAATAACCATTCTATATTGGATTTTTGACGTTTCGGTTTTTATTGGTGACCATTTCTGAAGACATAGAGGAATCGACTTTAAACCAAAAATAGCGATTGATTCTCATCAAATACTTGAGGAATAACCATTCTATATTGGATTTTTGACGTTTCGGTTTTTATTGGTGACCATTGCTGAAGACATAGAGGAATCGACTTTAAACCAAAAATAGCGATTGATTCTCATCAAATACTTGAGGAATAACCATTCTATATTGGATTTTTGACGTTTCGGTTTTTATTGGTAACCATTGCTGAAGACATAGAGGAATCGACTTTAATCCAAAAATAGCGATTGATTCTCATCTAGTACTTGAGGAATAACCATTCTATATTGGATTTTTGACGTTTCGGTTTTTATTGGTCACCATTTCTGAAGACATAGAGGAATCGACTTTAAACCAAAAATAGCGATTGAGTCTCATCAAATACTTGAGGAATAACCATTCTATATTGGATTTTTGACGTTTCGGTTTTTATTGGTGACCATTGCTGAAGACATAGAGGAATCGACTTTAAACCAAAAATAGCGATTGAGTCTCATCAAATACTTGAGGAATAACCATTCTATATTGGATTTTTGACGTTTCGGTTTTTATTGGTGACCATTGCTGAAGACATAGAGGAATCGACTTTAAACCAAAAATAGCGATTGATTCTCATCAAATACTTGAGGAATAACCATTCTATATTGGATTTTTGACGTTTCGGTTTTTATTGGTGACCATTGCTGAAGACATAGAGGAATCGACTTTAAACCAAAAATAGCGATTGATTCTCATCAAATACTTGAGGAATAACCATTCTATATTGGATTTTTGACGTTTCGGTTTTTATTGGTGACCATTGCTGAAGACATAGAGGAATCGACTTTAAACCAAAAATAGCGATTGAGTCTCATCAAATACTTGAGGAATAACCATTCTATATTGGATTTTTGACGTTTCGGTTTTTATTGGTCACCATTGCTGAAGACATAGAGGAATCGACTTTAAACCAAAAATAGCGATTGAGTCTCATCAAATACTTGAGGAATAACCATTCTATATTGGATTTTTGACGTTTCGGTTTTTATTGGTGACCATTTCTGAAGACATAGAGGAATCGACTTTAAACCAAAAATAGCGATTGATTCTCATCAAATACTTGAGGAATAACCATTCTATATTGGATTTTTGACGTTTCGGTTTTTATTGGTGACCATTTCTGAAGACATAGAGGAATCGACTTTAAACCAAAAATAGCGATTGATTCTCATCAAATACTTGAGGAATAACCATTCTATATTGGATTTTTGACGTTTCGGTTTTTATTGGTGACCATTGCTGAAGACATAGAGGAATCGACTTTAAACCAAAAATAGCGATTGATTCTCATCAAATACTTGAGGAATAACCATTCTATATTGGATTTTTGACGTTTCGGTTTTTATTGGTAACCATTGCTGAAGACATAGAGGAATCGACTTTAATCCAAAAATAGCGATTGATTCTCATCTAGTACTTGAGGAATAACCATTCTATATTGGATTTTTGACGTTTCGGTTTTTATTGGTCACCATTTCTGAAGACATAGAGGAATCGACTTTAAACCAAAAATAGCGATTGAGTCTCATCAAATACTTGAGGAATAACCATTCTATATTGGATTTTTGACGTTTCGGTTTTTATTGGTGACCATTGCTGAAGACATAGAGGAATCGACTTTAAACCAAAAATAGCGATTGAGTCTCATCAAATACTTGAGGAATAACCATTCTATATTGGATTTTTGACGTTTCGGTTTTTATTGGTCACCATTGCTGAAGACATAGAGGAATCGACTTTAAACCAAAAATAGCGATTGAGTCTCATCAAATACTTGAGGAATAACCATTCTATATTGGATTTTTGACGTTTCGGTTTTTATTGGTGACCATTGCTGAAGACATAGAGGAATCGACTTTAAACCAAAAATAGCGATTGATTCTCATCAAATACTTGAGGAATAACCATTCTATATTGGATTTTTGACGTTTCGGTTTTTATTGGTCACCATTGCTGAAGACATAGAGGAATCGACTTTAAACCAAAAATAGCGATTGAGTCTCATCAAATACTTGAGGAATAACCATTCTATATTGGATTTTTGACGTTTCGGTTTTTATTGGTAACCATTGCTGAAGACATAGAGGAATCGACTTTAAACCAAAAATAGCGATTGATTCTCATCTAGTACTTGAGGAATAACCATTCTATATTGGATTTTTGACGTTTCGGTTTTTATTGGTCACCATTTCTGAAGACATAGAGGAATCGACTTTAAACCAAAAATAGCGATTGAGTCTCATCAAATACTTGAGGAATAACCATTCTATATTGGATTTTTGACGTTTCGGTTTTTATTGGTGACCATTGCTGAAGACATAGAGGAATCGACTTTAAACCAAAAATAGCGATTGAGTCTCATCAAATACTTGAGGAATAACCATTCTATATTGGATTTTTGACGTTTCGGTTTTTATTGGTGACCATTGCTGAAGACATAGAGGAATCGACTTTAAACCAAAAATAGCGATTGATTCTCATCAAATACTTGAGGAATAACCATTCTATATTGGATTTTTGACGTTTCGGTTTTTATTGGTGACCATTGCTGAAGACATAGAGGAATCGACTTTAAACCAAAAATAGCGATTGATTCTCATCAAATACTTGAGGAATAACCATTCTATATTGGATTTTTGACGTTTCGGTTTTTATTGGTAACCATTGCTGAAGACATAGAGGAATCGACTTTAATCCAAAAATAGCGATTGATTCTCATCTAGTACTTGAGGAATAACCATTCTATATTGGATTTTTGACGTTTCGGTTTTTATTGGTCACCATTTCTGAAGACATAGAGGAATCGACTTTAAACCAAATATAGCGATTGAGTCTCATCAAATACTTGAGGAATAACCATTCTATATTGAATTTTTGACGTTTCGGTTTTTATTGGTAACCATTGCTGAAGACATAGAGGTATCGACTTTAAACCAAAAATAGCGATTGATTCTCATCTAGTACTTGAGGAATAACCATTCTATATTGGATTTTTGACGTTTCGGTTTTTATTGGTAACCATTGCTGAAGACATGGAGGAATCGACTTAAAATCAAAAATAGCCATCGATTCTTATCTAATACTTGAGGAATAACAATTCTACATTAGGTTTTTGACGTTTCGATTATTATTGGTAACCATTGCTGAAGACATGGAGGAATCGACTTAAAATCAAAAATAACGATCGATTCTTATCTAATACTAGAGGAATAACCTTATTGCATTCCATTTTTGATGTTTTGACTATTAATGGCAACCACTACTGAAAACGTGGAAGAATAGACTTAAAATCAAAAAGACTAAAATCTTTTTTGGTAAACAACTCAAGCTTGACAATAGGGGCGCCGCTATTGAAATTATTTTTGTTACACTTACACAACAACATATTGCTTTGTAGTGGAATATCGATAAGTAAGTAGGTATAATAGGCGCAACAAAGGCCTCGTAAACAACAAAACATAATATAGCGCTTATTGTACAAGTGTTCCAAAATAATATTCACGTTTGTGGTTTAATTTTACACTTTGGGTTTTAGTTTAGTTACGAGCTCAGCGTTAAAATCAAAAGAACCTCCATGAGTTTGTTTAAATGAGTTTATGAATGCAGCCCGACCGATGCGATGACTGCGATGTAATTTAATAGATCATAGTAAAATTGTATGACGTTGAATTTGGTAATTATTTACTTTCACGGTTATATAATTTTTGGGCATGAAACATTGAAAAAATTTTCATGAATTTCGAGAAAAAAAAATGTCTGACAGTTCGAAAAAAATTGAGTCATCTGAGTTGAGTTTATACCCAAAAGTTTGATAATAATGAAGTAAAAATATACTCTGAATTTTATTGATCTTGAACCCAATTTTACCATTTCGTCATAGTTTCTAATTCAAAAATCGCATTATGATTATTTAATGAATCATTTATTAGTAAAATCTTAAATAGACTATTTAGCTAATTTAGCCATTAGCCGATTAGCTTAGCTAATTTCAGTTAACCTGCTAAGCCGAACGGTTAGCTAATTAATTAGCTTAGTTAACTTTTTTAGCCGGCTTAGCCGGTTAAATTGTATAGCCCTAATTATTTTGAATTCTGCGCATGAGAAAATCACGACACATTCAAAAAGGTGCGTTTTCAATAATGCCGCGTCGCATCCACAGGCCAATAGTGAACTTGTGCACTGGTGCACTAGTTAACTTGGGCGAAAGGAGCGCCACTTTTTTATTTAATGACGGCGAGCCAACCAAGCTTCCGTACACGGGGATTCCCCGACAGCCCGACTTGAAGGAACGAGAGAGCCAAAACAATTGATTGAAATAAGAAGAAGTTCTAGCACTAAAAACAATAAATAGTTTGTGTGTTACTGGTTGTTTTAACTTGTTTCCACGATGAGTGATCAAGATAAAAAAAGAAATTATCTGGTTACCAGAATTTAATAAGGAAATGAAAACAAGGAGAAGAACGTTATAAAAATACAACTAAAATAAGTAAATATTTTACTTTACGAAAATTTATTTCGGTCAAAATTAACAAATAAGAAATAAAAATAAGTTGAAACATTAAGATTCGTGAAAAAAAGAGGCGCTTCATAGGTTTCGCACACAGGCGCTGTGGAGGGTCGGCGCGGCCCTGAGCATACCTATGGTTCAACTGCATCAAAATCAGAATCAGTTTCAAGCGCTAAAAGTTTGATGTTCCTCATTGACTACAAATTTATCTGCAATCTTTCTGTATGGAATAAAACTCTTCTATGTATTGATCGAACAAATACTTGCATTACAACGAAGAGATATATCGATAGACCACGCAGCAAAATTAATTGATATTACTTTCTGAAACATTAGATTAAAATATAAAATGTCCTGAATCTATGTTGTCAATTTATAGAATTTTTCTATCTATTCGGACCCAAACGCTACCTTGAGAATTTAATTTTATTGGAATACAAAATTATTCAATTGCCTGCCGACTGAATATTTAATATTGCATGGGTTGCATGGATTCAAAATTGGAGGGACGTTTTACATTGACTGCCCTGACATCTGGCGGATTTATAGTATTTTGCATTATTTCATCTAAAGAAACAAAGTAACCAATCTTTTTTATGTCATTTCATTTATATAGTTTAATTAAATTAAAAACTAAGCCATTCATTATTAAAATCTTTTAATTGTTTGTTTGATTTTAAAGAATTTATATCAATTATGGCTGAAATTGAAATCATGGAACAGAAATATCCGATTTATACAGGTCAGTTTTTTCCTTTGTCATGGAATATAAATAAAATGTTTTGTTTATTTATTCAATAATTAATTGTCATCTATATTTACCATTGTTAGTTTTTTATTGATTTAAATTAAACATTTTAATAGAAAAGGTTCATTCTTGTCTCGATTGGATCAGAATCCAATGCAGGTTTTAAAAATCTTGAACAGATAATATTTAATAAATTTTTCTTTATTTGAATTTTATTCTTTTGGGTTATTATTAATTGTTTTGGATTTAAATAAAAAATAAAATAAATTTGTTTAATTATAATGAACTTGCAATATGTTCAGTTTCAATATTCCGTATAATTATCTGGGGTCACGGGGTCAGTTCCTCAGGCAAGCTCGATTCGAGCAAACATTTTTTACATGTTTTAACTAATCTTGTCTGCTAAGGAAGAACAAAAATGTTCAATATCCACCCGATGAAAAATAATATTTATAATCAATAAAAGAATGATGATGAAGGCCAAGCCTTCGAAACTATAGTCTCAAACAAATAAATAATATATTTATATAGGTACGAGGGGTGGAACACGATTGGAATTAGGTGTACACCGTCTTTGGAAGTATTTTTGAATTCATTAGATAATGCCCCTTCATCTATTGTCTTCTACTTGGAAATAAAAGTGGAAGTGGAAGTAGGTGTACACAC
>JALMQS010000227.1:1025332-1037684 GCA_024734495.1 Forficula auricularia | reverse complement strand
ATAATTTTAATAAGATTGAAGTAGTTTTTATAGACGGACTGATAAATGAATTGAGTGGATGTTGATGAGGCAGTTCAAAATTCAAAAAAAGAGAGATAAATTAAACTATATTTTTATTCAAAAACCGACGTTTCGGAGGCTTTTTCCCTCCTACTTTGAAAACCCTGAAGAAGGAGGGGAATAAGGCTCCGAAACATCGTTTTTGAATAAAAATATAGTTTAAATTATCTCTTTTTTTTGAATTTTGGACTGCCTCATCAATATTCATGTAAATAATTTTTTGCCAACGTTTTGACCCGCTCTGGCCATCATCAAGGTATCACTGTGCACAGTGTATTGAGCTAAATTACAATTACAAATAATATTAATATGCAAGGAGGTTTATTCGTTGACCCTTTTAAAGTCTAAAAAAGGGGGGGACAATCCTCATGATATCGTTTGTTCAGTAACCTGCTTGCTATATAACATCAAAACAAATTTGCCTAAATCCAAACGGATATTTGAAGCCATGAGAAATAGCAGATAAAAATACTTATAATTAAAAGACTGATGATGAATTATATATAATACATACGTACTAGGTGCGTCCATTAAATTATATTATAATAGATTTTAAGGTTTGGAACTCAACAGTTGAATTAGTTTCAAGAACTTGTTCAAGAATTTTTGGTGGTCGTCCGGAAGGCGTTCTCGGGGGTGTTAAAACATCACCATTGGTGTTAATAGTAGTAGTAGTATTAGCAGTTGTTGTTGTTGTTGTCGTTATGCCATTAGTATTCTCTATACAAGTACGAGGACGACTTACAACCAGAACAACTTCAGTTCGTGGAGTCTAAAATAAATAAATAAATCATTATTATTTTCAATTAGTTTAAAAATAAAAGGAAAATTTTGTTAAAGTCATATGTATGAAGGCAGAAGAAGAAGTAGAATAAGTGAGGATATATCTTAAGAGGGACAGTTGAACATTTCTAGAGAGAAATATTGAGAAATATTATAACTTTAGTATTAAGATTTGTAAATATTGTAATATATATGTATGAAAAATACATTTAAATAAAAATAATTTTTAAACGTTTATTAAAAAAAAAAACAGGCTTAAATTATTCTCAATTTTTTAATGGTTATATCAAAAATGATATGAATATTCCTATTTGGAATAATTAACTGGTAGTTTTTTTGTAAATAATAAATACCATATGCGCCGATTTTTGGATATTCGTGTGGGGGGCTTAAAAAGGTGCAACAGTAAATTTATCAAATATTTCTTAAAATTAGCACAAATTATATATAAACAAAAAGTAACAAATATATTCAATATATTTATAGTTTTAAAGCAAAAGTATTTTGAAGAACCGCTGAACGTTTAATAAATTCTTCTGCGATATCATTTTTTTTGACTTTTCGGCCAAGCGTCTTAATATTACCAGTTAGTAAAATTTTTTCCATATTTGTTAAATGGTCCATAACAGGAGTTTCAAAACGTTTATTTAAAGAAGATAGTGTTTAATCTAATATTTCGAAAAATATTCTGAAGTAATAATCTATTGGGGAATTGTATATATGTTCATTATCATTACTAGAATGAGAAATTCTTCTTGGTATTTTTCGAGATTTTTTTTTTTAATGCAATCGAATGCAAGAAGGGGTGCACCAGTAAAGATGCAGCCCCTATGGATCTCGAAAGACCCTTGCATTACCGAAGAGAAGGGAAAGTTGATTAAGTGAGAGGGTGTAGACGTAGGTGTCTATGCACTCCGGTTTTGAAGGTTTGAAGATTATAGGTGCTGGGATAGATAGAGGCTGGGAGAGATTTCCAGTTTCCACTTGAAGTCATGGGGATATATGTATTCGCGAATGAAGTGGTCCGGCACTTTTCTAATTTGACCGCGAGAGGGTGTTGAAAGTCGGAAAAACGCGTGCTACGTTCAAAGCATGCTTTGGGGGGAATTATTGATTTTATCTCATCAGAGCACCTGCCGTGATAGTATCTATAGAAAAGGGAAAGGGCAGAGACATCTCTTCGATGAGCTAGCGAGTCGAGGGAGTCAGTGAGGGTAGAATCGTCAATTAGCCTGACGGCTCGTTTCTGAATTGCATCCAGGGTAGCAAGAGAATATTTTGAGGCTCCTCTCCATAGATGAGAGCCGTATTCGAGACAGGGGCGGATTTGGGCCTTGTAGATGGTGAGAAGTTGTGGGGGTTTGTAAAATCGCTTGGACCTGAATAAGAAGCCAATCTTCCTTGCTGCAGATTTCGCCACAGAGGAGATGTGTTCATTCCAAGACAGGTCAGATGCGACAGAGACGCCCAACATGGATAGGCTGTCACACATTTTCAGGGTATTCGAATCGAAGTGAATATCAGGGAAATCTTTATTTTCGCGCCTAGAAATTAGACAACATTGAGTCTTGTTTGAATTAAAGTTAACTAAATTTTGAGAGCCCCATTTATTCAGTTTGTCTAGGTCGAGAGTAATTGAGGAGGCAACATTGATTCGATTATTCGGGAGTGAGGGTTTGCCGTGCAGAGTGCTATCGTCGGCGTAACAATGAGTGGGGTTTGACGTTTGATCAATAAGGTCGTTTATATAAATTAGGAAGAGTGTAGAGAAGATTACAGAGCCTTGGGGAACACCAGATCGAGGAAATATGGGATCTTCACGACCCAAAGGGTCTCGCTTCTGCCCATATTTTTTCAAATCCGTTTTCTCTTCATTTATCAAGCAAAGGACTCGAGCCCAGAAGACCCCAAGTAGTCGGCGCCTATGGTAAATACAATTATTTTATAAAAACAATCACAAAATGTTTAATAAAAATCCAAAAGTTTCGGGAGAAATTATTCCTTTATCAATGAAAATTTGAGAAAATAGTTGCTTTAAAAAAGAAAATATAAAACAGCTAGAAAGAAAGAAATATTTTGAAAATAGACAATGATACAGATGGAGATGAAAAATAAATTAAAAAAATATAAATATTTATAAAAAATCATTTTTTTCTAAAAATTTCTGATAAATATTAGAAAAACTGAATCTAAATCTGACCTTTTGTTGTTAAGTGAATTTTTGTTGTTTAAAAAATTTTGATCATTTTTAAAATAAATCTTTTTTTCTAAATTCCGTTCTTTGATTTTTACAATTTTGAGTTTTCCAATCCAAAAATTTTTTAAATATTTAAAGAATGTAATTTTAGAAAAAATATTAATTTTAGAAATAATTACAAAAATTCAAATAACAAAAGGTCACTTTTAGCTAATATTTATTAGAAATTTTTATTTTAAAAGTAATGGAGGCAGCTCAAGAATAGTGAAAAAAATTTATTAGAAATTTTTGGAAAAAAAAATTTTCTCTTTTTTTTTTTTATTTTATTCAAAGACAATCTGTAGCTAAATTTTTATTTGTTTATAGTTCCTTTATATTTCTTTTTTTAAATCAACTATTTTTTCAAATTTTTCAAATTGATAAAGGGAAAATTTCTCGCGAAACGCTTGAATTTCTTATAAGTCTTTTGAGATCATTTTAAAAAAAGAATTGTAAATATATAAATAAATAAATAAATCTTTATTCCTCGACCTTATTTATTTATTTATTTATTTGAATTTATTTATATGCGAAAAATAATTAAAAATTATTTCAATAAATATACATATATATATATATGCAGGCCAGGTCAAAGAAGGGGGGCAAGAGGGGCAGCTGCCCCGGACCTCACAATTTTAGGAGCCTCATAAAAAGTGAATTTGTTAATGTTAAAGCATGCAAAGTTTCTGTAAAATAATTAAATGTCCTAATTTAGTAAATATAAAATAAAATTGTTTTTATTTTCTTGTCCAATTTTATTTTGAATTTTGAAGGCCCTCAAAAATATTAGTTGTCACGGGTCTCGAATTTTCTCTATAAGGCCATGTATATAATATCTTTATATAAATACCAACCTTGAGAATATTTAAAGAGTCTTTATGTGTCAACCCTTTCATACTCCTTCCGTTAATCGAAATGATTCGATCCCCTTTTTGAATACGTCCATCACGATCGGCCGGACTTCCAGCTAATACTTTATGCACCTAAATTAAACACACAATCCAAATGAAATTAATTATTATCTATTTAATTAAAAATTGTGTAATTTATTTTTATTTATTTATATTTACTGTAATTTCTTTGGATTCATAATCAGCCCCGCCGGCTAAAGTAATTCCAACTGATCCAGTTGCCAATTCACGATGTAAAATGACAACAACAACTTCATGCTCAGGTGAGAGACAACTTGCCTCCTCTAAGGTCTGATTCGCTTCATCAATCAGTGATTGTAATTCCTTTAAAACAAACAAAAATATTAATAAAAAGAGAATTCAAAATATAAAGAAAATCCCACAGATAGATATAGAATATAAAATACAATGACTTAAAACAAGTATGGCACAAGAAGATAAGCCAAAATAAAGACATTTTCTACTATAATTTTCTAGTTTATTTATATTTTATTACTGACTAAAGTAAATCTCAATTTTTGTAATGGATATTTCTAGGGTGGTGCAGAGCACTTTGCTTATTTAGAAATTCAATTAAGATAACAATAACGCAGATATATATATTTAATTCTTTAAACATCATCAATACAACGTTTAAAATTTATGTTTACACAGTTTTAAATATGATATCAGGCAGATGGAATCCATTATGCTCAATACATTGGGTCATCTCCTAGGGGGGTGTTCTGAACTGGACGAGAATTCAAATATAATATAAAGAAAATCCCACAGATCGCCTAATTTAGCCCCCTGCGACTATTTTTTTAAGGGGCTATGTAAAATCACTTGTCTACAACGATTGTCCTGGCTCACCTGAATAACAACATTCGTCAAGCTGTCGCTAACATACCCGTAGATATGCTGGAAAAAGTTAAACGAAACTTCTGAGTTCGATTTACGCAGTGTTTTGAGAATAATGGACGCCATCTGCCTGATAAAATTATCATCTTTAAAACTGTGTAAACATATTCTGTATTTCATTTACCACTACTTTATACCTTCTGCAATTCCAATCTTTAAAGTGAATAATGATTATTGATGTAATTGATATTTTGTATATTGTTACTAAAAAAATATTAAATCGTCCATTTTTACCGGGTGAGTTTTTTATCTTGAGACAGTCTCACAACTCAAAAACAGTGCATTATATGAAAAAAAGTTTCAAATAAAAGTTTATTTATTTGGAGGGGGAAACTCAAAATAAGCTATTGTTTGTCGACGTAGAACAAGCTTTTTAAAGGGTTTTTCAAGGTCAAGTTCTGTTTTTTAAATGGAACCCTATATGTTTCTTGTACAAATTCTGAATCTACAAAAAAAAAACTAAACAACTTTCATTAGAACTATGTTTTTATTCGACATCAAATAAATCATAAAATATTAAATCAATTAGATCTCAGAAAAACCATTAATAATTATTTTTAACAATTATTCAACTTAATTATCAAATAATAATGATTAAATATTTAATTATTAAATAAATAATTATTAAATTGAAAAGTCACAACAATGAAAAATAAGTGTTTATAATGATATTAAAACTTCGTTATACTCAGATTTAAGAGATTATTTTTTACTTAATAGAACTATTTAAAATTCTTGAGTTTAAAAAAGTTTATTTCTCTTGACAATCCAGTAGATAGTTATATTGTATTACCATAATAAATGGATCATTTTTTGTTGATGACAGAATTAAAATGGTCTTAATTTATGGCAGAATGTGGAAGTAGCCTTTATGGGGATGCCATTGTGGAAATGAATGCCAAGCATTTTCCTGACAGGGATATTACCTCAAAGAGCTTCATTTTATTGTGTTGTAAATCTATTAAAAAAAATCAGGAAATCTGAAGGCTAGGAAGAAACTTAAAAGGCCAAAATACCGAAAAATGGAAACTGAATTCATCCAGAAAACTTGCGATACAACTCTGAAGCACAATCACAGAACAGCTTTAGAAAATTAATAAATTATTGATTTTTATTAAATTATCTGTCATTTAATAATTAAATATTTGATCATTATTATTTGATAATTAAGTTTAATTTATTGTTATTTAATTGTTAAAAAATAATTATTGTGGGTTTTTTTTCCGAGATAACTGATTTAATCATTCTCTACTTATTTGATAATCGAATAGTAAAAAAATAGATCTTATGAAAGCTGTTCAGTTTTTTTTTTTGTAGATACATACGTCATGTAAACAAATATATAGGTTTCATATTTAAAACATGAACTCGACCTCCGAAACAACCCTTGAAAGCTTGTTTTAGGTAAACAAACAATAGCCTCAGTTTTAATTTCCTTCTCCATATAAATAAAACTTTTATTTGAAATCCCTTTCTTTCATATAATTCACTGTTTTAGAGTTATAAGACTGAGTCCCCAAGACAAAAAAATCTCACCCGGTATGGGAAAACGGACTGTTTGTTGAGTGACCCGCTTACTATTACGGACAAAACGAATTTATCTAAACCCAATCGGGCATTTTGAACCCATGAGAAAAATAAATAAAAATATTTTTAAATTAAAAAGACTGATGATGAAGGTCGTGATGTACCGAAACTATAGTCTCAAACAAATAAATTAAATATATATTAAAATGGTAACAACCCATTTTCGCACATTGTTGAACAAAGAATCAAATTTAGAGGTATGTTTTTTTTATGCATAGTAGAGTTAAAAAATCTTAAATCTGAACTTTTTCAAAATTTATTAATTTAATAACTTAAAAATAGGAAAGAGATTAACCAGTCAAGCCAAATATAGAATAGATTTCGTAAAAATTAGTTTATTTTTCATATTTAAAGAGAAGCTGGCTTAAGCCGGGATTATCTAAAGTCATTCGTGGTATATGAGCTTTAAGGCCCAGTTCTGAATATAGTCAGGGGAATGAGATTAGTCAGGGTCCAAACACCCTCATATAACAAAATAGAACATTATGATTGGCGATGTCCCTTAGAAGGGGTAGAAAACTAAGAATTATATAAAACATAGCCCCCACACATCAAGGAGACACAATCGGAAATGCATAAAGAGGATGACACGAAGAAATATCGCTCTCTATTATTTTATCCAGCTCTTACCTTACATCTCTATATTATACCTCTACTTTACCCTGCTCTCTTACATTACATCTCTCTTACACTACACTCTCCATATTATACACTCTCTCTATTACTTGATCTCACGAGTATATTTCTTCTTCCTGGAGTCGTTTTTGCGGGCATTTTCATTCATCCACTTGCGAGCCCCTCCATTGGCACTTCTATCATTAGCACGATAGCTAATTGGATAGCACGGACAAGAATACCTGTCCGGCTCTCGTGAAGACACCACGGAAGCTGATCAAAAAGGCGAGACTCCAGGCCCGTTACACACTCTTCGACGTGGCAGTCTACGGAACCTGAGCTAGAGGTGGCCACGGCACAGCTAATGCTGTTTGAATTACTTTGAACCGAGCAGCACATCTCAAGAGCAAACGTAATTAATCCTACTTTCTTCGAACGATCTCCGTTCACACATTAAAGACATCCAATCAATTAATTCTTTCTGACTGTTAAATTCACCAAGGACCTCAATAAATCATATATTATACATTGAATTCTTGATTATCTTTCACTGTTAAGAAAATTCTCCCCATTCTCCTTTGCAGCTAGAATTTATTTAAGTATTTTTATTTTATTTTTGCCTATTTAGAATTATTTTTTTTTATTTTTTTTTAAATTCATTGCATCAGATTAACTTCAGTAACGTAGAATTTGAACATAAGAGTAAATTCAGTAGTTTATCAAACTAGTACAACGAGATACACTGAGTTACACCACCACCTCCACGTCTATAAAGGTTAGTATTCTCACACTCAGGAATATTCCCCTTAAACGTCCCCTTACCAAACTAATTTCCAGACCCCTCCAACCACATACCCTCCCTAACCCCATTGCATGGTGAAGGTGCTGCTGGGATTTGAAAATCTAAGCCATCCTATCCCACAGATATCCCTAAATTCAAAATCCCATATTAAAAATATTCTGAGAAGTGAGAATACCAGGCTTAGTAAGGCTGCAACCGAACGCGATACCTGTCTCGTTGTACTAAAATTGAACAAAAAATATAGTATATTGCCCCGTACCGTTAATTTATTTTTTTTCATATTTTTTTTATTTATTTAAATTCTCTTAACAGTGGGATATCAAAGGTTAATTGAATAATCCCGGCTTCAACACTTCTATTTTTGAAATTTTCTGAGAATTTATTTGGCGAACTGTTTACTTTCTTTTCTATAAAATTAATACATTTTATAAATAAACAATAGCAACTTCTAATATTTGATTCTTTCTTTTACAAATAAACACCGAGAATGGACGGCACACAACAGAGTCTGGACGAACGCAGGGCGATTTATGCAGGCAACCAACAAACAACAGTTGAATTATCCAACACGCCGATCGATCCTGATGATATAGCATTAGACTCAGGGACCTGTATGTCCACTCCTACACCGGCGGAAATGGAAGAATCGACACTTCCAGCCATGCTACGAGATACAAGGGAGTTTGCAAATGCGCTTGATGGTGAACATCAAATCGTAAGTACACATACCCCCCCTCCACCCACACCCTTCGATACTAATAGCATGCTCCAACAAATAATGTTGCAAATGAAAGAAATGAAAAATGAAACAAAGGCTCATTTTAAAGAAATGAAAAACGAATTAACAAGTGAGTCAAAGGCGAATTTTAATGAAACAAACAGCAAGATAGATGAACAAAAAAATAGAATAGAGACCATAGATAATAAAATAGAGACCATGAGGGATGAATTTAATAGTAATATCAATAATTCCATAGCCAAAGTCAATGAAAAATTTGCATCCCTTTTTAATAGAATAGAGTCAAGCGATGGAAAAATGGATGAACAACAAAATAAATCAGAGGCAAATTTTGATGAAATAGATAATAAAATAGAGTCACATGATGCAACAATACAACAATCGCCACCCTTAGAAATCAAGTTAGCAACAATTGAAACCATCTTTGAGCCCCCTCTTTTAGAAACCACCCTCGAATTTACTTCTGCCCCTTGCAATCAAATTAATATAGACCCCATTATAGAACCCTCCCTAGAATTAAAAACAATAACTTGCATACCCGCCATAGAAATTCACACACCCATAATTTGCCAACAAATAATTGAAATTGCGCCCCCACCACCTTTAATACAAATTGATATAAGTCCTCCAAACAAATATAATTCAATAGTAAAAATTTTAATTGGTTTGCATATAAAATATAAAAATTATTTTACATTTTCGATTTTCAAATTATTGCACATAAATTTCATTATCCGTGATGTGATTCAGAATAAATCGCATCATTGCCAGCGAGCACTAGAAAGAACTTTATACGCCTCGCGGGGGATCAACCGATAAAAATGATAAGAAAAACATTTTTCATTGACCTATAAGAAACCTTCGAAAATTGCCTTTACATTGAAACTCTTCGAAAAACGAAAATGCTTATAAGCAAACCATTATTTTTATTTAGTTAAATTCCCATATAGCCCAGTTAATTCATATTTCTCATTTGTTGTTTGTTGTTGCAAAATTTAAACAAATAATAATCTAGTAAAAATAGTACATTTCATTATCTTTTAAAATCCATATTTAAATAATTTTTGATAATTATTTAATTCAATTCCTTGTAATCATGAATCATCACACTATTATTTCTTTCGTCTAATTTAAAATAAATATTCTAATATAACTATTTATATTAGCAGAACAATTTCACATAGGTCCCCATTTAAAATTTTTAATCCACATTTCTATCATAATTTTGTATTTCCATTTTTTTATATAAATCCAGCAGGCCCTTTTGTAATTTAACTTCAGTAAACTCAGTAGATTTATCGATTCAATGATTTTTGGAAAATCATTAACAGTATTCATTTTTATTTTTTTATTTTTTTATCTTTTCGTAATTTTATCATTCGGCGTCAACACAACTCATTTATCACGATGAGACTCATATAAAATTTTACCCTCATTTGTCACAATAGACAAAATTCATTTTTAAATAATTTTTCATTCTAGATAAACCCGATTCAACCCTCTCTAGTCAACTTTCTTTGTAATTTTAAAATTTAAATTTAAATTTAAATTAAATTCTAACCTGTGTTTGTATCAATAGAGTCAGTCAATATTAATTTCTTTCCACCCTCACTATGTTTCTGTTCATTTAAATAAAATTTTCTAGTATTAATGTAAATTTTTCAATTGCTTCACTTGTTAATTTTATAATAAACATTCTATTGGATTCAGCTTTCCTTCTCAATATTATATCAATGTTGGAACATGCAAAACTAAAAATATAATTTTCTCCCTTTAGCCCCTGAATAAGCCCCTTGCAATTAAAAATTAAAACATTTAAAAGCGGTAACCAACAAGCGTATTTGCAAACAGTATCTCACATGAGCGAATTAATTATTGTTACGATTAACATAAATTCTTGAAAATAAATTTTTATAGTATGTCGAATGGTCCGTCACAGAGATGGGAACTCGTGCATCCATATAGAAGAGATGAACACGATCCCAATATGCGGATAGACATGAAAAAGGAAATGTGAAATCAGGAATCGATGTATCAGTGTTGGATAATTGAACTTAACAGCGAGATATAATAACAAATTGCTTGTGACCCCTGCGTTTCGATGGATTAGTTGTGGTCTCACGGGGTAAATAGCCTGGGCTAATTAATTTGAAAAGAAATTTTTTCAGTTTATTAATAATTTAAAAAAAAAATTTTTTTAGTTTAAAAAAATTTTTTTTGAAGGGAAGCGAGTGTCATAAAATGGTAACAACCCATTTTCGCACATTGTTGAACAAAGAATCAAATTTAGAGGTATGTTTTTTTTATGCATAGTAGAGTTAAAAAATCTTAAATCTGAACTTTTTCAAAATTTATTAATTTAATAACTTAAAAATAGGAAAGAGATTAACCAGTCAAGCCAAATATAGAATAGAATTCTGTAAAAATTAGTTTATTTTTCATATTTAAAGAGAAGCTGGCTTAAGCCGGGATTATCTAAAGTCATTCGTGGTATATGAGCTTTAAGGCCCAGTTCTGAATATAGTCAGGGGAATGAGATTAGTCAGGGTCCAAACACCCTCATATAACAAAATAGAAACATTATGATTGGCGATGTCCCTTAGAAGGGGTAGAAAACTAAGAATTATATAAAACATAGCCCCCACACATCAAGGAGACACAATCGGAAATGCATAAAGAGGATGACACGAAGAAATATCGCTCTCTATTATTTTATCCAGCTCTTACCTTACATCTCTATATTATACCTCTACTTTACCCTGCTCTCTTACATTACATCTCTCTTACACTACACTCCTCCATATTATACACTCTCTCTATTACTCGATCTCACGAGTATATTTCTTCTTCCTGGAGTCGTTTTTGCGGGCATTTTCATTCATCCACTTGCGAGCCCCTCCATTGGCACTTCTATCATTAGCACGATAAGCTAGATATGAGATCGCACGGACAAGAATACCTGTCCGGCTCTCTGTTAGAAGACACCATCGGAATCTGATCAAAAAGGCGAGACTCCAGGCCCGTTACACACTCTTCGACGTGGCAGTCTACGGAACCTGAGCTAGAGTGTGGCCACGGCACAGCTGAATGCGCTGTTTGAATTACTTTGAGACCGAGCAGCACATCTCAAGAGCAAACGTAATTAATCCTACTTTCTTCGAGACGATCTCCGTTCACACACATTAAGAGACATCCAATCAATTAATTCTTTCGATTTTTGGAAAATCATTAACAGTATTCATTTTTATATTTTTTATTTTTTTTGTAATTTTATCATTTGGTGTCAACACAACTCATTTAGCACGATGAGACTCATATAAAATTCTATCCTCATTTTGTCACAATAGACAAAATTCATTTTTAAATAATTTTTCATTCTAAATAAACCCGATTCAATCCTCTCTAGTCGACTATCTCTGTGATTTTAAAATTTAAATTTAAATTAAATTCTAACCTGTGTTTGTATCAATAGAGTCAATCAATATTAATTTCTTTCCACCCTCACTATGTTTCTGTTCATTTAAATAAAATTTTCTAGTATTAATGTAAATTTTTTCAATTGCTTCACTTGTTAATTTTATAATAAACATTCTATTGGATTCAGCTTTCCTTCTCAATATTATATCAATGTTGGAACATGCAAAACTAAATATACAATTTTCTCCCTTTAGCCCCTGAATAAGCCCCTTGCAATTAAAAATTAAAACATTTAAAAGCGG
>JALMQS010000227.1:1009711-1025232 GCA_024734495.1 Forficula auricularia | reverse complement strand
AATCAGTTGCAGTATTTCGTCTGTTACCCATGGCTTTTTAATTTCGTAACGTAAAGCAGTCCAGAAATAAATAAGAGACTTCTTCCAATAAAAAAGTATTTATTGGAAATGTTTTCCCATAATAATATTTTGTAGCCGACGTTTCAGAGAATCTTTATTCCTTCTTCAGGGTCAAAAAGGTCAATGAAGGAAGCATATGCTGATCCTCCATCCCGTCTCCTTATTCAGTGTTTGTTGGTGTATAGATAATATTTTTAAACTTTCCATTATCAATAGAACAGAGTGTAATATGAGAACTTGACTATATTTTATAAAAGAAGATCAAAAAGACATTTCTAATTTTGAAGTAGTTGAAGAAGATAATAATTTAGCAAAATTTAAAGTGGGAGACTTGGTATTTGTCCACAGTCAAACAGCATGAATCCCCGGAGATATTATAGGAAAAAGAGGAAATGTTATAAATGAATAACATTTAAAAACTTTGTTACTTAGCTTTGATACCAAAGTGAAGTTAATTTTCTCATTAATATATCAAAGAATAATTAACACATTAACGAGAATTGTTTTTGATCGCGCTTTTTAAACAAGATATATATCGCGAGACTACTGCTGTTTGAAGCTATTGGAGTCTGCTGAGTCTTAAGTCTGGACCAAGAGAGAATGAAAAAGATGTGATCCATTTGGCTATAATCCATCATCATTACGCGATTGGCCCCCATGACACTTTTTATATCAAACACTGATATGGATCACCAAATGAATTTGAAATCTGAGATGTTATATATTCAATCTCCCAGTCCAGAGCGCCTGATCTGTTAACACGTATGTTAGGTGTTTGCCATTAATTCGCGATCGAATCAAATACATGAAATTTATGATTAATTAATGGCAAACACCTAACATATGTGTTAACTGATCGGGCGTTCTGGACTGGGAGATTGAATATATAACATCTCAGATTTCAAATTCATTTGGTAATCCATATCAGTGTTTGATATAAAAAGTGTCTTGCGGGTCAATCGCGTAATGATACTGGATTATAGCCAAATGGATCACATCTTTTTCATTCTCTCTTGGTCCAGACTTAAGACTCAGCAGACTCCAACTTCAACTTTTGCTCTAACTTGACGAAATTAAAATTATTCACATTATATTTTATATTGAAATTATAATGAAATATTACTTTAGAAGCAAGAAAAAAAACTGCAGGATCAGAAGATTGTTTCAGATCTTTTAGATTTGTACGAGTTGACCAGAGTCGAGGTACAGCTCCTTCAGTACTTATAGGCATTCTTAAAATTCCAGGACTCCATACATATTCTGGCTCATTTATTCCAGGTAGAGAACTTCTTTGAGGAGAAGATACCAAAATGGGAATCAAAGCACTCATATCCGCTGGATTTCTAATACCATAAGCTTGTAAAGTAAGTCGAGCACTACCAGCAAGGGCCGATATTAGAACACAACCTGTAGTACTTCTTGTTACCTGTTTTATTCTTGAAACCTTGTCAAGGAAAATATGATATAAAAAATAGACATATTTTTTAAATATAATATGCATATTACCTTAGGTAAAGTAATAGCATCCGACCAGTAAATTGATGAAGATCCTTCCCATTTGGTCTTATCAGTAAATACATTGTATTCTGGGACAGTGAATAGAAACCAGAGTAACACCGTAAATGGTCCTACTAGAGTAGCTCGAATAAAATTTTTCAAAGAATACCAGAAATCCCCATTTATAGCCTAAAAAATAAACTCAAATTCAAATTCCCAATTCAAACTTGTTTTTAATATTATCTAAACGATAATTATAAGAATTTTAGCCAAGTCACAATTTACTAATATTCGAAAAATTTGTGAAAAGTTTATATTTTTAATTTTTCTACTTATTTATCTAAAAAATTGAATGGTAAAAATATATAATAAGAAGATAGCCTTAGCCTGAAATGTGCTAGCCTCATCATCAAGAGCGTGACTTAAAAATTTCACTAGAGTGGTAGCATCTGCAACGTCTTTATGAACTCGAATGATTGCAACTAGGTCTTCAGTTCTTAGAAGAAGGCGCATCTGGATGAATGAAATAAAATGAAAGTTTAAAAATTAACAAAATACATAATAGAAAAATTCATAATTCGTTCAATTTATTAAAAACGACACCAGATTTTAATATTAATAATATTAATATGTGTACTTGAAGAAGTAGATATTTGTCAACTTGGAAAAAGTTAAAAATCCCAAATGAAACTAAATTATGACTTATGGCATTTCAAGCCAAAACATTAGACGTGAGTGCAATATTATTAAATTTTTATAAAGACAATGGATTAGGGTGTTTCAACTCTTAATCTCAATATAAAAAAATAAATATCAAATTTCCCTATGATATGGTTTTTGAGCCTGAGTTTACATAGAATAACTCACTCACGTAGGGGTTTGAAAAAATAATAGGAAGAAATGAACTTATTTCTGTTGTATCATCTTAAAATTAATATCTGTTGGCATATGAAATTTTACCTCCCATGGAGGTCTGTTAGCCGGCAATTTTGTGTCCACCAGAGAAGCAACATATCGTTGTAATTTATCAGGTGTGGCCCAGGCGGAGGGTTCTTCATTTCGTTCATCCACAACATGCTGGTTAATATCAAAACATGTATCTTCAAACCAACATCTTCTCCCTAATGGCAGCAAATGAGGGCGACATCGTAAGCGGGGATACTGTTGAATGAGACGAGAGGTGACAATAGATCTCCAGGAAGTCACATCCAGGGATTGAGAAGATCCACTAGATTCCAAGATTAAAACAGCATGCAGAATAGCACTTGGGTCCACTTTTTCTGGATCATGTTCTGAAAAAAAAAAATTCGTCAGAGGAAGGTGAAAGGTCATTTTGATGAAATTTGAGAGGATGAACGTCTCCAAGATCCTGAAAGCTTGTTTAAAGTGAACATATTCTATCGTGTATTAGACATCATCATTAACCAACTGAGATCGCGTCTCCTTGGAATGAATGAAATTGTTTCCAATTTCAGTGTCTTGCAACCTACCACTTTGCAAAATTTAAATGATACTGATTTATTGGAAAAGGCTTTAGTATTTGTCGATGCATATAAAAAAGACATTTCTATCTCTAACTTTTAAGGAGATAGGTGTTGGTTCTAGTGAAATATTTTAATATAATAATAAAACTTGAGCAAGATGCGAGGTAGGTTTCACAAAAAACCCTACCTCGCATCTTGCTCAAGTTTTATTATCATATCTATCTCGTTTGCCAAGGAAATTCTCAGTTTTCGATCCGCTTTTAGACACGAAATAGAAACGTCATCTTCTATAGGAGAACTTGCTGATTTATTAATCATAAAGAATCATTTTATTTCTTCAAACTTTCCTGAAGTGTGCACTGCATTTCTGTTATTTTTAACCATTCCGGTGACTACGGCTAGTGCCGAGCAATCATTTTCAAAATTGAAATTGATAAAAACTTATTTAAGAAATTCTATGGGACAAGAAAGGTTACCCAACTATTCTATCCATCGAACATTCCAAGGGCAGAAATTTTAACTTTGATGATGTCATTAACACTTTTGCTGAACAGAAAGCCCAAAAAAAAGGAATTTTAATAATAAATATTTTGTACTTAAACAAAAATTGTGATATCAGTCCAGTACGCTCTTTAAATTAAAAGTTACTAGTAAATCAACTAATTATAATACCCTTTTATGTACCTACTTTACGTAGTGACCTATTATCAAATAAAAAAACTTTAACATTGGTTGAACTTCTTTATATTGGGTGGGAGAGGGCCCTATCAGATTAATTTGCTTAGGGTAGTTACGCCACTGGTCCTAACATATTAATTACTGAAATAATAAATATTAAAAAAAATGAAAATATGAGAAGAAGAATTTTTAAATATTCGAAACTTCATTATTTTTGTTTCTCTTATATAGTTTAGCTTATAAATTTGTTTTTATGGGATTTTATTCTTGGAAAAAGCTACACGTATTATACAAATGTACATTGATATTTCGAAAAAGGGAATTAATATATCTCTATATATAAATCTCAATGTTTTAAAGAAGTTTATGATTTTATGTTGGGACACACTCATTGAAGTGCTGGGCCGTATGAGCGGGCCACGGGTTGGACAGCCTGCTCTAGAAGCTATAGAGAAAAACGAATTGGATAATGTGTTTGTTCGGTTAGTATCTAATTTAATCACGAAGGGGTGTTGAATCTTTTAAAATCGAGTAATTCAGACAAATGAAGTTTTTGGAGGGATTATTGATTATATATTATATCTCGTCAGAACAAACACCATGATAGATATTATCAAAATAAACTGACACGTTCTGATGTGGCCATCCACTTGACTTTAAAATATAACCTGGCCCCTCACTTATATTTAATATTTAATAAAATCATTTATAATCATGTAGGGCGGGGTTAGTTTTTGCATTTTTAGACTTCTGGGGACTTGTTGGTTTTGATATTCACACTAGTTTTTGAGCTAGCTCGTCGACAAAAATTTGGTAACTCACAGACAAACAGACTAACAGACATTTTGACAAAGCAATTAATATCTTGAAAAATATAATTTTTTCGATGTTCACTTATTAGGGCTTTTTTGTAGATCGAAATGCCATGGTTTCGCCTAATTTTTTTAATCAAAATAGTTTCAGCTGTTTTTGAGAAATTTCGAAAAAAAGAAGCAAAAAACCACTTTTTTCATGCACGATTAAAATACTTGACTATACCCTGTATGGTAAAGTAAAAAACAAGGACGGAGACAGACCGAGGTTTAAATAGAGGTATTTTTCAAATCTTAAGAAATTTAGTAGAAATGCTAAATACGAAATAATTTTTAATTTTAACTTGTTTTTAATAGAATTAATAGGTTAAGAAATATTAAAGCGTTTTTTTTTTTAAGATTGGTAGGGTCAAGATCTAGAGTCACTAAAATGAATAAATAAATATAAATATAAGCATTTAAATATCAAAAATATAAAATATGTCAAACCTGAACTATCGGAAGAACTATGTTCTCGTTGTCGACAATGAATAATAACTCGTGTTATTTTTGCAATGACAAGAACTGGAAGTAATAACGCCAAAACTGGAACTCCGATTAGAAAAGTGACAATTTCACCTAATAGAGTACAAAGAATTCCCCAAATTGGAGCCTCCTCAAGAGGATGCCGAAGACGTCGAAGAGGAGCCGATCGCCAGTAAGCTTGTGGTGTAATAGATTGTCTTATCGGAGGGAATGGTGCTCCATTTTTGCTCTCGCCATCTCCCCCGCCTGGGCTCATCGCCACTAAAAACATAGAGAATTGGCATAGTAGGTATCACTTATTGTAAAACTTAACTTAATAATTTATTTTTTAATGAGTTAACATTTTTAATTCGCCTTAGGGTAATTTAGAATTTATAATTAAATTTTAGATTTGGGACCCCATTTCTATTAAAATTTATAAATTTAAATTTAAGTAGGTTATAATGAAAGGCAGTCCATAAATTATTTAAATTTTTTTCAATTACAGACGTTTCGGAGACTTTTTTCTCTCCATCTTCAGGATATTGAATAGATATTGATGGGTGAGTTTAACCAAGTACACTTATGATATAATGTTGAAAAATATTGTAATATTGTTGCTATCACTGAAAGGAGAGACAAATGGGAACCGAGTTATACTCGCCCATCAATAATTATTCAATACCCTGAAGAAGGAAAGAAAAAAGTCTCCGAAACGTCGGAAATTGAATAAAATTTAAATAACTTATGGACTGCCTTTCATTATAACCTACCTATTTCGCTTACCAGTCCGTCTTTCTAAGAAAATAAATTAAATTAAATTCGAATTTAATTTTTCTATTATCACATCAAATTATTTAATATATTTTTTTTTTTTACTTTATTTAAGAGAACAATTATTACAAGTATTCTCAATTTCATCAACCAGGCCACTAAAAAGTAACATAATGAAATCTTGAATAGTACAATTTTACTTTTTATAAGAGTATTTTTTGTTCACCTATTTATTGTTGTTTTTTTTAGGGGATTAAACAATTTTGATTAAATATTTTAGGTGAAAACAAGGCTTTCATGATTTACTTTTGTAAAAAATTGTATGTAATTGAAAGTCGTGGTTGTTTATCAAGAAAATAGTTTCGTTTCGAATTTTTCATAAATTAGCCAAAACCTTTTAATTCAATTTCACATTTGAAAGAGTGTGATCTACAGAGTGATATACAGAGTGAAATCACACAGAGAAATAAATATTTTTTTCGAAAACCACTTTTTTCAACAGAGCCTGTAAATATCTATATTTTAATTTTCCGAAAATAAAGATTTCCATTATTAAATTAATAGAGATCTCGTAATGGAAATAAAATTAATAAAATTTAATCATTAATAGAGTCTTAAAACAAATAATAAACTATTAGCTATTTAACAAATCACATTTAATTAATAATACTGAGTTTTCCTAAATATTAAGTTATTGAACAGATCAAAGTAAATGAAACAAATGCCATTGTCACTTCAATTCCCTTATGCATGAATTTATTTAATATAATAATTGTTTAATATCGATCGTTAATATCAGATAAAGAAAATAAATGGTTTCATATAAATAGCATGACGATATAATATAGTTTAATTAATTATATTGATAAGTAACTACGTCATTTGAATTCTTTATATTCATTCGACAGGGGTGCCCGGAGGGGGGGGGGCGCCATAAGACAGAGAATGAGTCATTGAAATTCCTGGGGGTGGGAGTTGAAAATTGTTGCAAAATTAGCATTATATGCTAAAAATAAAAAAGGTCAAGTTAATAACTTTAACAAAAGGTAATGAAAACCTCTTCTAATTCTTTAGAAGTGAATAAAATACTATATAATGTACAAGAGGGGGGGGGGGGGGGTGCTTTTAATGAAAATGTGGATGTTGAGTCACGAAGCTAGGAAAGATGGGCACCCCTGCAAGTAGAAAATTCAAAATATATTAGGCTCTGAATGATCCATAACTGCAAATGCCCCCATCCTCCACCGTACACATATACATTTTATCGACCGTATTACTTTATGTTAATAAATATTGCATAGATGAAAATAAACTGCGGCGGATCGTTGGTAGACTCTATTCATAGTCGTTTGAAATATTAATATATGTTATTCCTTTATTATTAATCAGATATCACTGGCTATTTGAAGTCAACGTTGACTTAAAATCAAAAATAGCAATCGATTCTCACTTAATACTTGAGGAGTAACCATTCTTCATTCCATTTTTGACGTTTCGATTATCATTGGTAACCATTTCTGAAGACATGGAGGAATAGTCTTAAAATCAAAATAACGATCGGTTCTCATCTAATTCTGAAGGAATAACTATTACATTAAATTTTTGATGTTTTGACTATTAATGGTAACCACTACTTAAAACATGAAAGAATCAACTTAAACTCCAAAAGACCAAAATTTTTTTGGTAATAACTCAACGACTAATGACCAAAACATCAAAAATGGATTGTAACAAGGTTATTTATTCTTCCAGTATTAGATGTGAACCGGTCGTTATTTTTTATTACAAGTCGATTCCTCCATGTCTTTAGCAAAGCTAACGGATGAGAGAACAACGCAGTTGCTATAGTTACTTATAAAATTTCCTCTCAAATTTAGCATTTCACAGAGAGAATGTTGTGATATGCCTTTTCGACATGTTACATAAGTCTACGCGGAAGCAGTAGGCTTATGTAATTGCTGAAATTGCAAAGCTTGACCTGATTATAATTATACTTAAGCGATGGATCTCTGATAATAAGGGCGGATGACTTATGATCGAGAACCCTGTCACACCATGCCTCTGTACCTATACTGAATAAACCTTCTATTAAATAATACATCTTGTTATAATCATTTACTACCCCCTCACCCCTAGTATATTATAACAATTGGCGCCCTCACCCCTAGCCATATTATAACAAGAACTTTATCCATTCTTACTTAAGCATAATTAAATAAGCAATATTAAACGGATCAAATAAATAAATTTAAAAGAATTTAAAAAAAATTACTATCTTACTGTGTAGTAAAGTACTTTAAAATATAATTTTACTAAAAGCATTATAAAATCTGTTTTTAGATAGTTAAGATAGTTAAATAGAATATTAATTTTGATCAAAATTGGTTTAGTCATTTTCAAGATATTTAGAAAAAACTACAAAAGTAGGTACTTGAATAAAATACTAATGTTTGTGGGCCGACATGTACTAAAAACTAATAAGAGCTTCATTTAGTTAAAGTAATTGTAGGTTTTTAATTTCATTTCAATCGATTGAACGGTGAGGAAAAAATCTTCGAGGAAATAAAGGATACATACATATAATCATAATAATACATATACAATTATATATAAGAGCCCCGTCCCATCTCAATTGGCCCACCAATATTTTTTCTTTTTAAATAAAATTATGCTAATTCACGGTAAATTTAATTTAGATATTTATTTTTATTATCATTTGGAACAACATTTTAAACAATTTAAAACATTTTATTGTAACATTTAACTTAAAATTATTTTTTAATTGTTAAAAACATATTTTTATATAAAAAATAGTTCTTTGCTTTTCACGAATTTTTTTTTTTAAGAATCTTTGAATATGTGAAATAATCAAGTAGGCTTTGCCTTTTTCCAACAAAAGAAAGTTTGTTTTGTTTATTATTAGTAAAAATGACTCGTGGAAAGGCTGTTGATAAAAAAATTCGCTCAATTATTATCAATTTATTTAAAAAGGGAAAATCAAACGCGGAAATTGGCGATCTAGTTAATTTATCAAAGTTTACTGTCAGAAATATTATTTGAGTTTATAAAACAACGACTACAATAGCTACAAAACCTCGGTATGCGTCGAAATCCAAAATATCAGATGCTGATAGACGGGCATTGAAGAAGATTATTAGAAAAAACAGGCGTTCGAACTATGGTGAATTAATTATCTGTTCTTTGGAGCGATGCTGTGGGGCGAAGTGTTTCAAGATCCACGTGCCATAGAGCAGCCCTTAAGTTAGGTTTTAAAACTTACAAGGTAATTTTATTGCAACTTATTCCAAAAATTTTTTTTGTAATTTTACTAATTTTTTTAGGCGAAAGAAAAGCCACTCTTGACATTAAAACAAAAAAAAACGGTTTAAATGGGCTAAAAGTCACATTAATTGGACGAGTGATGAATGGAATAGTGTCCATTGGAGTGATGAGTCTCGTTTTGAAGTTTGTGTTGGGGACAATCGTAGCAGAGTTATTCGTCAGAAAAATGAAGCTTTCAATTCAGATTGTTTAAAAAAGAAAGTAAAATTTCTTGCTTCAGTTATGGTATGGGTTCAATGTCTGCTAGAGGTGTTGGAAAACTTCACTTCATTAATTGAATTGTAAACACCAATAAATATTTAGATATTTTAAAAAAATCGTCACTTCCAACAATGGCAGATGCATTGCAGAATAATAATAATTTTGTGTTCCAACAAGACGGGGCAGCCTGCCATACATCACGAAAATCTTTAAAATGGCTTTCTGATCATAATGTTCCACTTTTGGAGTGTGTGGCAAACAGTCCCGACTTGTCACCAATAGAAACTCTTTGGCACACAATGAAAGAGCTATTACGAATACAACCAGCTAGAAACGTAGTCGAATTAAAACACAAACTTCAAAATATTTGGGATACTTTCACTCAAGATGAGTGTCAAAACTTAATAAGTACGTTGCCCAAAAGAATTCAAGCCGTAATTAAAAATAAAGGCGACGTCACACAGTGGTAAAGGTTTTGGATTTTGTATGTTTTCCTTCTTTTTAACAATTAAAAAATAATTTTAAGTTAAATGTTACAATAAAATGTTTTAAATTGTTTAAAATGTTGAAGGAGACAATAAAAGAGTGTGTCTTATGCTGAAACTATAGTCTCGTTATAAATAAATAAAATTTATAATTCCAGCAGAAGACACACTCTTTTATTGTCTCCTTCAATATATAAAAATTCTGCTACTCTCGGTAAAAACTTTCAATTTAGTTTAAAATGTTGTTCCAAATGATAATAAAAATAAATATTTAAATTAAATTTACCGTGAATTAGCATAATTTTATTTAAAAAGAAAAAATATTGGTGGGCCAATTGAGATGGGACGGGGCTCGTATAGTACACCCCTCCATGGTACATGCCCACGGCCAAATGAAAAAATCGCACTTTTGGGACTTCTGGACGAGTCACCATGTAATTTTTTCCAAAACCGTCAGGACCTAAAATTCAATTTGATTGAATACTTTAACTACAATTTGTGTCTTTGGTGGAGACCATGGATTCCGTAGTCATTAAATGATGACCCTTTGAAGTCGCGCTTGGCGATTACAATACATACTCATACCCCAGTTGATATTGCTTTACTAAGAAAATCACAAGATGGTATCTATCCCTTCGGGGAACCCTTCTGACATATAATTAAAAATAATCTTGGATCTAATACCATGGATGACAGCCTCTTGTGATTTTCTTAGTAATTTAAAGTCTATTTCAAACGGCAATTTAAACTCTTTTAAATGGGTTTAATCGGATTTTGAAACCATAAGGGGGGGAGGCAAAGACCCCCTTCCCCCACTGTCCCCCACTGCTCACCATCCAAAGGCGAGACACCTTCTGCTACGACAAATTATGATTGTTTTTATAAAAGGTAGTGGATAAGAACATTTTATGGATTGATATATATATATATATATATATATTTATGACAAATCCTAATAAAAATACCTTGAATATGGAAAAGGTAGATAAGCAAAATGCAATGTCAAAGTGAGAGATGATAAAATTATTGATCATAATAACACATAAAATTAATTCAAGGTAAATTAAAACTTAAAATATATCGAATACATTCAACATTCGGGACTGGATTTATATTCATAAGACTGAAATAATATAGGGGAACTTTAGGAGAACAATTTTATTTATAAAAAATTTTACATCACCAACTCTTTATTTTATTTTATACGTTACGCAAAGACTATTGTATTGGCTCATAAGAAAACTGCTATTTTTTCGAAATATTTCGAAAACAGCTAATAAGATTTCAAAAAAGTCACATGGATCATTATCTTATTTCGACAAAAGAATTGAAAATATTAGCTGCATATAGATGCAAGGATTTATTTAATTAACAGATATGTTGATGTTTTAGAACAGTATTTCTCAACCTTTTGTAGAGCGAGGAACCCTAGAGCACTTATATTTATTTCTGAGGTACCCCCTAGCACTAAAATATGAGATATTTAATTTTCGTCAAAATATCAACATCATGCTACTTTTATAGCTTCCAAATATAACATACCACCGCCGATGACTGTGTTGTCACATTTTAAAAATTTGCTATATTTTGGGGAAATTGGGTACAAAAAACGTGCATTTTAAATTACAATACCTAACATTTTCAAGTATTTTCATAAATAATATTATTATTAAATTTTTTGATAATATCATTGGGATACCCATATGCCCCTTTCGGATAGGACAGGTTTTTTTAATTATTCAATGTATACTCATAAATAACATTCTCATCTATTTGAAAAGGAATATTATTTCAAACGTCATTAATAACAAAATAATAATAAAACAATTTAAATGATGTTTTCATTTTGCTAATGTAACGCAATCGTTCTATTATAAGAAAGTTAGGAACTTTAGAGCAACAAAAATGGTATGACTGAGACGATAATAGTGATGTCCATCGCATTCTTAAGTATCAATGGTTTTATTTGACTATAAGGCAATACTTAGTTTTTTTTTCTTTACATGACAAATTTTTTGTGGGGTGATACTACTAACTACTATTTTTGTTTTTCTATTTTTTCTTTTATTGACCTCTAGGCGCGGGGAACCCCAAACCTCCCTTTGTGGAACCCCGGGGTTCCGCGGAACCCAGATTGAGAAACACTGCTTTAGAAAACAATTTCAGGTTAAGAATTTACGAAAATGTATAAATTTTTCAAAAGTGGGTTTGGAATCGGATGAGCTTCTGAACTATTCAATTAGTTTGTGTATTTGAATTTAGTTTGTAAAATGTATAATTTATTTTTAGAACTTTGAATATTTAAATTGAAATAATAAAATTCAAATTTCAAATCAAATTCAATTATATGTCTATAACTTAATATATTAATGTATATGTATTATATTTCTCTTAATTGTTTTAATTTTATGCAAATTCAATAAATAAATTACTAGAGGTCTCGATTCTCTGGTCAATCATAGAACCGTCTTTCAACACCCATGGGGTTTGTTGTGACGAGATAAAATCAATAATCTCCCCTTAATCTTCATTTACCCGAAATACCATATACAATTTTTAAACATTCACCACTGCTTTGGGATTAAATAAGATAATAGTAATCAAACAAAGGCATTTGACATTTCATTTATCCCCATGACTTCTAGAGAGTGGAATTCTTCAACGATCCATTTTTCTGGCGATATTAAACCTTCATGTTATCAACTCCCGCATCCACATGTGCCTTCAGCTCCGACCTAATCGCTGAAATTTCTTCTCCTTCTTTTCATGAAGCAAGGGTCCACCTGGGAATATAGAAGTTGCATCTTTTTGGTACAACATCTTCTTGCATCAATATCATTTAAAAACAAAACAAAATGCTGAATATCTAGGCGCGTTAAATCTTCCATACGTATCTTCCCTAGAGTTTTAAGGGATTCTTTGTAGTAGCTTCACGTAAGCTTGGCTACTTTTCAGATTCACACGCTATTTTATTACTATTCAACTTCTTACTCTATACAAAACTCAAATTTTGCCCCTGTCGCGAATACGACTCGTCACAATAACAAGGTAAGTAATTATTGTTTTTGTTCTGTAAAATTTAGAATTTGGCATGTACATTCTTTAATATTCAAGAGCCTTGATATTTATTTATTAATCAATGAAAGTACTTCAAAAATTTTCTCTTGCGTGAAGCAACCAAAAGTTGGACCAATAAATAATCTGCTCTTTTTTAACATTTTTAATATCTTACTCGTATTGTTATAAATAATTATAATGAATTAATATAGGAAAACACAAATTTTCTTTCAGATAAATACTTTTTAATACCAATTACAATCGGTCTTAAAGTACATTGATGCTGAACTTTGCATTCTTATTTTACAATGACATAATTTTTTCTGAAAGTTTGCTTCGGTAGACAGCTATTTTTATTACAAGGTAAGATTCTTAGCTTTAAATAATCTATAATCTTAAAAATAGGAAATAAATTTAAATATAGAAACAAATCATTACTGATAGAAAATAGCTTACTTAAACCTAAATATTAATAGTAAAATATAATATTACTAGGTGGAATAATTAAATTTAATAATTCTTTAATAAGTGAAACAAATTTATTTAAAATAAATGATTAAATAATACTGCTAAAATAAATAAATGTATAATAGATACATAGATATCAGTAATGAAGCTTTTGTTTTTGTGATTAATTTTGAGTAGAAATTTTATTAAAATCACACATAATAATTAAATATAATTATTTATTGAACACAAATAAATAATACAATAAAACTACGAAGTTTCGATTGAGTTATTCTGCGATCGTTCGTCAGATATCAGTGTTAATAAATATACCATCAAGCCCCTCTTTCTCATTAGACACTCTGGGCAAGTGCCTAGGGTCCTACGATCCATGGGTCCCCCTATTTCTTACTAGGAACTTATTTATTTTAATATCGATGCTAGCAGAACACTTTGTATTTCTTTTAGAGGGGCCCGATTATCCTAAAGCGCCCAGAGCCTCCAGATTAAAGCGAGGGGTGAACCGCGATTGAAATTAGGTGTACACGTCTTTGGAATTATGTGGAATTATTTTGGAATTCATTAGATAATACCCCTTTATCTATTGTCTTCTATTTGGAACTGAAAGTGGAAGTAGGTGTACACGATATTAGGTCGCGGTTCACCACTCGGGTTAATAAGACGGCCCTGCATTTACCATGTGGTAAGTTTAAAACAATGGATAATTTTTAGTTAAAATAAAAAGGGCACGTCAAAATTTAATAGTGAAAGTAATTTGATGTTAAAAAATCAAAATTATTTCTAGTTAGTGAAAATAAATTTTTATTGGAGTAAAATATAAAATGAGCAGTCAATCAAAAAAAGAAAATAAAAAAAAAAAAAAAAAAAATAGTTATAATGTTTTGAAAAATTTTCAAACGAAAAATAAACATATCAAAAAAATTTTTGTTTCATACTAATTAGAAATCGACTATATTTGTGAGAGGATATTAGGAATGTATGGTTTGCGTGCAATAAAGCTAGGATGGTGAAGTACCTATCGCGGGGCGATCTCCGATGGCATGGCGGGCGCCTTCAAGTCTGGCCTCCGTCGACCCGTCGACGACGGCCGCGACCTCCGCTCCGTGGGTATGCCACACCGCGTGTCGATATCTGTGCCTATGGCCATGCGCACGACCGACCCTCATCCCAGTTGTACTCCATCCCAAGGGAAGCAAAAGATGCGCTCATGCCCGATTCTACATATATCTAGCGCTCAGGGTGAACAGCCCTCAGGATGGAAAATTATGATTTTTAATTAAACAATTAAATATCTCAGCGCCTCCCAATCAATCGCAGACCCCAAAGGTCGAAAATAATTTTCTCTTCACCTGGGGCGCGACCACAACGAGGCCGTGTAACCAAAAACATAAATGTGAAAAAGGGGCCAAGTTCGGTGCTTCGCCGACAAAAGAGTTGAGATCTAAACGGGTACCAAGTTCCACAGCAGCTGCGACGCACCATGTGTATATTTATACGAACCATTTCAAGCTACTATCGACCCCCCATAACTCAAAAACTATTAGACTTACACATTTGAAATTTTGCATATCTAATAAGGCGACTGTGGGTCAGTGGGTAGAGTGCTGGCTCGCTGACTCGAAGATCGCTGGTTCGAGACCGAGTCTTGGCAGATAGATATTTGCAGTAGCCTCCTCTTGGAAAGTAATGGCAACCTACCAAGAGTATAATTGCCTAGTAACCTCTCCAAATTAGCCGTTCGGAACCGGCGTTAAAAAGTAGGTCCCGTATATCTGTGTAAAACAACTAAACACACTCAGCACAGGTATATGTGGAGAGGAGCCGACACCCGTTTCGGGTATGGCACTCGAAGAAGAAGAAGAATAAGGCCCACTAGAACACCAAATTTCATGAATAAATCTAAATAGTTCTTGAGTTATTAAGCTCTGAAAAGGGCCATTTTTAACACTGACTGACTCACTCACTCACTGACTGACTGACAAATCAAAAACCTAAAGCAATTCCGCTGATCCTAGAATGCTGAAATTCGGCATACTAGTAGAGTTTGGGCTACAATTAAAGGAAAAAATCGAAAAAGTGAAACTTTCCCTTTTTAACCGACTTCAAAAAAGGAGGAGGTTCTCTATTCGACTGAATTTTTTTTTTTTTTTTTTTTTTTT
>JALMQS010000227.1:995862-1009311 GCA_024734495.1 Forficula auricularia | reverse complement strand
CCCTTTTTCACATTTATGTTTTTGGTCAGATATCATTAATTTTTGAAAAGTTTTAACCTTTAATTTATCTAAATAATTACATTTTAACATTTATAATAATAATGATTAAATATTTCTCATAAAATTTCTGTTAAAAACCCAGTCGGGTTTTCATAAATTTCACCACTTCATTTCGGACCCCGAAGAAGGGAAAGTTTCGGTTTTTCAATTTCCTCCTTTATTAATGTTCCAAGCTTTACCAGTATGCCAAATTTCAGAATTCTAGCTTGATTGTATTTTCACTATATGTTAATTAAGCCTTTATAATAAATTTTACTCCTTCATTTTAGGTCGTGAAAAAGGGAAAGTTTCACTTTTTCGATTTTTTCCTTTAATTGTAGGCCAAACTCTACCAGTATGCCAAATTTCAGAATTCTAGGACCATGAAGTACTTTAGGTTTTTGATATGTCAGTCAGTGAGTGAGTCAGTGTTAAAAATGGCACTTTTCAGAGCTTAATAACTCAAGAACTATATTAGATTTATTCATGAAATTTTGAATTCTAGGTGGTCTAGTGGGTCTTATTAGGCATGAAAAATTTCAAATATGCAAGTCTAATAGTTTTTGAGTTATGGGGGGAGGGGGGGTTGATAATAGCTTGAAATGGTTCATGTAAATATACACATTTCCGAACTTGGCTGACACACTAACGTGTTTCTAGACGTTTCTATCTAAACGGGTACCAAGTTCCATAGCAGTTGCTTAAATCATAGGGTTGAGCAACGTTCTTCAAATGATTTAAAAGAAAATTTGTTTCGTTCTTTGTAATTAAATTTATAACTTGGCAACTTTTATATCCAACTAAATTGTTGTAGTACCTATAAAATAGAACAACTTAAAAAGCTAAATTTTAAGCTTGTATTAAATATCATAATGTTAAACTTAAGTTATTGACTATTATAACTTGCCAAGTTATAAATTCAATATCAAAGAACGTAACAAATCTTCTTTTAAATCAATTGAAGAACGTTGTTCATCCCTATAGCTATGATTTAAGCAACTGCTATGGAACTTGGTACCCATTTAGATCTCAACTCTTCTGTCGGCGAAGCGAACTTGGCCCCTTTTTCACATTTATGTTTTTGGTCAGATATCATTAATTTTTGAAAAGTTTTATCCTTTAATTTATCTAAATAATTACATTTTAACATTTATAATAATAATGATTAAATATTTGTTAAGAACCCCGGTCGGTTATTCATCAATTTCACCCCCTTCATTTCGGACCTTGAAGAAGGGAATTTTTCGGTTTATCAATTTCCTCCTTTATTAATGTGCCAAGCTTTACCAGTGTGTCAAATTTCAGCATTCTAGCTTGATTGAATTTTCACTATATGTTAATTAACCCTTTAATAAATTTTGCCCCTTTATTTTAGGTCCTGAAAAAGGGAAAGTTTCACTTTTTCGATTTTTTCCTTTAATTGTAGTCCAAACTCTATCAGAATGCCAAATTTCAAAATTCTAGGATCAGCGGAAATACTTTAGGTTTTTAGTATGTCAGTCAGTCAGTTTTAAAAATGGCACTTTTCAGACCTTAATAACTCAAGAACTATAATAGTTTTATTTATGAAATTTTGTATTCTCGGTGTTCCAGTTCGCCTTATTAGACATGGAAAATTTCAAATGTGTAGGTCTAATAGTTTTTGAATTATGGGAGGGGGGGGGGGGGTCGAAAGTAGCTTAAATTGGTTCGTGTAAATATACACATGGCCAGTGCGTCGCCCGTTTTTCTGAACTTGGCTGCGTGTGTCTAGATTATATACAAAGTTAAATTTAGGAAGCAAAGATAAGATTATTTTTATTATAGACAAAAGGATCAGCCGGGGTTCGAACCCGGGATCTTCGCATGTATACTGCGATGCTTTGTCATAAGAGCTTTAACTCCTAAATCCTCTTAGCCACTGATCTCCCAACCCAAACTAATACCTAATGTTTATATGAATTATGGAATTACTTTAATCTCTTCCTCGTTCATTTTTCGCAGCGTTGGCCATGATTCATTAATTAAACAATTAAATATCCCAGCGCCTCCCAATCAATCGCAGACCCCAAAGGTCGAAAATAATTTTCTCTTCAACCGGGGCGCGACTAATAGTGGCTAAGAGAATATAGGAGCTAAAGCTCTTATGAAAAGGCCTCGCAGTACACATGGGAAGATCCCAGGTTCGAACCCCGGCTGATCCTTTTGTCTATAATAAATTAATTCCTGTGAATCAATTCTAATAGACTGATGAAGAGTGAAAAGCCCTAGAAACTATAGTCTCGTTATAAATAAATAAAATTTATAATTCCATCAGAAGACACACTCTTTTATTGTCTCCTTCAATCCTAGAGTTAGTTAAATGGTCTCAGAAAATAAAGAGAAAACGTGATTTTTCAAAACGGTCTATGTTTAAAACGATTATAGTATAGATGAAAATAATGCAATATATTCACGCTGACGTGCTTTCTCATCAGAATTCACAACTAACACTTCTAATTAAATCCGAAAAAATCACTCCGGAAACGAAGGCTGTGTCTTTGAAGTCTGGTGGGTCTTAGAAATTTGAAGCTTTTTGGTAGGTTTTTATTAGTTCTTTTTTCGTCTCTTTTGGGGAGATGGGTTTGTTAACTCTTCTTTCCATTTAGAGATAGGAAAAGCAAGGGTTGGTTTTGAAATTAGGCTGGAATAAGGAAATCTCTGCGTTACAAAGGTAAATATTTTGTTTATTTTTAAAATATTTTTTTTTTTTAGATAATAGATATGGTTGAAAGGGGTAGTCAATCCAGGATTGGAATTAGAAGTATAAAGGTGTTAAAACCAGTGGTGGTTTTGTTATGAGGATGATTCAGATAGTTATTTAGATTATAAGGTATTAGGGAAGAGTGGTATTAATTTAAATTGGTCTGGTTCCTACAAGTTAGTTGATTCAGATATTAATATGTAGGTTTGCATTCATTTGTAGGATCTGGCATTGATTTATGGAGCAGTCTATTTATTACTACTTGGGATTATAGTATGATTAAATCAATTATGAAGTTTGTCAAGTCCTAAAGTCCTAGAGTTGTACAAAATTTTATTTAGTTCTCACAAGCAGAGATTAGCTGAGGTAGATAGAGGTCAAACTATCCTTGTTAAGGTTTTGACCAGGTTTCCTTAACAACTTATGGCAAATCCTGGGATGGCTAATGCGTCGCTTGCTCCTGGTATCGGGTTTTTGTGTGGAATTTGTAAATTACTTTTTGTCTTTTGATGGAAATCTATGGTCATATTATTTGTTAATGAGCATACATTTCTATTTATTTTTATTTTTCTTTTTTTTTGTACTTGTTTATTATTTATTAAATTGTTGTAGTTAATTTGTATTGATGCATTGTAGTTAGATTGTATTGCTGTTTGGAGGACCTAGCCACCGAGGACTTTTTCCTCTAAGCAGGTCGAGGAATAAAGATTTATTTATTTATTTATTTATTTATAAATAAAAGAAATTAGTTAACAAAACAATTTATTTATTTGTTCGGATTATCTGATTAATAATAAAGGAATAAACATATTAATATTTCAAATGACTATGGATAAAGTCTAGTAACGATCCATTGCAGTTTATTTCATCTGCAAACAATTTATTTTTAGCCAACAAAACATATTTAAATCAAAGGGTTGTAAAGCTATAGAATTTGACATACTACGAGGCGATTATCTCATAGCGTGTCTAAAGGGCTACGCCTGGATACTCGGAAGCCAACACGTATGGTTTGCTTATAGTCCAAGAGCCCATGACCCATTTTCATGTTTGATTCAAGTAGAAATTTTGCATAGAGGTATTAATAGTATAGATGAGTAAGGAATCGGCTGTTTGTCTGATCTACCTGGGTACTGCTGGTACTGCGCATACGAGAAAGGTAAAAAAAGTGTTTGATTGAAAAGCCAACAAATACTATTCGAGAGTTAAGTTGATTTTAAATTAAAAATTAACTAAGCCAGACATTTGTAGGGGGAATGGAGTAACACTGACCCAGACTACCCTAAAGTTGCATTTTTTTTTATTTAAAAAAAAGTGATTGATTCACGCTGACATTTTAATAGCGTCTTAATTATATGTTTTTAATAATACGTGCAAAAAGCCAGACACTTTTGCCGGGGTTTAACAATTGGCAGACGTCGAAATAAATCTTGTACGGATAGTCCAGTCAAATTGTACTCAAATGGAGAAAGTTTTGGGGTAGTTCTGATTTTTTTTGCATATATATGTTTTTTGGGGCGCTGAATTCAAATCTGAGGTCTCCCAGCCAAATTTTGTAACGCAACATTGTGAAAAATGCAAAAAAATGTGAAATTTTCCATTTTTTTATCGGTTTTTGGCTTATAACTCGAAAACTATCAACTTTTCGTAAATAACGTTTCTATTCAAAATGAAACTTCATAAAATTTCCTACAAATTTTACCATTTAGATTTTTTTCTCCGACCAACTGTTCGGGCTCAAGCGCAAAATCCAACTTTTCGACCTGGGCAGGTTCCCCTGATCACTCAAAAACTCTCACTTTTTTCGATATTTTCCCATTTTGACTATGAAGGAACACGTTTTCGACAAAGACCACTCTATACATTTTTAAACTAAATTAAATTTGCTACAATTCAAACAAAGTTTCATCTTAATTGGATAAATGGTAATCCGTGCAGCAATGAGGTTGAAGTTTTGAAAAACTGCAATTTTTCATTTATAAAATGAAAACCACTCATGGGAATCAAGTATCTAGGATTTTTTCAAAAAATTGCAGTTTTTAAATACTTCAACCTCATTGCTGCACGGATTACCATTTATCCAATTAAGATGAAACTTTGTTTGAATTGTAGCAAATTTAATCTAGTTTAAAAATGTATAGAGTGGTCTTTGTCGAAAACGTGCTCCTTCATGGTCAAAATGGGAAAATATCGAAAAAAGTGCGAGTTTTTGGGTGATCAGGGGGGGCTGCCGAAAAAAATCTAAATGATAAAATTTGTAGGAAATTTTATGACGTTTCATTTTGAATAGAAACATTATTTATGAAAAGTTGATATTTTTCGAGTTATAAGGCAAAACCCGCTAAAAGATATACCGCGTAAGTTTTTTATCTTGAGACAGTCTTATAACTCAAAAACAGTGCATTGTATGGAAAACAGTTTCAAATAAAAGTTTGTTTATATCGAGGGGGAAATTAATCTATTGTGGGTCGACTTAGAACAAGCTTTCAAGGGAATACAATATCAAGTTCTGTTTTTTAAATGGAACCCTATATTTTTCTATACGTCTATTTAATCTACAAAAAAAACTGAACAACTTTCATGAGAACTATTTTTTTATACGAGATCAAATAAATAAAATACATGAATCAATTAGAACTCAAAAAAATCTTAATAATTATTGTTAACAATTATTCAACTTATGTTAATTATCAAATAATAATGATTAAATAATTAATTATTAAATACATATTTATTAAATCGATGTCACAACAATGAAAATAAGTGTTTATGATGATATTAAAACTTCATTATACTCAGATTTAAGAGATTATTTTCTACTTAATAGAACGATTTAAAATTCTTGAGTTTAAAAAAGTTTATTTCTCATGTCAATCCAGTAGATAGTTATATTGTATTGCCATAATAAAAATGGAGCATTTTTTGTTGAAGACAGAATTGAAATGATCTTAATTTATGGTGAAAGTGGAAGAAATGTTATGTGGCTGCCATTGAAATGGATGCTGAGCGTTTTCCTGACAGGAATACACCCTCACAAGCTTCAATTTATCGTGTTGCAAATCAGTTAAAAAAAAAAGAAATGTAAAGGTTACGAAGAAACTGAAACAGGCCAAAATAACGAAATTGGAACTGGAATTCATCCAGAAGACTTGCAGTTAAAAATATTTATTAGAATTTTTTTTGAGATCTAATTGATTTAATATTTTTTATTATTTGATGTTGTTTAAAAAAATAGTCCTAATAAAAGTTGTTCAGTTTTTTTTTGTAGATTCAGAATATGTACAGAAACATATAGGTTTCCATTTAAAAAACAAAACTTGACCTCGGAATACCCTTGAAAGCTTGTTCTAGGTCATCAATCAATGGCGTAGTTTAGTTTCCCCCTGATATAAATAAACTTTTATTTGAAACTTTTTTTCATATAATGTATTGTTTTTGAGTTATAAGACTGACTCAAGATAAAAAACTCACCCGGTATATGTATGTTTATTTGTAGCAATCAGAATACTCCCTCATTGATTTCCTCTTCTTTACCATTCATCTTAATCACTCTCTTCTATTCAAAGTCTATTTAGGGGCACATTCTTTCATTCGATCGCACACAAAAATAAATACCTATATTTGTATTTTATTTTGGGTTATAGATTAATTTAAAAAAGAGACTTTTGGTTAATAAATCGATATTTTTAAATTAATACACGATAAAAACATAATAACGTAGACTGAAGATTGATTTATTATACAAAGGGGATTACAAATCGCGAAAAATATTATGACACGAAATCAATGATTATTCTGTTGTACCAATTAAAGTAATTCACTTAATTGGATTTAGGTATAATAATTTATAACCAAATAAAGCCATGGACATGAATCATGAATTGGAAATGATTAATTGTGTTGGATGCTTGTCGAATGATTCCTGAGAGGATAGAAGTTCATTTTACAATGCAATATATATATAGACTGATGAGTAGAAATAAATGATAATATTGGGTATCAGATTATAAAGTTAAAATTATTATTTCAACACAATTTTAACACTTTGTTTGATGGTGATTATTATTGGTAACCATTCCTGAAGACATGGAGGAATCGCTTTAAAATGGAAAAGTATGTATGTTTGTATGATCCAAACGCTCTGATTGGCCAGTGACTGATTTAGAGAGACGCCTAAAAACGTTTATCATGTAACGATGTCAAGGTCATAGGTAAAAACCAGCTTACTGGTATTCAAGTTTTAGAAATAAAGAAAAAAATCAATCAATCAAAGAGAGTTTTAATTGAGCCGAAGACACACTCTTTGATTCTTACTCAGCGAGATCAGCTGAAAATATATTGAGTGCTTTCGCTTCCGAGTCTCCGGGCTCAGTCGGCTCGAGCTTACTAAGCCGGGGAAGGGCGAGTCGTTCTCGACCTTATATCTTCCAAAATACTAGAGATATCAAATGTTGTGATATGCCTTGTCGACATGTTTTGATGGTCAACGCAAAAGCATTAGGCTTGCGTAATGCTGAATTTGCAGAGCTTGACCTGAACATAAGTATACTTAAGCGAGGAGACTCGGATGATCGAGGTGGTTGACATACGATCGTAAGGCCTGACACACACCTTGCCGCCCTCCCATTGTAACTATTCGCAATAAACCCAATGTTATAAATATATATTACTTCTGTTATTTACCCAGTAACCCTTAACTATAAACCAATCCCAAATATATTGTAACATTTGTTTTAATTTCACGTTGATAAGAAAAGAATGAGCAATTTCATGAAAATTTTTCATAATTTTAAGTTAAGCTAGTTCTGAACGCCGACAGGTACAAAAATCAGCTAACACAATGGCCATATTTAAACCTTCTCACACCATTATTTTAAAAGGAATTAAATTAAAAATTAATCCTACTTAAAGAGATCATATCAGGCATAGAGTTTTAAAAGGATATTATATTAAAAATAATTGACTATTTGTATATTTATAGTCTGTGAATATTTCAGTTAAATGCAATTGATTATTTTTTTACTGACTTTATAAATAAAGAGTATCGTTGTATTGCATGTAAACGGGTCTTTCTATATTAACAAATTTATTAACAATAATTTGTATTAGAAGAAAACTTGTCTGAGCTTGTCTTTTTTAATAAAATTTAGGGAACGCGGTGTTGGTTTATAGTGAAACATTGTTAAAATTAAATTAGGTTGGAGTTGGTGGTGTTTCACAAGGAGAAAAATTAAAATACAAAGATTTTTTTAGTTTACTCTATATATTTCGAGCTCTTAACTCATCGTCAGGAGAACATTGACTAAAGATAACATGATATTTTGAACAGAATTTATTTTAATTTTAATATGATGGACAGTTATTTATGACATAGTGTAAATATGAAAGAATTATCAGAAGGATGGAATGGCTTTAGAAAGCCGACTGACCAGATGTAGGGACAAAGGGCTGGGACAAAGAAAAGATATTTATATTTGAAAGTTGCCGAAAATTATGTATGTGTAATAAAGAAAGGCAATAAACTATAGAATGCAATGAGGGTGCATAGCGAAAATTTAATCTCTCATTTTCTATTTAAAAAAAATAAATAAAATTAAAAATAAACCCACCACACACCCTCATCGCACTCCAATTCAAATTAAATATCATTGATTAAGATGTCAATTATTGGTGAAGTTTTGATGTCTGTTTGATTGTTCAAGATGTTTTGATTAAGGTGTATGGCCTTTTTAATTTCAGCTGACTCCAATAAATCCAATTTCCTACTTTTTGGAATAAAATGTAAAGGGAGGGGGTTGGTCGATGAAGGTGAATGGTTGTGGTCAAACAAATGATCTGCAAAAGCCGAGGTATAACTAAGAGGGGGGGCTTTTCTTTGTCCCAGCCCTTTGTCCCTACATCTGGTCAGTCGGCTTTCTAAAGTCATTCCATCCTTCTGATAATTCTTTCATATTTACACTATGTCATAAATAACTGTCCATCATATTAAAATTAAAATAAATTCTGTTCAAAATATCATGTTATCTTTAGTCAATGTTCTCCTGACGATGAGTTAAGAGCTCGAAATATATAGAGTAAACTAAAAAAATCTTTGTATTTTAATTTTTCTCCTTGTGAAACACCACCAACTCCAACCTAATTTAACTTGTCTTTTTTGTTGTCACAGCTTCTCTGATGCCAATAGTTAACTGATAAATAAGACAAGTTTCTTTTATTCGCGAGTTTTTTCAAAATAAATTCTCAATTCTCTCTTCACATTCGAATTAATTAATCGGTTAACCATACAATAATAATTCATTTATTTGAAAATTTGATAAAATTAAAAATATTTTTTTATAATTAAAGTAATTATAATAATGTTTTAGGAAATTCATTTTTCTTTTGTTTTATGCATTTTTAATCAATTTTTAATTAACATTTTTGGGGGTCAGTTAGGCTAGGGGTTAGCGTGCCAGCCTGCTAACCAAGTGTGCCCGAGTTCGAACCCGACTCAAGGCATCCGGCTAAAACCTGACCTCAGGATAGTGACAAATTTTAAAATAATAAGTAATATCGTAAATTGGCTTATGGCTAGAGAGGCCGAAAAGTCAAAAAAATTATTATTTTTAATTAACTGGACTATTTTAACCTAAAAGTTCAAATTTTATTCATTTCTTTTTTTTAGAAATACAAACGTTTCCACAAAAATGATCTTCGCTGATTGAAATACACTCGGACAGAGAGAAGTAAAAATCATGTTTGGAAATTATTTTTCTTCAATTGAAAACATTTTGTTATGCAGAGAGTAGCAGAGTTGTTAATTCATAAGGAGAAATCATGTGTTAGGTGGTTTCTAAGCAACGGAACATATGCTTAGAGCAGGCCTGGCCTAACTAAATCGCACTAGGGGCCGCATAAGAAAACACCCAACAACAAAATATACGTATTTGTATGGTAATAACCATAATTAAGAATAGTTATAACTGTCAAAATTATTATTTTATTTTATTTGTTTATTTTAATGATATTCAAAAACATTTTAATATTTAACGCCTAGTGATGCAACCCGCAATTCAGAGCGTTGGGTTCGAATGCATAAGCTAGAACACATAGGCGAAGCATCTTTTGCGGCCCCTAGTGCCCCTTTTAAAACTCTCTGTCTGAGTGTATTTTGATCAGCGAAGATATAGAAAGTGGCTTTTTTGTGGAAACGTTTGTATTTCTAAAACGAAGAAATGAATAAAATTTGAACTTTTAGGTTAAACTTGTTATCAATTATCATATCATCAAATTAAGTCTTATAACAGGTGAAATCAGAGTGGATGAACACGGTTCGAGGCAAGTATGACTAGAAATAAATTATTATATTATTTATAATTATATCTTAATTTTTATTAGCTACGATAAACCTAATTAATGATTTGTATTTATATTTTTCTTTCGTTCAATAAAATATAGACTGAATTTCATGGTTTTTGTTTACTCTTAATAATATCGCTCAATTTGTCTAATCCACATTTTAATTTGGGACAACTAAATATTAATCGATTGAAAAATACCAATGACAATTAAACACCATCAGAATGACACTACCACGATCAGGGGCGTAGCCACGAGGGGAGGGAAGTGGGTCGGAAGCCCCTTCCCCTCCCCAGGGCAGGGCTCATGGAATGAGTAACGGCAACGACAATCCGTTTCTTATGGCAAACTAACCGTAATTAAATATATTTCATATGTTTAATCAAGAATTATGTTCTTTTTTAATTTCTTGAAGTACCTATTTGTTTTATTAAGAAAATAAAAATTCCCACTAAATATTTTCCTTTTTTGGTTTACCCCCCCCCCCCCCCCAAGAAAATTTTCTGGCTACACCACTGATCACGATACATTCCTATCTAATTTTAAAAAAAATGATATTATTGAAATTGTAAATGTATAAATCTTAAAGAAAATAAATACATTTATTTTGGTTTTGGATTCTTGTGTCCATTTACCAAATTTTCTTATTGACTTACCCTATCCATCAGAAACGTAGTGATACACTCGTAGATCTCCATACTATATATGGCCATAACAGCCTTATACGACTCCATCTGATCCTCGGGTTTCATGGAGAAATTGTCCATCACGATCAGGGGGACGGACAACCTCATATCCGAATTCTTATGCACCTGCATCATAAGAGAAAATTTTCATGAAGATCATTCAGAAATATGAAATTCCGTTTTCCTAAAATACTAATATCCCACACACACACACACACACAAAAGCCAGGTGAATCAACGAGATGTAAAATAGTTAATTAATCGCTCAAAGAGAAAGCAACAGAAAATAACCCAATAGATATTTTCAGAACATTCCTTAGGAAAATACTATATCCATAGAAACCACCAACAAACACACACATACAGACTATTCTACATTCATGCAATGGTGGCCTAGGAGTAAATAGCATGCAATTAAAGAACTCATTACTATCCATGTTATTCTACCTCACTTGTGTATGACAAGTGATGTATCTGGGATTCATCATCAGTTGTTGAGAGTTACTTAGTCGTGCCTTATGGGTATATTTCAGTGTGTTACCGCGAGGAAGTGAACTCTGGTATCCTTCCTATGTATTAGGTATCTTAATGCTAGGGTTCTGTTGGATAGGACAACAGCGGTCAAATTAGTTAGTTAGTTTTTCTAAATCTACTTGTGTCTGTTCTAACCCTATTGGTTAGAATTTCTACTTGTTCAGAGGAGCAATAATGGTGCTGCTCTGAGTTGACTATTCTAGGTGTCTCATAATATTAATCATGCTTGAAGAGACCGAGACATTTCACTTCCCGTCCCTTGTCGGGCTGACAATTTTTTGGTCAGCTCTCGTTAAGTAGAGGTTTATCTAGGTTTAAAATATAAGGGAAAGGCAACGGCACCCAATTTTTTGATGTCGTTTGTCTATTTTCGGTTTTATATTATTTCTGGAGTGAGGTTCCTTAGTTGGATCATGCTCCTGCGATTCGGACCACCAACAAACAAGAAGAAAATCATTGAAATTTGTTGTTTACATTTTAAAATGAATTTTACAGTATAGAAAACTTCCCGGTTTAAATAACGAAGAATTTTTCGAAGATAATTTTAATGTACTATCTGACGAGTTAAGTACCAGGGTGTTTCACAAATGATGGGTGTACAATGTATACTTATAAAATGTGTATTTTATACTATTTTTCCATTTATATTTATTTAACTTAAAATTAATATGAGGTGGATAGATATTTAGCCAGCATAGTTATCGAATATATAATAATAATTCGATAGTATTAGATAAGAATAGATCGATATTTTTTATTTTAACTCGATCCCTTCATGTCTTCAGCAATTGTTATCACTAATAACCGAAGCCTCAAAAATTCAATGTAGAATTGTTATTCCTTAAGTAATAGATGAGAATCAATCGCTATTTTTGATTTTAACTCGATTCCTCCATGTCTTCAGGAAAGGTTACCAATAATAACTGTAACGTAAAAAATCCAATGTAGAATGGTTATTCCTCAAGTAATAGATGAGAATCAATCACTATTTTTGATTTTAACTCGATTCCTCTATGTCTTCAGCAAAGGTAACGGATAAGAAAACAACGAGGGTGCTATGGTTACTTATAAAATTGCCTCCCAAATTTGTATCATTTCACAGAGAGAAGCCTATCCATTCTTACTTAAGCAAGTTTAAGTGAGCTATATTAAACCGATCAAATGAATAAATTTTAAAGAATTTAAAATAAATAATTTAAAAAAGTACTATCTTATTTTAGAGTAAAGTACTTTAAAATATAATTTTACTAAAAACTTTATTTAACCTTTTTTGTGGTCCCCAAGGTACTTAATCAGAATATTAAATGTCATTAAAATTCTTTAGTCATTTTCAAGATATTTAGAAAAAACTAAAAAAGTACTGAAATTAAGTACTAATGTTTGTCGACCGATATGTACCAAAAACTAATCAGAACATCATTTTGTTAAAATAATGGTAGGTTTTCAATTTAATTTTGATCGATTGTACGGTGTGGAAAAAATCGTCGACGAAAAAAACGACCACATCCATACATACATCCGCACGCACTTCCTGAAAAAATCGCACTTTTTGGTCTCTCGACGAGACCCCGTGTAATTTTTGGTAAAACCGTCACGTGATAAAATTCAACCTAAATGAATACTACAATTTGTGACTTTAATTGAGTCCATGGGTTCCGTAGTCTTTAGCTAAGGACCCTTTGAAGTCGTGCTTGACGCGAGACCGATTACAATACTTTCCCCATGCTTCGCATTGGATAAAGTAAGTAGTTAATATTTTTAGGGCCAAAATTGGGGGGGGGGATTCAAAAAAATAGGACTATCAATTTAAGTTCTAGACCCTTTAATCGATTTGTACGAAATTTTGCATATGCACCCTATTATATTATAAGCTTATGAAAATGACTCACTGTGTGAAATTGATAGTGACCGAAAAGAGGGAGGAGGGTTCAAAAATAATTTAAAATAATAAAATTTCCAAATAAAAATCGAAGAAAACTGACATTTACATTAGAAAATTTTCATTGATAAAAAGATATCATAAATTGCTCAATTCAATTCTGGTATCAAAATGAAATGTTATAATTAGACATTTAATACTGTGGTTAAAGGCTGATTAGATTTTGGTTGAAATCAGACTAATAATTGGAG